>JAFIRS010000242.1:0-327500 GCA_018342105.1 Gonioctena quinquepunctata
AACGAACCTAGGCCGGACCTGTCGCCTCACATGTTGCCATCGACAGCGATGAG
The DNA here is from genome assembly GCA_018342105.1 of Gonioctena quinquepunctata. Lineage (NCBI taxonomy): Eukaryota > Metazoa > Arthropoda > Insecta > Coleoptera > Chrysomelidae > Gonioctena > Gonioctena quinquepunctata. Next base: position 54 of record JAFIRS010000242.1, read on the forward strand.
ATCATCCCCGGAGATATTCGAGAACCATCCAGTCGCTTTTCCGCGGAGAGCAACGGTCGATATTGGAAACGATTGGAACATGCTGGATCGCCAACTGCCGGAATTCGAAAGATCGGGAATTCTGTGACGGAGATAAATAGACAGCCCTCAAGTCTCACGGACAGTCTGAACGAGCCCATACGATCGAGCTATTCAATGGCGTAGTAATATAAATTAAGTTGTAGATTAAGTGTGAAATAAATTATTAAAACCAAGTTAAGTTTATTTATGTTACAATATTTAATTCCGAGTTCTGTTTATTATTCGCGATATGTTTTCTTCACTTTGTACCTGGACACTGAAGTTAGTTTAATTTTCATTTGTAACAATTCGTTCTTAACTATACTAATTTACTTTTTCTACATATTTAAAAAATGTCTGATTAACTTGAATTTATTCCGAACTTAAATACATTTTACTTGACTTCTACTGATCTAAATTCGAATATCGAACTGGATTAGTTTGAATGACTAAACTGAGTTAGTTTGACTGCCTTGATTGTGCTCTGTTCGTAGCTTTTATAGCAAAAGCAGGAAATCGCGTTGTCGTCCCCCTATGTTTCTATTTTTAGCTCTTGATACGACTGGTGACCGTTTGAGAAGTAAATACCCCTCGTCTGATCAATCAATCTTATGATTGCTCGTATTTTTGTTAAAGCTAGGCCTTAACCATACTGAGCATTATTAGTCTATTGACCAACAACTGGACAACCTCCCAGAGCGGCTTGAGAAGCTATCTCACTCAGTATGTAATGAAGGTGGTCTTTAAATTGATAGAACAATAATACCTTAAAAATAATGAATATTTTCTGAACAATAAAAACAACAATTGATACACCTGGTATAATTTACGGATAAACATGTATAGATAGTCAAAAGGAATTTATTCTATAAAATAACTTGAATGAGAAACAAATATGGAGAAACAAATATGATATACCAAATAAACTAACTGTTATTCAGTTAATATTACAACTTTGGTCGAATCAATAGTTGACTCTTATGAAATCAATAAGGGTAGAAGTTCCTTATTACCCTTGCCAAATAAACAGTTTTATTTTCTTACCCTCAACTGGAGAACACACCACGTTTTAAATGTTGCTTAATTATTCTTTGTTATTACCGAGTTTTATTGCTCGTTCACTGATCGTAATATGATTATTTTTCTTTGAAAAATATTAATTCCATTCATTTAGTTATTACTGAGATTATTTCTAAGAGTTACACTTCCACTATTTTTCCGCATACTTTCGATGAATTGGCTACTTTAAGTATAAAATACGAAGTCTACATTTACTTCGCACCAGAAGATGGGAATGCATCTTCTCTAGATGAAATTAGTCTTTACTTTAATTCGCTTCATAACTATGAAGCCTAAAACAGAGCGTCCCTCTGTACTTGCTGAACACTGGATGAATAAGTCGTCAACTGTTGACTTCCGTCTTATATAGAATCTCGTGGCGTTTCTAATACGCCGCTAGGGTCATGAATGTTGTTTTATGACTAAGACTGCGGAGTACTCTCAGATACGAGTACTCCGCAGTTTTAGTCACACGGTAATGAATTATACTTTAACGCGTTAATGTTTCCTCCCGGCTGTCGGAGAATCGTCAATTATCTATCGCGGCTTTGGTCTTAATAAAAATAAAATAAATGCCCTGTCGTAATTATGTGCGGTCTGTTTTAACGGTTAGATCGTAACTGTCATTGCCTGATAGTGTCTTTGATATTTTATGAGATTTTTCAGTCCTTGCCGACTCATACCGCCGGTCTTCAAATTTAATAGCGTACGAAAATAAAACAGTTGCTCCCTTTGTGTTGCGCATTCTTCAGTTAAGGGTATTACACATGGCCACATTAAAATAACTTGATTGATCGTAGCCATAACACTCTCTTTGTCTCTAGCGCAGCTCTCGTTTTTTTACAAGCTTTTATTATAAGGTTTTTTTACTGTTTCCGAGTTAATGGCTGATTAATGTCAATATATTTTTTAGATTTTACGGGTTTTCTGACAGAAAGGGGTGTTTTATTATAATTAATACTGAAGACAGGGTTATTTTCTTATTTCCACGTGTTTCTTAATAGTTCAGCTTGGCTAGACGTTTCCACATGTGTTTGTTATTTCCACATCTGTTGGGTATGCATTAAAATAATTTATTTTTAACGCGGAATTATTTTGGTGTTGACTCTCCTCTCTGGGTGCAGTTTTGGAATAGTCTTTCTTAACTATTTGATATATACTTAATTATATATCTATATATTTTCGGGGTATAACAAAACAGCTGTAGATGAATGGTGGCCTAACGGAATCAAATCAAAATCACTCCCATTTGCTTTATAGGTTATAATAAAAAATAAAAAACTCACCAATTTATTCTTGCACCACTCAATGTGTTCCTGTAGTGACCTAAAGTGCGGGTTGGTATCTACGTTTCTAGTTTCTTGTACAGTACGAATATGCTTGGTAACGGTTCTTTCCTCGACGGGAAAACTCATATTCGCCAAAGGACCGACGATTTTGTTGTGAAGGGCGTGTCTGAGGTGCACCCATTTCTCGTGTAGTTTGGTCACCCTCTTGTCGAGTTCGCCAGCTTGAGGGTACCTTCCGTGTCTCAGGGTGCTTACGTCAGTCGTTAAGGATTGTATGCTCTGTTCCGTGAGCGCCAGGTCTTGGTCGATTTGGTCGGCGACCTTTTTCGCTTCCAGCGGGTGCATGCGGTCGATGCGTCTCGATTCGTTTTCAATCGCTCGTTCAATCGTGTCCAAGTTCGAATCGGTTTGCTTTATTTCTCTGTAACAAAGATACAAACTTTGAAATAATAGTTTCATAACATCGTCAGAATTGGCTCACAGCCGACCTTTGAGTCGGTTTGAAAGGGAAATGAAACTAGATTGTTGTAAACTGAAAATTTATTTTGTCGATACTATGTTCTGATAACGTCCGAATGGGAAATACCTACAATGTAATTGAAATTAGTTTCAAGGCAGTAACTTAAGTTATTACATCGATCTTTCCAATATAATTGTATTGTATGTGTGAATAAACCCATAGCTAGGAGGAATTTTAGTTGATAGTGACAAAAATTATATAAGATCAAATTGTAACTGTCTGTCTGAGAGCAAATTATAATAACAGCTTTCGGGCATCACAGCCGTAAAAAATTAGGAATAACCATCGCGGGAAGGCTATTAATTGAAAAAAACCATAAATTTGATAAATATTTGACATTTTCTATTGAATAATAGGAATAAATTATATATAAAAGCCTCACCAGGTATTGCGCCATTAATTAACAGAGAAATGTCAGACTTAAGTGAATCTTCGCGGGGTAGACCTTAAAATTGGTATTTTACCCCAAGTAGCACAGAGTCATAAAATTAACATAATGACTTCTTATACCGTCTTAAAGACCACGTATTTGTATGTTTTAGAACCAAAACGTTAATGTGCGTTTTATAACCTTCAGGCGTTGCTATGACGGCGTGTAGTAGATATAACGAGAGTACAATAAAGAATTCTCGAGATGAAGTTGTACTGTGGTTTGTATGTAAATAAATTGTATGTGTCGAAAAGGGAAACATTCTCAATTGAATATTGATAGAAATATTTTTCTGTCAATCGAAAAATCCACGATTAAAATGGAGTTATTTTTTGTGAATGTTTAACAGAAAACAACTACTTCCCCGGCTAAAGCCACGCTGGACATTGAACTACATCTGATGTAGTGTCGTTAAGTAGAACTTAAGAGCAGTTGCTGTGAGGTTATTTTGACAATGAACATATGTGGTTCTAATGAATAGATTTTTGAAACGTTTCTACGACTACATATTGTACTCATGTAATGTAGTTTTATCAACTGATGAACTTTGGTCGTAATGATTACATTATGTATCTATGGTTAGATTACTTTTGTTGGATAGGTATATTGTGTTATGTATGTAGAATATTCAGTTCCGTATGAATGATTAAAATGCCAAAACAAAAATCCAATCTGCCTTATAAGAGAACTGGAGCATACATAAAAATATAAAGAGGAAGGATGAGTGCCTACCCCAAAATTAACATCTGAAATAATTAATCAGTCTATCGGGACACTGCGAAAAAATGAAGTTCATCCAGTTCCTTCAATTGTTTTCACAAGGAAAGACATAAATAATATGTATGTGCACTTCGAGTGATAAATAAAAAATATTTAAATATAACTGTTCAACATCAACATAACCTCTATTGTAAATGTCAGTTATTTTTAACGTTTTCCATTAGGCGGAACTAGCAGAATGCTTAGCAGAATGCTTATGCACTCAGTTATCTGTTTTGATAGCGTTACGACGTTAGTACAACAAAACTTGCTACTTGTGGTCACGACTACATTACAACTTTTTCATGAAAGATATTGCGATGTCTTTGAGACACTCGTAAACTATTCTATGATAGTACATATCGGAGTAATTACAACTTTTCGACACTAGAATGTTTCTCGATTGATTGATAACATCATTCTGGTAGCCATTTTGGAACAAAAATATTTAAAATAAAAAATATGGGACCCTGGGTGTTATATCAATTGAAAAATCATTGGAGGTGTGCTAATCAAGTATCTTTCGTAATATGGTCTACATATTTCAACGATTAATGAGAAAAATTTATGAAATATATTTTTTCTGAAATGAAAATAAATATTTATCTCTCTTCATTTTCGAGGCGCATGAATTTTAAGTGAGTAGAATTGGATTTTGATCGTAAAAATGGATTTGCTTGGTCACTAGAGTTTCAGAACAATTCTTAAAGACACATAAATGAAAATAATTTTTATCTCGATAACTATCACGGCCATTTGTTGTTAGTATATATAGTGGATATAGGACATTACCACAGAGTATCATGAACATGTAAAGGAAGGCTGACTTATATATTATATTGATATTATATAAAATCTTTTGATATGGTATACATATTGTAATACTATATTAGAAAGAGTATGACCTTCATGCATAATGATATAATGACTACACTAAGAGCGTTTTCACACACACCGGCAAAACCGGTGCCGGTGACGGTGCCGGCACCGAATGCAATGTAATCAAATGATAATTTTCACACATAGCCCGGTCCGACCTATTTGCCGGTACGGCCGCCGATTCTGATTTATGCAGCCGGCGGGGATCTCGACAATCGGAAGACGGATCGGTCTCTGATTTGTCGGTTGCTGTGATTTGATTACTTTTCTCTGTAAATATTTGACTTTTGTAGTGAATAAATGTTCATAGAATTATTACTGTATTATTTTAGTATGAAGTAATTGAAGAATTTGAAGTTATCCTCCCTTAGTTTTTCATAGAGCGTGTAAAATGAACCTTCTAAGTATCTCACAGTCAACAGGGGATGTACCCAGTGTTGTCTTTTATATTTGCTTTTTCGGAATTTTCTCCTAAGATACAATAACCCTAGAAGATAACGTCTGTTGACAGCAGTAACAGCACACATCTTTATTCCTGCACTGTTCAACGTATACTAACACAGATAACGGCACCGATATGCCGGGCTGTGTGAAATGCGCTGTTGTCCGGTCCGGAACCGGTACCACCGCACGGCCGGCACTGGTTTTGCCGGTGTGTGTGAAAACGCTCTAAGACCACAGAACGACCCTTTTGCGACTGGCTTGTATAAGTCTATATTGGCAAGTCATAACCACTACTTTATAACGTCGATGTGACGTCGCAAGAGTGTGAGTTTTTGTCGTATTAGCATACATAGCGACGTCTTAGCATATTACAAGTCATAAGTCATGGACTTTTGCAAAAGGTCTAGTAGACGTCTGTACAACCGAATTATGACCTCTGTGTGCTACTTGGGACTCTTCGTTATTTTAAAATTCAACATATGTAAACATTCCAGACGTCATTAATGAACTTTTATCCAGCACAGACGGCTATCAAAATTAATGTGCACATAAATATAGGGTTAAAAATGTCCAAGCCATAAACGTATACAGAGTGGAGACTAAATTATGTTTTAAAGTTATATTTTCCAAGGGAACCGGAAATAACTCACCTGTGGACCTTCTCTGCTAACCTCTGCAACTTCTCCAACCTCTTTATCTCCTCCATGATGTGCCTGTCTCTCTCCTGATAGGACTCCATCAATTTCTGCCACCTCCTCTCGATATTATCGATGTGCAGTTCGGGTTCGACCTCCACTTCTCCAATACTTTTGAAATACTTCTCCAGGTCCTTGAACAACTGACTGCAGTGGTTCTTGTCTCTCTTCCTGGGCGGTACCTCGTCCGTCCAGAATCTCGACGATTCGGCGGATATCTTTTTCATTTCGATGAGGGTGTTCGGGAAGGATCTGTCTTGCATCAGGGAGTACTTTTCCCTGATCCACATGTGGAGGGAGGAGGCGATCTCGCGGTACTCTTGCACGCGTTGCTGCGCTTCCGGGTCGTAGAGGGGATGGATTGGTGGGGGCTCGGGGAATACTTCGTGCAAGGAGGAGATGTAGGTGATGAGCGACTTTTCGTCTGGGTTGTGGGTGTCAACATCTGAAACAAAGTAGGCATTTTGTCAAATGTCTCGAAGAGTGGTTGTTCAGACGAATTTGTTCCAAAATAACAATCAATAAATAATTAATAGGCCAGTATATCTCACGATTATTTTCGTAAAACATGCGAAAAAAAAAAATGGTGCGTAAACAAAAAATAAGTTTCATCAGATTTCATCACTTTTCTCGATACTATTAGAAAACCTATTTCTAAATCAGTCCAATCATAAAGTGATTATTTATCAAAATCATAATTAATCAACAAGATCAACAACAATATTATTTAGCATCATCTATACAGTGTGGCTTTTTATAGCCCCCCCCCCTGTTAACTTTCGAACACGCACACACCAACTTAAAAATTTCTAATGGCATGTGGCACATTGTTGAACAGATAATTTTTTCAACCATCCTATTTTTTTTTCGAATTTCGTTTGAACGTTTGGAATGTCAAGTATAAGTGCGGATCTGAATGGTCGTTACCTCAATAACTTTTGAACGGTTTGATGTGAAACAATGAGACATGAAATATATTGAATGGTATTACCGGTCCTACTTTTTGAGAGAAGATACATTACAATTACTCGACAGAGGGCGCTAGGGGCACATCATCTTGAAAATTTCGAAAGGCATTGAGGTCGAGTTGAACATCGTTGAAGAGGTAATTCAATTTTTCTTTCAACTTTGGTTGTTCTACGGAATCACAATTGCGAGTGCGGCTTTTTATAGTCCACCCTCCCAGTTAACTTTTGAAAGATTCGACATAGAACAACGGGACCAAAATTTAAAAAAATTAGATGGTTGAGAAGAGAATTGAATTATCTGGTTCAACAATGTGCCATTTGACCCCCCAATCTATCGAGCAATCACAATATCTTTAATTTCAAAAAGTAGTATCTGTGATATCATTCAAAATGGTTTCCATCCCATTGTTCTACGTTGTACCAATTCATAAAACAGGGCATAAAACTGACTTGGAGAATTACCGACCAATTTCACTTTCCAGTCCATTTGCTAAGGTCTACGAAAAATATGTCTCAAATTAAGTTGTCACATTTTTCGAAAAATTGAATTTATTTAACAATAATCAGTTTGGTTTTCGTAAGGGAATGTCTACAAGCCAAGCTGTCACAAAGTTTCTTAACAATCTGTACCAAAATTTGGATGAAAGAAAAAAGGCTTTGGCGATCTTCTTAGACCTGAGTGAAACCTTTGACTTGGTTGATCATCATATTCTCCTTGCAAAACTTCAAATGTATGGTATCACGGGAGTAGCTCATGAATGGTTTGTCAGTTATTTGAAAGGCAGAAACCACTATGTAGAGGTAAATGGTAAAAAGTCGGTATCTAGAACGTGTTTCAATGGGGTACCACAAGGCTCTATTTTGGGTCCACTCTTATATATAATATATGTCAATGACTTTTACAGCGATCACTTTGTAATGTATGCTGATGACACATCGTTATTGATAACTAAAAATAATATCATATCAACGGTTGATAAACCATCTAATGGAATTCAGAAAGCTCAGAAATGGTTTTCAGGTAATGGTCTGGTACTGAACGACCGAAAAACGGTGCTTTTAAGATTCAATCATTCAAGGACTAATTTTGATCACAGCCTCTTGGTGAAATCTGTAAATAGTTCAAGTCAACAACAGTGAGAGACAACATTTTTGGGATTGAATATAGCTGAAAACTTGAAATGGAATAAACACATAGATATGATTTGTAAAAAAATTGCTCCAATATCCTATTGCATTCAACAACTGCGTTGCAGTGTGAGTAAACCATTATTATTGATCTACTATCATGCACATTTTCACTCTATTATCTCATATGGAATTGTGGCATGGGGAGCATCTCGTGACTGCACCAGGATATTTACAATTCAAAAAAGGGCTATCAGGTATATTGCAGGAGTAAGTAGAAGAACTAGTTGTAGTACCATTTTTCAAAGTCTCAGAATCTTAACACTCATAGGAATATACATCTATGAGCTTTTGCAATATGTTAAATCAGATATAACAAGTTCCTTTGCAACAGCTGAAAGTTTCGTCACACAGACAGTAACAGAAACATGTCCTAGACTTATGGCCATAAAAGTTTATAACAAATTACCGAATGAAATGAAGAATCTGCCTGTGAAACTTTATAAGCAAAGAATCAAAGAGTTGCTCTTGGATAAATCATATTATACTCTAGACGAATATTTAAATGATAGTCTGTGATAATATAATGCATATATGTTTATCTATATTTCTATCTCAAACAAATTGTTACTGACAATGCTTTATATATGTATTGCAATATTTATTTATTTTATTTTTATTGTTGTGCCTACTGTATTGTTTTAATGATTCATTCGTTTGTATTGTATTGACTTATTCAATATCATCATTGATGATCTTACTGAATGAATATTATTATTATTTACGTCGAACCATTCAAAAGTTAATAGGGGGGGGGGCTATAAAAAGCGGCACTGTGTAATAAAAATGAATCTCGATTCTTTGTAAGAGCAAAACGTGAGAACGGCTGGACCGATTTGTCATTTTTTTTATATGTTCTTAATAGCCCGAGGATGGTTGAAACGGAAAAAAAATTAGGAAAGTTGCCCGGAAATTGGAAAATTCGGGTATATAAGAAATTTGCCGAAGAAAAATACTATCGAGTCATTTATTACCAAAGAGGAAATAGCTCAGCGGCTACACTGTCGCCTACCAAGCAGAAGGTCACAGGAACGAATCCCGGTCAGGGTAACATTTTATTTTTATTTTATAAAAACAACGTATGGACCGATTGGCCTAATTGTTTTTTTAATGTTCGTAAGATTTTTAGGGAAAGGATTTTTAGAAAAGTTATTGAACATTTCTTTGCCCTGAAAAAGTTTTCAGGAATATATAATATATATTAAAAATGAATGTCTGTTTGTGTTGGTAAGCTCATACTTGAGAACGGCTGGACCGATTTGGCAAATTTTTTTCGAGAAAACGGTTTTGATTATTTTATTCACTAATATACTAAAGTAATGATTTACGTCAAACAACTGAAAAACCTATTTACATTTTTGTATTTTTTTTAACACGTTTTTAATAACTCTGTTCGGTACAAAATGATATAATTGGAATAAAATTGGATTAAATTTGTTTTAATTCGTCCAAATTTTGGGAACCACGAAACAGCAAACTTTGGTAGATAAATTTGTTTTTTCATTTTTTTTTTGGCTTATCCTAAAAATTTCAAATGAAAAATCTGTTTATTTATTAATATCAATAATAGCATTTAGAGAGATTCGAATCCTTCTCCAACTTTTGATTGAAAAGTTTAATGTTTATATAGGAACAGAAAGGCTGCTTTCGTTTCCAATGAATATTTTCCATTTTTTCTGCCACATGATTCGTTAGTTTGATTGATGGCAATTTCAGAATCAAGAAATAAAATCTGAAATCTACCTTTCCGACTGGCAGAGCCATCGTTTTTTATTTTGAATATTCAAGAAGAAAGAATGTTGTTGAGATGCATTTTATTAAGTGGAAATTTAGCACACAATATCTCATATGCCTGACTCGTCTTAATGAGAAATAGCTCATGTTTTTATACACGCTTTATTAATTCACCTGTATGTATCAATGTATGTATGTAGGTAATAGAATCTTTGAAATTATTTTTCACCTACTTCCAGAAATTTTGTATACATATTGAGAACCGATGACAATACAATAATTTCATAGCTATGACCTGATATTCTCACCTTGATCGTCAGAAAAAAAATCTTTCATTTCAATAATATGGCGAAAGCACACGTTTTTCACAGCATAATTTTCATTTCAAAATATGGCGAATGCATCTTCGCCAAATTATGGTGGAGCAATCAATCAAAGAGTTTTTCTACCATAATATTTTTTAGTCTTTTGTAGCAATATGGAGTAAAAGGTTAAAAATAAAATTATAGTTTAAAAACAAAAAAGAGGCTTATGAAGCAATAAGGCAATAAGGACTAAAATGTTTGAAATTATTAGAATAAAAATGCGTGGGGTGCTCTTTACTTATATTAAGATACACGAGAGCAAATTTTTTGGTCAATGACTTTATTCTTATTATTTCCAACATTTTACTCCTTATAAGCGAGTTTTTTAGTTTTTTAAACTATAATTTTTATTAATATGGCTGAATAACAAGATATTACATTATTACTTCACCTACTGAACGTAAGTGAGAGTTATGGAAACGCATAAATATTTTCTTCTAAACCGATTCGATTAGGTGAATTTTCTGGCAAGCCCACGTAAACACCCAAGAAGGAAACAGTCTAAGAATTCAAATAGGTGTGTGTGTGTGTGTATATCTTGTTTCCAATCTAAGAGCAAAATAAGCGTTTGTGTCTAGGTAAATATTGTTCTACATCGTAATAAATGGTCACGATATTGTGCGGCATGATTGTATCCTCGACATATCCTATGTTCCAATGCCATTAATATAATTAATTATGAAACTCATTCATCACCATTCAACCGACTTTTGCATTTGAATAGTTGAAAATGCTGTTGTCGTGTGGGCAGCAGTCACGTTCCACTCTGGCTTTTCAGTCCGTTTTGAGAGATAGATTTATTCTCTAGAGCCATATCAATAAACGAATACATGAATGAACAGGCTAGTTTTGAAAATAAGTGAAATGTATTCCATTTTGAAGAAAATGTTTTTTCTGATGTTGCTGCTATATCACAAGGATAATTAGGAATATTGAAAAAAGTATCTGTATAAAAATGCATTGAATCGAGATAGTAAAAACACGCTGAACAAGACGCAAAAAATTTCGGTACGGTTTAAAAACATTCGCATACAACACGTTAAATCATGTGAAGCATTCCGCGTTAATAATCGACGAAAAAAACTTTTTAACAAAAAATTAAACCGACGAAATACGGAACTGAAAAGTAAAAAATAAAATAAACTTTCTTAGTCTCAATAACTAAGCTCCTAAACTGATGTAAGTAACTAATTTTGAGTCGGCGCCAAACAAACAAGCAAAAGATTTAGGTAAGGCGTCGAGTTGCGCATTGTGACATTCTGATAATTTTTTTGAAGTAATTTAATGATCTTCGTTGATTGCTTGTTTGGCGCCGATTCAAAATTAGTTACTTACATTAGTTTAGGAGCTTAGTTATTGAGACTAAGAAGGTTTATTTTATTTTTTACTATTCAGTTCCGTATTTCGTCGGTTTAATTTTTTGTTAAAAAGTTTTTTTACTTTTTAGTGCATTTGAATAAAAGCTTGTCTTTAATAAGGTTTTTTATTTTGCTACCCTTAGGGGTGGATTTCATCTTTTAAATTCAAATGGGACCAACTTCGAAGTACACCCTAGAATTATCGGAATTGGACGTCTCAGTAAAAAGTTATGCGTGATCATACATAAAAAAAAATGATAAAAAAAAATATACGCGTCGACTAGAGAACCTCCTCCTTTTTGGTTTCGTCGGTTAAAAAAAGGAGTAGGTTCTCTGGTTCATGCGTATATTTTTTTATGTATGATCACGCATAACTTTTCACAGAATAGTTCGATTTCGATGAATTTTTTTTCATTGGATAGGGTATACTTCGAAGTTGGTCCCATTTGAATTTAAAAAAATGTCACCCTTAGGGTAGAAAAAGGGGATATTTATCGTTCACCCACTGAATTTTAACCGTTAACCGATTCTACCACTCATAACTTTATACTGGGTTATCCGATTTAGATGATTCTGTTTTTTAAATGGACAGCGTATACTTCAGAGTTGGTCAATTTCGGATTTGGAAAGGAATAATCCACCCCTAAGGGTAGAAAAATAGGGGATTATTAATTTTTCATCTGTGAACCGATTTTGTGGAAACTTGGCACACATATATGTAGTTCTGATGACACTACTACATAATGGATACCTAGAGTCAATTGAGTAGGTAGTTATTAGTGGATTTTATCCACAAAAAAGTAAAAAATGAACAAAAAATTAAACCGACGAAAACATTAGTTATTATTAAGACTAAGGAGGTTTATTTTATTTTTTGCTTTTCAGTTTATTTTTTCGTGGGTTTAATTTTTTGTTAATTTTTTTTTATTTCGTTTATAATCCAATCTTTTAAAAAAATCGTCCAACTGCTCGTTTTTCTCATTTTAGGAAATCATTTGTAGCTATTCATTATACAGGCCTTATTTTTTTTTATGTCGTACCATTATTGACAAATTAGACAAATGTTTAGTGAACAGTGAAACGATGTTTCCAAATCGAAAATACCTCTAACCGTTTTCAAAGTATATGGGGAAACGAGAAGACCCGTTTTTTTTCTTTGCGCTAACACCTCCATTTTTAAGAATATGGAAATGTATTCAAGAAACTCTGTTTCAAATTTGCTTTGATCTGCTGTGCTTTGATTTTCAATACGACGTTTCGTTCTTCGAGGGTCATCCTCAACTCATTTTTTTCGAATACGGACCTGTATTTAAGTAGTCCTTATCTTACCGAGTTCAGATATTGGCATTTTTTTCTACATTTCTGCCCATAAAATTCCATCATTATGGTCCTAACAATAAGAATCCCCCCATTCAGAACACAGGCCTGATTTTATATTAGTTCGTATTTGAAAAGTTATTTGGGTTAAATTGCGAGGATAAAATTTGAAATTATTCTACCATGAATGAATACTCAAACTTGAAATCAAATCGAGATCAAATCCAATGTGATGGTATATTCGAAGAAAAATACAACAAAAAAATCGAGGAATTAGAGGGGGAGAATCGAAAAATAAACGAGAAACTACAGAAGCAGGAAGATATAATCAACACCTTGATGGAACATCAAAAGAAACAAGAACAAATCAGAAGAAACAGAAACCTCAGAATTTATGGAATCCCTGAAGCTATAGGCAATGAGGACTTAACCAATCATATCTTGATATTTTCACAACAAAAATGAAACTCAGGTTAGATGAATCCAGTATCGAATTTTGCTATAGACTCAACAAAAAGGAACAAAATAAAAACAGGCCGATAATGTTGAGATTCTCGTCAAATTACTTCAAGAATATTGTCTACAATAATAAAAAGCTGTTAAAATCAACGAAAATTGTCATAAGAGAGGATCTTACGATTGAACATTTAAAGATTGTGAGCGAAGCTGTAAAGAAAATCGGGACATCTGGCACAGTATGGACTAATTCTGGAAGAATTTACGTCAAATTAAATAATCAACATGGCCCTAACAGAATTAGCAGTCTGGATGGGGTAAAGGAATTACGTCTGAACTCTGATTTTCGCTGAATCTTATAAAAAGTTTTTTTTTTGTTCTCTTTCTTTCTTGGAACTTATTTTTTCCCTGTTTGAACTGTAAGTAGACATTTAGTACTATTTTCTTTTTGGTGCGCATATTATTTTAAGATAGCAGCGCTGTGGGCAGTTGGTCGTCCGTTCAGGTTTTGTACCTACTGTTTTATCAGTCCCCAACAAAAACCTTTGCATTCACTTCATTGTTTTCTGATATTTCTTATTAGTAACTAGAATTTCCTTATTTATTTTGAAGAATGTTATTAAAAATAGGCTGTTGTAATGCGAGATCATTATTACCCTCATTCCAAAATATTAAACAGATAGTTTTGGATAACTCTTTAGATATAATTTTAATATGCGAAACATGGTTGAAGGATAATATTAGTAATGACCAACTGCAATTTGATTGTTTCAATCTATACAGGGCGGACCGGAACTGCAGAGGAAAGGATTGTGTATATATGCTAAACAAAAATTTCACTGTGAAATCATTGAGAGTAGACAGGACTATATGTGGGAACAATATTGGATTAAAATCACTATAAAGAAAAAATCATTTGCCATTGGAGTAATTTATAAGCCACATCAACAAAACACTAGTGATTTTCTAGACGAATTTGAAAATAGCTTAATTGACATAGGGCTAACGGTGGATGAAATTATTTGCATGGGGGATTTCAATTTGGATTTGTTAGATTATGAAAATAATTGTGTGAAAAAATTCCACTCAGTATTAAAAACACTAGATCTCTGTCAAATAATTGATGTTCCTACAAGAGTCACAGCTACATCAGCAACTTTGTTGGATTATATCATAGTCCAAGAATGTGTTGAGATAGAAAAAGGAATAATTCATAATAGTATATCAGACCATTCAATTGTTTACTGTACGTTGGATATAAATGGTAATTCACGAGAACCAAAGATGTGTACATATAGAAATTTCAAAAATTTCAATGAACATTTATTTCAGATAGATTTATTCAATACGTCTTTCTTTAAAATATACGACCAACAAAATGTAGATGAAAACTATCCTACTTGGACTCTTATAGACAAATTCGCAAAATATAAAAAACATAAACTACAGACACACTTGGACTCTTATAGACAAATTCGCAATTATACTAATAGAGCCATTCAAAGAGAGAAGAAAGCATACTTTACATACCAATTTAATAATACCTCATCAAAGGAAACGTGGAAGACATTAAGGACCAATAAGTTTATTCCTGATAAAAACAATGACATAGCTGAAAATCTGAAAAACCCCCATGAACTAAATAAATTTTTCTTGGAGTCAATCCCGCATAAAGAGCCATCGGAAAATTTATTGAATTTTTATAATAATAATACTGTTAATAATGGAAACTTTAAATTTGAGGAAATAAATGATCTATTTGTATATAAAACGATATCGGATATAAAAACTAATGCGAGAGGTTGTGATGGCATAAACATAAAACTTATTAGACTTTGCTGTCCCCACATTGTACCATATATCACGCACATAATTAATGTATGCTTAATAGAAAATGTCTGCCCGGAAATGTGGAGGAGAGCGGTTGTACAGGTGTTACCTAAGAAGAGAAGTCCGACAGAAATGAAGGATTTGAGGGGTATCAGTATATTACCCACAATGTCGAAAATCCTTGAGAGAGCTATGGAGGTTCAAATAAAGGCCTATGCACAGCGCTTTTCCTTAATACCAGATGTACAATCGGGATTTCGAAAAGGATATAGTTGTACGGGTGACATAATAAAAGCGATAGATGAAAAGAAGTGCACCATATTAATTTTGTTAGATTTCAGCCGGGCATTTGATACAATTAATTATAATTTGATGATAAGTATCTTGAAATATATTGGTTTTTCCTTCAATGCGTTGAAGTTAATAGGTGAGTACATGAAAGGTAGGCAACAAAAAGTATGTATAGGTGATGCTTGTTCAGAATTCCTAAACCTTACTTCTGGAGTACCACAGGGCTCTATACTTGGTCCTTTATTGTTTTCCTTGTATACATCTCAACTTCTCTCTAAGCTTCAATTGTGTCAAGCCCATTTATATGCTGATGATACCCAGTTGTACTACAGCTTCCCGGTTGAAACAACTGATAATGCAATGGAACTAGTCAATGTAGATTTGAATAGATTTGTTGAGGCAGCTACCGAGCACTGTTTATGTATCAATTCAAATAAATCGAATGTTCTGATATTTGGTCCAAAAAAGGACCGAGAAGCGGTTAGTCAATGTATGGATATACATATTCTGGAAGAATCTCTATCAATTGTAGATGAAGCGAAAAATCTAGGTGTAGTGATGGATACCAATTTGAGATTTGAAAAGTATATAAATACATTGATACAACGAGCTTACGCCACTCTTAAAATGATTTATGGTAACAGGCAGTTTCTGCCATTTCAAGTGAAGAAATCTTATGTGACTCCATCATCTTGTCTGTATTCAATTATGCCGATGTACTCTACGGCCCAAATTTAACGACATACTACAAAAAAAAGATTCAAAAAGTACAAAATTCCTGCTTAAGATTGATTTATGGAATCCGTAGACCACAAAGAACGTCATATAAACTCCAGGAAATCGGTTGGTTGAATATGGAAAACAGAAGGGTACATCATGCATTATGTTTCTTTCACAACATACTTTTGACAAAAACACCAGCTTATCTCTATAACAAAATCACATATCGTACGGATATACATAATCTGAACATTAGACATAAAGGTAGGCTCACAATCCCTGCTTTTAGAACTGAATTATTCAGACGGTCCTTTAAATATCAAATTTTCGAACTATACAACTGGTTACCAGATAACTTCAAAGCTCTTCATCCAAATAGATACAAATTAACTACTAAAAACTATTTGTTCAATTCTCAGAGCTGAATATATTTACTAAAAACTGTTTGTTTATTTCTCAGAGGAGAATACTTGATTTTGCATTGCTCAGATTGAAATTATTCAAATTTCACAAACAACATGTTGAATTGTAAATGATAGGTTTGTTTATATTTTTTTCTTTTGTCTATCAATCCATTTCTCTCTTTTAGGGGTTAAGTGGAAGAACATTGTCTGCAAGTGTTTGATTTGCAGAAAATGAACTTCCCCTTTATTTCCTAATATTTCATGTCTGTCAATTTTGATGTAATTATACTGTACACATATGGAAATAATAAAGACGATATTATTATTATTAAAATGAAGAAGCAGAGGAATAACAAGGAACAACTATTGATACATTTACTTTATACATTTTATTATGTCAAAGAGCTGAGAAACATTTTTCTTAGGCAATAGGCAATTATTTTATCTGTCTTTGAGTCCTATACAGAAAAATCAGTAAAAAAATAGTTTTGGGATTTTCGTTGTTTGGACCTTGATAGAATTTAGGGTTGAAATGTAGAAAAAAATACCAGGTAAGATACATATCTGACCTCGGTAAAATAAGGACTACTTAAATTCATTGACAAAAATACAAGTCCGTATTCGAAAAAATAGAGTTGAAGGTGGCCCTGGAAGAACGAAACATCGTACTGAAAATCGAAGCACAGCAAGACAAACACATTTGGAACAGAAGAGAAAGTTTTCTAGAGGGGGGGGGGTATCGTTAAAATCGATGGGTTCAACTAGGAGAAAGAGGTTTTTTTCGCGTTCAGGCCCTCAAATGGTCCCCCGTCCTTCTTTGAAAAGTCCCCTGGCACAATCCGCATTTCTCTACGACCCCCCCTTTAGGCTGTGCGCTTCCCCGTGGACTATTTTGAATAACGAGTGGACTATTTTGAATAACGAGAGTAGTTTTGATTATATCTGTCAAACTAGATGGTCAATCACATTGATTTTTTTTCACAATATCTGTGATATCCTGCTCTAGTTCCTCCTCGTTTTTCATCAACTTCTTAATTTTAGTACTAACGGTAGAATTAATAATGTGCTGTTTGCCTATTGCATGGTCCATATGTCACGTGTTAATTGAGTCAACTTCAATTATATATATCTCGGGTTCGGGATGGTGAAACTTGTTAAAATTGTATAGAGGTGTTGTGTTAAACAATACGTATGCCAAATTTTAATAATTTCCTAATTCAACTGTTTCGTGGCGGAACTACCTTAACAGGTTGTTTTTAAAATACACAAATGACAAATGTTCTAACAACCTGTAGAGATAAAAACATTTGGTAAAATGCCATGTCTTATAGCAACCTATCAAAACTTGCCCCATCCAACAGCTTTTACAGAACACTGCTTTAGGAGGCCACCATGCTAGCAAATTCTGGAGTAGACCTTCTAACAGTAAAAAACATGGAGGATGGACGTCATCTGCTGTTGCAGAAGGCTATGTCGGTAGTACAATTACACAAAATAATATTTTTAATATAATTTTGATGGCCATCTACTTCCATACAGAGCGTTTCTGGAAGCTACAGTTTTACTGTCGATGACTAATAGAGAATTTGTGGAACCACTCGATACTCAAACTAGAGTTACAGAAGTAATGTCACAAAATCTTTCATACTCTGCACTTGAAAAGGCCAAATCCATATATTTTGGTAGTTGTAATAATTGCACTTTCAATATTAATATTTCTAACAACTAAAAACCGAATTTATTGAGCATTGTTTTATTTGTTATTTTGTTTTGTAAGAGTTAAACATGTTGTAAACTTCAAATAAATGTATGTTCATAAAATGTACTAGTGCGTAAAGTTACTTTTGTATTTCTAATCTTAGTGGACCATATCTACGGTAGTAGCAAAAATATTGCATGCAATTCGTGTGTAAAGGACTATTCTTGACTCATGTGATTGTCGCATTGACAATATTCACATTCGTCAAAAGAGGCTACTTTACACACTTGTTACATAAATTCCTGACCTACTAAAAAAAAGCTTCAATATAAAGTCTTGATGATATCGAATTCTTCAATATCTTGACTTGGTAAACCTAGGCATGACATGTAGTCTGATTAACAAGTTAAAAAACGGGTTAATTCTTGTTCCCGGTCCTAAAAATATGTGCGATAGCTCATTCGATTCGGAATGACGTCTAGAAAAATGTAACTCGAGCATGTATTAGCACATAAAAAATTGCAATTGTTATTAACAAAATAAGATAAAAAAAGATATTCAGTTTTTCGTTAATAACTCAAAAACTAGCCATATTTTAAAACTTTTGAAAAAAGATCCTTAAAGAGGAGGAAATTTCAAAATAAAAAGTTTCGACTCTCAGAAGTCTATCTCCATTATTTATAATTTTTATTCAACGCCGAAAATAGTTCTCCGCGCGGCCGTTACAGATGAGCGCAACACCGCTGGAAAATAATATTTGATAATATTAATTATCAATTTAAAAATTTGAAAAAATCATGGTGTCATCAGAACACTTGAAAGAATGAAGCCCCGTTAGAAAAACATTTTTATGTCGATTTTTCAAAAAGTTATACGATTGTTAATTAACTAATTTTTATCCAATCTCTGTTTTTACAAAAGTCGAAATAAAAGTTTAAATAATTGACTTATACATGTTTTGCTTCTTGGAGCTCTTCTTATATACATACTTAACAAGATCACGTGATAAAAGTTTATTGAAGTTTTATATTTTGTTTGTTATAATTTTTTTAAATGAACAGAAAATGAATATTAAAAAAAAAATGTTGACAAATGTTATTATACAGCTATTTTTGCATCTAACAATGGCATTAATTAATGAGGAAAAAAAATTTACGTCATTTGTTTCTTACTATTTTATTGTCAAGACAAACTGATGATTAAAAAAAAACTCTAATTAATTTTCTTCTCTATAGGTTAACAAATTTTCTTTATCAATAATTTCATTGTTTATTAAGTTAACAATTTGTTATAAACAATTTGTCACCCTCGGTTTATTTTTTTCCTGGAAGAAAAAAAATTACAAAACAGCCATATATAACAAAGTAGGCACTGAAAAAATTGTAATATTTAAAAATGTTATAAAAAATTGAAGACAATTTTTTTCAGTACCTTGTTATATATGGCTGTTTTTGTAGTTTTTTTTTACTTCCAGGAAAAAAATAAACCGAGGGTACAATTGGTTTATAACAAATTGTTAACTTAATAAACAATTGATTTAATGATATAAAAAAAAATTGCCAGTCTATAGAGAAATACCAATAATATTTTTGAAAGAGAAAAAAATCTCAATTAATTATTTAAAAAAACGAAATATAAGAAAAACTATTATAAACAATTAAAAAATGTATTTAAGTTTTTTTTTAATCATCATTTTGTCTTGACAATAAATGGTAAGAAATAATTTTAGAAATATTATCCTTGTCTATTTGTTTGTAAACAATTTCTTAACAAATGACGTAAACAATTTTTTTCCTACGATTATTAATGCCATTGTTAGGTGCAGAAATAGGTGTATAATAACATTTGTCAACATTTTTTTAACATTTCAATATTTTAGTTTTGTTCATTTAAAAAAAAATATAACAATCAAAATATAAAACTTTAATAAACTTTTATTACGTGATCTTGTTAAGTATATATATATATAAGAAGGGCTCCAAGAAGCAAAAAATTTATAGGTCAATTATTTAAACTTTTATGTCGACTTTTATAAAAACAGAGATTGGATAAAAATCAGTTAATTAATAATCGTATAACTTTTTGAAAAATCGACATATTTTTTTTCCAATGGGCCTTTATTCTTTCAAGTGTTTTGATGACACCATTATTTTTTACAAATTTTTTAATTAATATTTTAAATTAATATTTTGTGTGATTTACTGTCTCCAGCGGTGTTCCGCTCATGCCGTAACGTCCCCACGGAGACCTATTTTCGGCGTTGAATAAAAATTATAAATAATGGAGATAGAATTCCCGGAGTCAAAACTTTTTTATTGGAAATTTCCTCCTCTTTAAGGATCTTCCTCCTCCTCCAGATACATTTTTCTAGACGTCATTCCGAATCGAATGAGCTATCGTACATATTTTTAGGACCGGGAACAAGAATTAACCCGTTTTATAACTTGTTAATCAGACCAATGAAGCGGTAGCATTGACACAGTTAATTAAACTGTGGTCGAAAACCGTCGAAAAATAAAGCGTTAGGTACCAACCTTCTGGATCCAACAACCTCGTCACTCCGTACTCCCTCTCGGCCAAATAGAAAGCCTGCTCCATTCGCTCCCTCGGTCTCTGCTGTCGCGCCTGTCGGAAGTCGATCAAGTCCGGCCTGTTGCGGTGGATGATCGACGTGAAGGCGAGTCCGTCGCGCCACGATTTTGAGAAATCGTGCACGGACACGCCCGGGTACTTGTTGGTGGTGCGCTTCGCCCATCTGAGGAGGAAGTCCTTCGCCGAAACGTTGGGCTCTTGTCCGATAACGATGTCGGATATCTGCAAGAGAAAAACATAACTTGTATTGTATTAGCTTCAAGATAAGATAGTGTTACGGAAATAAGTAAAGTATGCCCCTGTGCTGTGTGTGTACCAAATTGTTCGCGAGTTCCAAGGAGTCCAGATCGGGATTTCTAGACTTGCCTTTGACTACAAAAACAACCGCTTGCCGCTTAGTTCAGTTAATTATCATGCAGAAAAACAAGTAGTAATTCATATTGATGAGTTCAAGGTGAATTTTTAGTGCAGTGCGGTACGCGGTACATTTTAGTAGGAAACTGCGATTGAGTATTCTATTGCCCAAGTATCGGTTATGTTAATAAACGGACATCAATTAATCGAGTATTGGTTTCGTAACCTTGGATCACTTACGTGTTCGCCTGAAGGTCACAGGTGTTTTTCGTTTTTCTCCGAGATTGTTTGGCGAAGAAAGATTAAATCAGGCATGGTAAAGGAGCAACCTAACCAACATATTTCCCAACAGTTAGAACACAGGAAATAGTTATTTACCTAACAGGTGCGGAAAGAGGTACTTTTCCGCACGTGACGGCAGTACCGTTAAGTGCGGAAAAGACCATTTTCGCATGTGTTAGGTACAACATTTTTCCTACGAGTATAATATTCTAAAATAATATGCAAAATTTGTATGACAAAGAAGATACCTAATATAATTTTTATTTATTTTCAATTCAAACTAATTGTGATTAATATTGAAAAAAAACTTTTTAGCAAAAAATTAAACCGACGAAATACGGAACTAAAAGTAGAAAATAAAATAAACCTTCTTAGTCTCAATAACTAATCTACTAAACTAATGTACCTAAGTAACTAATTTTGAGTCGGCGCCAAACAAACAAGCAAATTAATTAGGTAAAGCGTAAAATGATGGCATCGAGTTGCGCGGTGACATTCTGATAATTTTTTTGAAGTAATTTAATGATCTTCGTTGATTGTTCGTTTGGCGCCGACTCAAAATTAGTTACTTACATCAGTTTAGGAGCTTGGTTATTGAGACTAAGAAGGTTTATTTTAACTTTTACTTTTCAGTTCCGTATTTCGTCGGTTTAATTTTTTGTTAAAAAGTTTTTATTTTTCAGTTTTTTGTGCTGAAATCTACTAATTACTACCTATTTGTTTTTTGGTTACTTCCAAAATACTTACTTACCCACCTCACTTCAACTATTACCAGTTAAATAATATGATTAATTTTTACTATTTGTTGTAAAATAAATTATTTTTGTTGTTCTGGTCAGTTTATTTCATTACTTTGTATATCATTCCATCCTCTCATAGAATATAATGGTTGTGACGGATGTAGGAGAACAAAAATAATGACATTAGCGATCTGTCATTGTCAACTACATATGTGTGCCAATGTTCACAAGTAAAAAATAAATTATCCCCTATTTTTCTACCCGTAAGGATGGATAATTCCATTCGAAATCCAAATATGATCAACTATGAGGTATAACCTATCTAATAAAAAAAGAATCATCCAAATCGAAGAACCCAGTACAAAGTTATGCCTGATAGAATCGGTTAACGGACCAGAATTCAGAGGGTGAGTGATCAATATCCTTCATTTTGCTACCCTTAGTGGTGGATTCCATCTTTTATATTCAAATGGGACCAACTTCGAAGTACACCCTATCCAATGAAAAAAGAATTATCGGAATCAGACGTCTCAGTAAAAAGTTATGCGTGATCATACAAAAAAAAAATATACGCGTCGAATAGAGAACCTCCTCCTTTTTGGTTTCGTCGGTTAATTAAATGTACAATTGGTAGCATTTTGCAAATTTAACGCCGATCGGCTCCCCCTAGATGTGTCATGAAAGAAAGCTTGTTGAATTTTCGCTGAGGATGCTGCTTCGCGAGAAACTGATGTCGATGGGAAGCTGGAGTTTGGTATTGAATTGTTTGAACGTTTTTTTAAAATATTATGAGCAATCTTCTTATTTTCGAACGAATTCTCGATGAATGATTTTGCCACAGACGTAGATTTCCATCCACCGTGCCTTTTAATGTTGGTGATGTCCCCAGAGTCGGCTAACATTGTGGCTGACGACCGACGGTAACAATGATCGGTGTAATTCTCAGGATTTGGGAGGCCCAAGTACATAGCATTTTGCCAAAAAAACATTGGCGTCGGTGTCGCGACGCCCTAACGGATGACACCTTATTGATGGATCTCTACGTAAATAAAAGGACCATTTGACATCAAATCTTAAAAGATCATCTGCTTTCACGAAATATGGTATCATCTTTCATTTCCAGATATTTACCCGCGGAGTTTTATATGAAATAGAAATATTTATTTATCCTTTGTGACATTACAAACATGTATAGGACAAGTCAGTCACCCGCTGTGAAAGGTGTATTTGGAGGTTATCTTAAAATTATGAACACGAATAATATATAACAATATCCAGTTGGTATGAATGAAATAAAATAAACTAGTATTAAAATAGTACATTTCCTATAAACTAACATAAAATGTATTTATTGCACAATACAGACATATTTATGCAAATACAGACGGCATAGACAAAGACAGTTCCTACAACCTATCATGGAGGTATTCTTTTACACTATAGTAGCATTTTCATTAAATTTTTCATGGCCCTTTTGAAATTACTGAAGGAATCCATACTTGTAAAAGTTAGTGGGAGTTTATTATAAATTTTCATTCCCATGTATCTAAAACTATTTTCAAGTTTTTTAGTTTTGTGTCTGGGGACACATAGATGATCAGAATTCCTGGTATCATAATCATGATTTGAATAATTCAGTTCAAATTTATCAATATTTTTTCTTACAAACAAGATACAGTGGTAGATATAAATGCTGTAGAACGATATTTTATATTTAATGAATGTGGGCTTACAAGTTTGTCTGAAGTCTAGGCTGAACATTTTTCGTATTGTAACGAACCTAGGCCGGACCTGTCGCCTCACGCGTTGCCATTGACAACGATGAGATCATCCCCAGAGATATTCGAGAACCATCCAGCCGCTCTGCCGCGGAAAACAACGGTCAATATTGGAAACAATTGGAACATGCTAGTCGCCAACGGCCCGAATTCGAAACATCGAATGCGTATCGGAGATAAATAGACAGCCCTCAAGAGGGAGTACACAGTCTGAACGAGCCCATACGATCGAGCTATACAGTGGCGTAGTTAGTAATATAAATTAAGTTGTATATTTAAGTGTTAAATAAATTAGTAAAACCAAGTTAAGTTTATTTACTTACAGTATTTTTGTTAATTGGAATTTCCCCATTAGGTTATAACATAAATGACTGTACACTAAACTGTAGTAGACGTTAATTACTGCACTGGTGGGCATGCAGTCTTTAATTCTTGAAATTGCCTAAAATGCCTTATTCATTTTTTTGTTAACTGCCTTAACTTGCTCTGTCCATCTGAGACTAGAATCAATATGTAAGCCTAAGAACTTTGTTGTTGTGGTTGATTCAATCATATTACTCTCGACTCAACATGTTAGAGAATATGAGGTGGACGTAATATTATTGGAATGAAAATGTACACACTCTGTCTTATCGATGTTAACCATTAGACCGTTACGTTTCACACCAGTTCACGAAAGAATTTACAGTATCTGCAATGGATGATATGAGTTCCTCCTCTGAGGTATGTGCCAAGACCGCCAGTGAGGTATCGTCCGCATATATCGTCAGTAGTTGCGATTTCAGTTGAAGTGGTAAGTCGTTTATAAAAAGTAGGAATATTAGCGGTCCGAGCACAGAGCCCTGAGGAACTCCTCTATTCATAATATGAGAGTTGGATATAGCATCCTTTACTTTGACTATCATTTTCCTATTGCTGAGAAAGTCCACAGTACAGTCCAAGAAAATCCCTCTGAATCCAACATTGTACAATTTATTCTCGATGAACTTTATGTCCAAACTATCGAAGGCACGCGATACGTCGAAAAACAGACCTGCCACGTGCTTTCCCTTATCTAGTTGCTCAAAAAGATTGCAAGCAGCAGTTTGTCTTGATCTGTCTGCTCGGAATCCATGTTGGTGTGGTTATGAGCTCGTTGATATTTAAAAAATGTATCAACCTACTGTAAAGAATTTTTTCAAAGATTTTAGAAATAACACTCAGCACTGATACTGGTCGATAATTGGATAGGTTTTCAGGATCATTTTTCTTGTGAATTGGGATAACTTTAGCAAATTTAAGTGACGATGGAAACTTGCCTTCTATAATCGATAGATTTATAAGATGACTCAAGTGATTTGATAGAGATTCAACACCTGCCTTCAATATTTTTACTGATATGTTATCAATGCCTGTACTAGGCTTGGTTTTCAGGTTTTTTATTACATCCCCGACTTCCTCCGGTGTTACAGTATTGAAAAAGAATATTTTGTTGAACATTTTAGATGAAGTACAAGATGTTGGCCTCGAGTTTATAAAATAGTCATCAAGGTCGTTTTCCGTTACGTTAGCAAAACATTCACCAAATGTATTTGCTATATCTGAAGGACATGTTAAAATTTCCCCATCAAAGGTGATTGTTAGATCCGGTTTTTTTTTGTTTTTCCGATTTCTTTGTTAACTAAATTCCAGATTGTTTTAGGCTTATTATTAGACTTAAATATACGTTGCTATTGAATTGCCGTTTGGCATTCTTGAGTAAATTGTTGTTTGTTTTTTTCATTTCGATATAATTCTTGGACGTCGCTTTGTTTCAAATTTTTACTCCACCAATGGAGTTACTTCAGATTTTCACCACTTTTTTTCACTTCTGTTGTAACCCAACCTGATTCTTTATCGGCATGCTGCTTTTTATATTGTTTTTTAAGATGGTAATATATGTCTATATGATAGGTCAAAATGTGTTTGTACAGTCTTCAATATGAGATTGAAGATACACTTCTTCGAAATCTGCTGTGGAAAATACATTTTTATGGAACACCCTGTATATATAAGTAGGGCTCCAAGAAACGAAAAATTTTAGAGGTATTATTTAAACATTTGTGTCTTTTTTTATGAAAACCCGAGGTCCGAAAAATAAGGACTAATCAACAAATTACTAACTTGTTGAAAAATATACCTAATTTTTTTCTCCAACGGGACATTGTTCTTTCAAGTGTTTAAAACACGCCAGAATTTATTAAAATGTTTTAATTGATATTTAATATTTTATTTAATAATGGAGATAGAGTTCCGGGAGTAGGAACTTTTTTATTGGAAACTTCTTCATCTTTAAGAATCTATTTTCCGATTATCGCTTATAGTTTTTGGGTTATTCCTAAAAAACAGAATACTTTTTTTTGTTTTTGTTTTTTGTTAATAACAATTGCAATTTTCGTCAGCAGAAAAAAACAAAAAAAACATCTTGCTCAGAATTGCATCCCGAATACTGAAATATCAAATTCATACTTGCTCTCTCTTCGTTTGTCAATCGGAAGTAAAAAAGGGAAAAACTAATCCTCAGGGAAGTGCAGTACCTTCACGCTTCGTTGCTTGAACCCTTTCATTCTGTAGTTATTTTTATTTGTGGGGCCCGCGGGCGAGGTTGATCTGATGTTTGGACTTTTTTAGCCACCCGACTATCACATACAGTGAATACTCCAAACAATGCTCTGTATTTTGTTCACCTGGTGACATCGTTTGCGTCAGACAAAGTGCCACCGTTTCCTGCATTCTTCTCATGGACACGGCTTTATTCATATTATTGTGAATAACTCGTATTACGATCGGAATCCATTCACGGAATCGGTGTCGAGATATCTGATCTCCGCGGCTTGAGCAATAAGAGAAAACATTATATTGACCAAATAAGAATATGTTATGACAAAAATTTGATTGATGATTGCGAAACAATTATTTATGATTCCCGCTTGGGTTAGGGAATGCGCCAGATTCTCGGTAACGAAAGTCCGCTTTGTGCAAAAATAAAGGATTTCGCTTTCGGCTTATGAAACAGTGGAATGTTTTCAACAATGAAACATAGAGATAGTAGGACAAGATCATTTGTCGACTAATCAAATTCCACTGATGAAATGTATGTCGTTGGTCAAAGTAAATGACTGGTTATCCATCCACTGATAATGGAGATTCTTCCTTTATTGCGAGAAATAAATAAATGTGGTCAAGAAACTAAGGAAAATATCTTGTGCTCGGAACTGGATTCTGCCAAAAATAGATAGATATTGGAAAATAGAATAGGAAGAAACAACTCGAAATTAGTGAAATAATACTCAAACATAAAGAAGAAAATTGCAACAGAGAGAAATAGAAGGATTTTTCTGCGTTTTACACCTGAAGATGACAAAAACCATGTCGAAACGCTTTGAGAGGAATTATACAAATTGACTGAATCATAGCTTTTTTCGGAGAAATTGAAGTAAATAAATATATGTGGTCAAGAAACTAAGGAAAACATTTTCGGCTGGGAACTGGATACTGCAAAAAATTGATGAATATCTCACAACGATGGAAAATAGAATAGGAAGAAATAAACGAAATTACTGAAAGATTATTCAAACATAAGCAAGAAAATTGCAAAAGAGGAAAACAGAAGGATTTTTCTGCGTTTTTAACCTGAAGATGACAAAAAGCATGTCGAAACGTTGTGAAGACAAATTTACTGAATCATACCTTCATTCCAAGAATTGAAGAAAATAAATGTATGTGATCAAGAAACTAAGAAAAATATCTTGGCTGGGAACTAGATACGTCCAAAACAATGGATGGATATTTCATAACGATGGAATGTAGAATAGGAAGAAACAACATGAAATTACTTGAAGATTATGCAAACCTAAACAATAAAATTGCGACAGAGAAAAATAGAAGGATTTTTCTGTGTTCTTAACATGAAGATGACAAAAAGCATGTCGAAACGTTGTTAAGAGGAATTATACGAATTCACTGAACCTGACCTTTATTCCAAGAAATCATAATCATAGGTTGTCACTTCAAATCCTTCAATGTCACTCGAAACGTCAAAGATATAACACCATTCCGACAAATATTTTACGTTTTTTTTTAAGTTAATGTTCATTAATCAACCACTCAGATTACTGTAAGTACTTCCTTCATTTTAAGTATTTTTTTTCTCAATAATGTAATTTACATATTTTAGGACCCTGAAGAAGTTTCAAAATTGAAACGAAAGCTCGGTCCAACGTATTAAAGAGTTTTTCATAGTTCAACACTTGTGCTGACTGAAGATCCCCGTTATTCCCCACTGTTCATACCAATTTTCAGTCGTTATTTCTAAATTATATATATATATATATATATATATAATCTCTACACTATAGCATTGCCAACAAAAATTTAGGCCAGCGCAATTTTAACATGTCCACAAATATTTTTCAATTATTATTAAAATTTAAATATGAATTTTATAAAAGTAAACTAAAAATAATCATTAAGAAAAAAATTCAAGACAAGCTTTCATACTAATGCGCTAAAAAAAAATATTTAATTGTTTGACCTAGGTTATTATGTGAGTAGCAGATTCAAAAGCTTGCTGCGAATATAAAATGGTATTCTAGCGCGGTCAAACAATTGAACAAATATTGTTTTCCTTTTTAGTGCCTTTGTATAAAAGCTTTTTTTAAACTTTTTTTAATCGTCGTCGCCATCTTGGAGGCGCGATCTTGAATTCGTGGATTTTTATAAAACAATCATGGTCTCCGACCCCAAAAAACCCCCACATTCCAATTTTTATTGTAATCGCGCCATCTTGAATTTACGAATTTTGACGAGAAATTCGTGATCCCTGTTCCTGAAAAACCCCACACACCAATTTTGAATAGAATCGATGGAGCCGCTTTTTTGTTTTTGCTCTAGCAAAAATTACATAATGCATTGTCATCGGAATTACGAACACCTGCCAAATTTCGGACAACTAGAAGTGGGTCAAAATTCACTTGCATGATTTGAACTAAACATACATATCATACATACAAATGTGAAGTTAAATAAAAGCTTGTAAAAATATAAAGCAATCATTAATTTCCCATTATTTAAAAAAAAAAATTTTTTTATAGCATTTTACTGTTTATACTTCTGAGGGTTAAGTGACAGGAATCATCCAGAAACTGAAGTGAACTTCTTTTGGAAATATTGTTATTTATTACCAGTTGATATTATTTTATTGAAAAGTAATAAACACCTTTATTATTATTATTAGGACTCACATCACAATAATATAGAATCTGTTATTCCCCTGAATTTCATTTCATTTATTCATTGTATTTCATGAGATGATTAATTTCGCATATTTTTAAATACGTATGTTTCCCCCTAAAAAATGAATTTTAATTACTAAATTTAAAGTCAAATGATAGTTTCGACGGAAAGAATTATGAGGAGTAAGAAAAAACAACGATACATTCAAAAATTTATCTTGGATTTACAAGAAAAATCTTAGCTACCTTAGAAAAAAAAGTTGAGCTTTCTATACAATTCCGATATAATTTCGTTTAGAACCTTTTTCAGCCACGTATTGAGATCACGTCCACATCAAATTCTTCACAATGAAATAGTATAATTGGGCAAACTATTCCAATTGAAGTTAATGTACATAGGAATGGAAAATCTAACATTTGATCGAATATTATTCACCATTTACGTTAAACCAATTATAAACCCTTTTAAAGTTACCACTACCGAAGCAAAAAATGTATTCTCCCTCCTCTGGAAAATTGGTTAAAATGTTCAGTTTGTTTCGAGAAGTATCATGTTACTACAATTTAGACTACTTCGATGAAAATTCGGAGCAATGTGGCTCATCAGATAATTTTCGAACTGACGAGATATACAGAGCTTTTTCAGCATTAGCAAATGACATCTCTTCACCTGCTGCTATAAATATTCCCCAGGAAGTTCTGATACAGTTAGCAAACCCAGGAAACGGCTATGAAAAGCAAATATGTTGCCACGGGCTCCACCTATATGATTTATCGCGGAATGTCAAGTGATACCTTTGTTTTATTGTTTATTATGATTAATCTTGAACAGTGTTGATGTGTTTAAGAACAGCTTTGATGTGTTTATGAACACGTAGATGAGCGACTTCAAATTAATTCTATAATTTCACAGTTGTTGAAGATCCACACATTTACGAATATAATGGTTTTTCAAGTATCTATCGAGATTTTTTGGGATATTTTACATTTTATAAATATACATACAAAAAACTCATTTCAAACCTGATTTATTGGTATATATACAGGGTGTAATCTAACCTCGTGTACACCCGTGAATGACGAGTGTGTAATGTAATTTTATAGCGAATTACAGTGGTTAAAAATCTAAAAAAATAATACAAACATGTTTTGCTCTTAGTAAAATTCGACAAAATTTTGGGTAGCGCCTCCCGTCTAATTTCACGTAACCTGCTCAGAGGAATGCAATAAACATTTAACTCGACATTTGAATAAGGTAGAATGTTGAACTGATTGTGAGGTAAATGTACACATTGCAGGATGCCTCAATTTAAAAGTGAAGAAAACAACTAACATTGTTATAATCAAACTGGTGATGAAGTCAGAATTAGTTGATTTCATACTCTTCTTTGAGGTACTTCATCATAATTATCACAGGGACTTGTAAAAAACAAACCACACAAACACTATTGAAAAGGGAAACATTCGCAATTGAATATTGTTTTGAAAAATAATACATTGATATAAGAAAAATTGTATATATTGAGTCTCGAATTCTCAAATTGGCGCCATAAAAATTATTTGGTGGTGAATGCAAAGAAAAGTGTTCTGATGCGATTTTATTCCAGGACGAATTAAAAAATGTCTAACTTTCATGTTAGAGTAGCTGATGAAATAATTGAATCATCAGATAACACCAAATTCCTTGGTACATATATCGATGGTAACATGACCTGGGAGTCGGGTATAAATCATGTCAGAAAGAAAGTTAACAGTGGGTACTACGCAGTTAGACAATTGAGGTCCAATTTCAATAGAGCCCAACTATTAAATGTTTACTTTGCTCTTGTATATGCCCATATTTCCAATAATATTGCTGTTTGGGGTTGTACCACAAAACTAAATAAAATATTTATCTCCCAGAAGAGGGCTATGCTTTATATATATATATATTTATATATATATATATATAGAATAGACTGTAGATAATATTGTAGACCCCGCTTTATTGAGAATAAAATAAAAACTTTTTAACAAAAAATTAAACCGACGAAAAAATCAACTGAAAAGCAAAAAATGAAATAAACCTTTTTAGTCTAAATGATAATTGAGCTCCTAAACTAATGTAAGTAACTGATTTTGAGTCGGCGCCAAACAAACAATTATCGAAGATCATTATCTATGAAAGAAGTCATCAAAACGCAGCCGTGCATCTCGCTGCCATCATATTACGCTTCACCTAATTCAATTGCTAGTTTGTTTGGCTCCGACTCAAAATCAGTTACTTACATTAGTTTAGGAGCTCGATTATCATTGACTAAGAAGGTTTATTTAATTTGCTTTTCAGTGATTTTCGTCGGTTTAATTGTTAAAAGTTTTCATTTTACTTTCAGTTCCGTATTTCGTCGGTTTAATTTTTTGTTAAAAAGTTTTTATTTTTCAATTTTTTGTGGCTAAAATCTACCAATTACTACCTACTTGTTTTTTGATTACTTCCGAAATACTTACTTACCCACCTTACTTCAACTGTTACCAGTTAAATAATATGATTATCTACTTTTACTATTTGTTGTAATATAAATTATTTTCGTTGTTCTGGTTAGTTTATTTCATTACGTTGTATATCATTCTATCCCCTTATAAAATATACTGATTTTGAAGGATGTGGAACAAGAATAATGTCAGTAGCGATCTGTCATTGTCAACTACGTATGTGTGTGCCAATGTTCACTAGTGAAAAATCAATTATCCCCTATTTTTCTACCCGTAAGGGTGGCTAATTCTTTTCGAAATCCAAATATAAGGTATACAGTATCTATTAAAAAAAGAATCATCCAAATCGAAGAACCCAGTACAAAGTTATGCCTGATAGAATCGGTTAACGGACCAGAATTCACAGGGTGAATAATCAATATCCTTCATTTCGCTACCCTTAGGGGTGGATTTCATCTTTCAAATTCAAATGGGACCAAATTCAAAGTACACCCTATCCACTGAAAAAAAAAATTATCATAATCGGACACCTCAGTAAAAAGTTATGCGTGATCATACATAAAAAAATATGATGGAAAAAAAAAATACGGGTCGAATAGAGAACCTCATCCTTTTTGGTTTCGTTGGTTAATAATGTGCGTACCGCGCATTTATATCAACAAATGTACTCTGTTATTCCGGAATCGGATACAGAATTACAATCGAAACTGTGATTTCCATGCATATCATATCAGAAAAGGCGAATTAATAAGACTTCAGAAACATTCAACTCGTCTGTATGAAAATTGCCCGTCTTATAAGAGTCAGGTAATCACTTACCTGACGGAATAAAAAACCTAAATAGGAAAAATTATTTCAAAGAGAAACTCAAAGAATACTTGATTAATTGTTGCTTTTATAGTACTGATGAGTATTTTAATCAACAATATGTATCTCCAACTAACTTGTGAAATTGTTATATTATTATGTATAGAAGTTGACTGTGAAATGTTATATTTTTATGTATAGATGTTGATTGTATGTGAATTTCAATTGCTGTCTGACGTATCCTATGTCATTTTAATGATCGTGAAGGATTCAATAAATTTTATTATTATTATATTATTATTATTATTATCACGACCATTGTAGTGATTCAGACATCAGAACTCGTGAACTGAACCCTATTGCCAAGCAAAATTCTCTCATACACGGTTTACAAAGCTGTCTACGAACGAAAGTTTGTTAGATTCTACTAGTGTTTTCTGATTGGCTGGTGAATGAAAGATCTTAAGATCGTAATTAACAACTAATCAGAAAATAGTACGCGATGTGCACGATAATTGATTTAAAAATTATTGTCTTCGTCTTCTCAAAATTTTTCCATTCTATCGAAAAATAATTTATAATATATTAACATATCTAGTACGAAAAC
The DNA here is from genome assembly GCA_018342105.1 of Gonioctena quinquepunctata. Classification (NCBI taxonomy): domain Eukaryota; kingdom Metazoa; phylum Arthropoda; class Insecta; order Coleoptera; family Chrysomelidae; genus Gonioctena; species Gonioctena quinquepunctata. Next base: position 33,403 of record JAFIRS010000242.1, read on the forward strand.
GCCCGCACAGTGATTGGCGACTCCAGAATCCAACCAGAATTGAAATTTACTACTTCATTCATAAATGCGACGAGTTATTCATCTTGTCTTCTACTTTTCAAAATATGCACTGAACAGCTCGGTGTTTAGTTTGAGAGCCAGCAAAAGACAAAGACAATAATGTTTAAATTAATTCTCCTGCACATCGCGTAGTGTTTCCTGATTGGTTGCTAATTAGGATCTTTCATTCACCAGCCAATCAGAAAACACTAGTAGAATCTAACGAACGTTCGTTCGTAGACAGCTTTGTAAACCGTGCACGCGAGACTCTTGCTTGGCAACAGTGTCCAGTTCACGTATTCTGAATGTCTGAATCACTACAATGGTCGTGATATTATTTTCCAAAACAAAATTCAATTGCGAATGTTTCCCTTTTCAAAACTGTTTGTGTTTCTTACAAGTGACTGTGATAATTATGATAAGTACCTCTAAGCAGAGTAGAATAGAATGTATTGGTGTTTTTGAATATTTCTTTCATTACACACGTCAGGAAGTTTGGAACATGTCCGTAGTTTTTTTTTTTTTATGTTCTGGTTCCCACGAAAAGGGATATCCTGTAATGTTCAGAGAACATCGTGGGAACCAAGGGAAAGAAGGTAGGAGTTGGTGTTCTTCTTAAATTTCTGGAGGTTGTATGCCTCGGGGAACACCTCCCTAGGCAATGAGTTCCAAAGCCTCGCTGTTCGTTGGATGAACGAGTCTTTGGAAAGTGATGTTCTGCAGGTCTCCAAAGTAACCACGAAGGGGTGTGATGACTGAACTTGACGGGTTAATCTTGAAGAGACTGCCAAAGCAGGAACGATTGTTGATATTTCAGAAGAGCATCGCCCATGAAAATATCTATAAAATAGAGACAAATCGCCAACTTTTCTACGGTGTTCCAGACAAGTGAGCGAGTTTGTAAGCGAGGCATCACCGACGAGACGAATTGCCTTTTTTTGGACAGAATCCAATAGCCTCAGGATATGTTTAGGTGCCGCGCTCCAAATATGGGAACAGTATTCCAGGACAGGTCGGATCTGTGCCTTATAGATCATAAGCAGCTGAGTGGGGGTGAAATAGCTCTTGGCACGAAACAAAAAAACAAGTTTTTGGGATGCACTTTTGGCAATGGACCTCACGTGATTTTCCCAGGAAAGGTTATTGCTGATAGTAATACCAAGCATCGATATGGATGACTTCAGTGGTATGGTTATTCCTGACAAAGTTATGTTAGGCACAGTGAGATCGGCTTTTCTAGAGAAAAGACATGCTTGTGTTTTGTTTGCATTGAATTCTACCAAGTTATTAGATCCCCACTCGAGAATTGTTGCTAGGTCCATATTTATATTATTAACATTTCTTCCTCGTTCATTTCTGGTTTCACGGGCTGATATAGGGGCCCTGGAAGAGAAAGCGGTATGGAGGGTACTATCATCGGCAAAGCTGTGTACTGGACATGAAGTTGCTTTCAACAGGTCGTTGATGTGAAGTAGAAATAGTGTTGGTGCGAGAATAGATCCTTGCGGAACACCAGCATTTATGAGTAGAGTATCAGATGAAGCTCCATCGACCACTACATGGAGAGACCTGTTTGAGAGAAAACTAGCAAGCAGAGAACACAGCTGAGGGGGCAAGCCATAAGACGGAAGCTTGGCAAGGAGTCCCTGGTGCCAAACTCGATCGAACGCCTTGGAGATATCTAATGCCACAGCTAAAGTTTCTCCATACTTTTCAATAGATAGCTGCCATATATGTGAGACGTAAGCGAGCAGGTCACCAGTTGATCTCTGATGGCGGAAGCCATATTGCCTATCGTTGACAATTCCTGAGTCTTCCAGATATTTCATGAGCTCGATGTTGATGGCTTTTTCCATGACCTTTGAAATAATAGATAGCAGTGCGATAGGTCTGTAGTTGCTAGGTAGGGCCTTTTTGCCTTTTTTAGGGACTGGCTGTACTCTTGCAATTTTCCCAAATTTGGGCGGAAATACCCCAAATTGTAAGAGTGGTTGAACAACTTGCAAAGAACAGGTGTTAGTTCAGGGGCACATTTCTTGAGAACAATCGGCGGATTCCGTCAGATCCACAGGCTTTGTTGGTGTTGAGACCCAGCAAAATCTTTCTGATAGTACGTTGGCAAAAGGTGATCTCGGGCATGTGACTGTCAATAGGTGTAATGTTCGGGGGTTGTTTTCCCGATGAATCCAGAGTGGAATTTCCAGTAAATAGGTGCGCAAAGATATTGGCTTTTTCCTGGGCAGTCGTTGCTAGTGTTCCATCTTCTTTGGTTAGAGGAGGAAATGAGCTGGAAGTTTCTTCCCACAGCTTTGGCGAAAGACCAAAATGAACGTGATCCGTTAGGACATTCAGCAAGTTTTGATCTTATTTTGGCATTGTGGGCATCTTTTGAGCATTCTATTGTCTCTTTGCATATGCCTCTAGCCTCGACATATGCTGCTCTGGTCTCAGGGCCCGGATTTTTTAGCCATCGATAGTATGCTGCCTGTTTGGAAGCCACAGCTCTAGAGCAGTTTCTGTTAAACCAGGTCTTATCGGATGATGTTCTTCTTTCGGTATTCGGTATGTAAGTTTGCATCCCCAACATGATGATTTCAGAAATTGTCTCAGCACATCGTGTTGGATCTACTGAAGAGAAACAAACTCTCTTCCATGGAAACGCTGAGAAAAACATACGAAGACCTTCCCAGTCGGCCGAATTGTAATGCCACATGAGACGGGGTGGTATTGTGCAGCTCGATGGTAAATGGAAAGAGCATGTTGTGGAATGAGGGTGTGATCAGAGTTTCAAGTGGGGCACAAACTTCTATTCTATACGGGTCAGGATTGGTGGTGAGGAAAGATCTAGTGTATTGGCAGACTGGTTGTTGACATCAGGGATGCGGGTTGGTAGCTCGACTAGTTGTTCTAGACCATGAGTGATGGCGAAGGCCTTGGCTTGACGACCCGCATCATCTGTTTTGTTAGAGAATTTGAGCCAGGCAGCGTTATGTACATTAAAGTCTCCCATGATTATGGTTTCAGCTGTTGGATGGTTCTCCTGAATGTAGTCCAGTTTGAGTGATAAAAACTCAAAGAGGTCGTTATATGAAGGTTCATTAGGTGATAGGTAAAGGCAGCAGAGGAACTTAGTCAGTTTGGTATCAGATAGCTTGAACCACATCACATCAAAGTCTTTCGGTTCCAAACTCTCTTCATGCTGGCATGAAAGGTTAGCCTTAGCGTAGAGGCAGACTCCACCTTTGAACCTGAATTGAGAATGGAGTTCGTAACCAGGACAAAGCATATGGACCTTGTTGGTGGACGAGTTTACTTGTGTTTCTGTTAGAGCCAGAATATCCGGTTTTTTCGTCTGTAGGTGATGGTGGACGTCATTGATGTTCTTGTTGAGTCCGCGGATGTTGCAAAAATTAATCTTTAATGTTGAGTCCCCTCGAGTACCTCTCGCCCGGAAATCCGAATGGAGAGGAATTTTGCTTCCGGAGTGTTTTACTCTAGGAGACTTCATCATTATTACTATTAGGATGCACCTGAAAATAAAGGAGGAATTGGGGAAAAGGAAAGAGGGAGACCGGAAAGTATCGACCGAACACTGAAACATGGAATGATCCATTTCACAGCACACAAAGTCGATATGGTGGTATTTCACCGGGCGATGAGACCATCTTCCACCTACAAACTGTTTGTGTCGTTTGTTTCTTACAAGTGACTGTGATAATTATGATAAGTGCCTCTAAGCAGAGTAGAATAGAATAGAATGTATTGGTGTTTTTGAATATTTCTTTCATTACACACGTCAGGAAGTTTGGAACATGTCCGTAGTTAAAATAACATATTATAGGATTATTGTGAACATAACAAATACGAAAATTAAACATATATACATACCCAGCAAATTATGGTTTACACAACAGATTATGGTTTAAAATATGTTTGAGTAAGGTGCATAATATCTTATTATGGTAATATTGTGAACATAACAATTAAAAGCAACATGTATACACACATAACAAATTATGTTTGAAATGAGTTTGAGGTCGAAAGATGGGTGTTTTCATTTATCGTGGTGTTTACGTAATATTGTATTCTGTTAGATCACTTGACAAAAATTCGTCTACCGAGTAAAAACTATGTTTCAATAGTTTGAATTCCTGGTAAAGCTGAGTTTTTTGAACGATTCAGGCACTTTATTGTATATACTTAAATAGATTGAATTGAGACGAAGTCTGGGATTGATGAGCTGAGAGCTAGTTATGGTGGGATATCTATGCAGATCTTCATGTTTAGTATAGCAATGAATATGTTTATGTATGTCAATCAAACAGAAATATACATAAAGTGCAGGAAGTGTTAGAATTTCTGATATCCTGAATAAGGGTTTGCAACAGTCTCTGTAATCTGCTTTGACAATAACCCGAACTGCTTTCTTCTGCTGAATGAAGGCTCGATTTGCATGGATAGAGTTACCCCATAAAATTACGCCATTACTTAAGTGAGAGTGAAATAGAGAAAAGTATGACTTTCTCAGAACTTTCTCGTCCACAGTGTTTCTCAGCCGTCTGAGGACGAAGGTTCGACTTTCAACTTTATGCATAGTAAACCAATGTGTTCATCCCATTTTCGTTTGCTGTCTAGGGTGATGCCTAACAGCTCAACTGGTACGATTGAGGCAAAGTGGGCATTGGAAGAAAATGTGATTGATTTGAGTTTTTGTGTCGTTTTGAATCAGGTTGTTAGGGGTGAGCCACTCACTGATTTTGTTAGATGCTTCGACGTCCTTCTGGTGAAGTTCTGTCGGGTTTAAGGCGGAATTGTAGGAAGTAATGTCATCAGCGAACAAGATACACTCTGCTGGTTTGATGTGGTAGAATATGTCATTTATAAATATTATGTAGTATGAAGTCAACTAGTTCTGACTTTATCACTCTGAAATTGAATATATATATCTCATTTACAACACAATCAGTTCAACATTCTACATGATTGAAATGTCGAGTTAAATGTTTATTGCATTCGGCAATTGCCAAAGTTTTCCTCTGGGTAGGTCACCTGAAATTAGGCGGGTGGCGCAACCAACTTTGTTTTCATTTTTTTTTTCAGATTTTTAACCCCTGTAATTCGATATAAAATGGCATTATACACTCGTCATTCACGGATGTGCAATAGGTTGGTTTACACTCTGTATATCAACCTCGTTTGAAGTCCAACAAGTGACTTTTGAACTTTTTCTAATACCGCCTCCGATTTGCACGACTAGGAAGAGAAATAATAATTGATCTCTTAATTCGAAACAGTCCTTCGTATAAAAGAGCGTAGGAATTTATCGGTGAAAGAGGAAAGTTCTTCGTCCGTATCATCATGAGAATTTATTATATAAAGAGATTGTAATTGAATATAGCCAAGTTCTATCATACGCCACTCATGAAAGATTCTGAAAATAGACTTGACTATCATTTTATCGTTCTGAATTCAACCAAACGAACGTTTTTGGGAATATTCTATCAAAAACTCAAATATTCACTCTAGGTCTTGGAACACCCCTCACATAAATTGATTGAGAAAAATCACCCAATATTATTATAAATTTGGTCATCTATAATGAACCCTATTAATGAAAGAATTGAAATGATTTACCTGTATGCGGCACAGGATAATTGTTTCGGAAAAAAAAGTTAGTCACGAATAAATACGTAAGTTGGTTACAACATTTTCAGGAAACGGTCTCCGTAAAGAAAACAAAAGAGGGCTACACCACGAGTACTTGATGAAGCTGCTAGTGTGGAAGTTCTGGGACAATTTACAATGAATCCTCAATTTTCGTTGCGAAATGCTGCAAGGAAAACAGGAATTTGTCATGAATCGGTGGGGAAAGTTCCAAATATGGTAGATTGTACAGCACTTCAAACTATAAATTTTTTTATGAAAATTGCTTGCAGTGTGAGTGGGATTACATCCCAACCCAAGATCCTTTTCGTGCTTTCCATGACCAGCTGACCTACATTTTTAATAAATCTTTTCCCTATCAGAAAATCAAACAGAATAATGAAAAGAAATCATAGCTGACTAAAGGATTAAAAATCTCATAAAAAAATGTAAGGTCTCTACACTACTTATTTTTTTTTACTAATAATATAAGCTTCCATCAATACTACAATGACTATGGAAAAATTCATAAAAAAGTAATTAGAAACGCGAAAGAAATGTAGTATAAGAATAGTCTTAAATCGGCAAAAAATAAAGTTGAGGAAAGCTGTAAAAAATGATCTTAGAGGGAAACGTCGTAAGATGATCGATACTTCTTTAAACCCAAATGAATTAAATGAGTTTTACTGCACTATTGCAGGAAAGTTGAATGATAGTCTAAGCCCGTGTCCATACGATCCCTTGAAAAATCTTGAAACATTTGACATCGATGAGAAATTAACCTTATACAACACGAAATTTATTCTCCACGAATAAAAAATTAAAAAAACCGCAGGTATTGATGAGATATCAGTTTCTATTATAGAGAATCTTCCTGAGAATGCCTTAAATATATTGGTAATGGTTATAAATCTTTCGTTTCAATCTGGCACATTCTCCGACTTCTTAAAAACTTCCATTGTTGTTCCTCTACACAAATGTGGATACTTGGAAAACCCTTCTAACTTTCGCCCAATATCTCTCATACCAACAATAGCTAAGATCATAGACAAAATTGTAAAAAGAAGAATGAACGCATTTTGAATTACCCAAAATATAATTAGTGCAAATCAGTTTGGATTCTCCTTTTTTGTATGAAGTTTATTCTGAAATAAACAATGGAGAACTTGTCGCGTCGGTGTTCTGTATAGATCATGGTACATTGTTAAAAAAGCTCCATGTTCATGGCTTCAGGGAAAAAACACTGAGCTGGTTTCAATCATATTTGGCTGGTCGAAAACAGATAGTGAAAACAACATCACACTCCCAAGAAATGAATATGAAATTTGGAGTTCCTCAAGGATCTGTGTTAGGTCCATTACTGTTTCTTTTATATGTTGATAATATTAATGTCGTCCTCGATTTAATTGGAAAACTCACTCGTTTTGCGGATGATATAACCATCATGTGGCATAGCAAAACTTTAGTAGACTTGCAAAATAATATCACATTGGATCTCAACAAAATTAAGGATTGGTGTGATGCAAACAAATGTTGTATCTTTCAGATGTGTCCTGGACAACATATCATTGAACAACAAGGTGATTGAAAAGAAAGATTGTACAACATTTTTAGGTCTCCTCCTAGACAACAATTTGAAATTTGAAGATCACGTTCATAATCTCAATAATAAAATAGCATCTGGATGTTACGCAGTGAGGGTTATTGCAAGAGAACTAGAATTTCAGCCAGCTAAGATGGCATACTATACCTTAGTGGATGCCCACCTCAGGTATGGTATTCCATTTTGGGGGGTGTGTAATGACAGCTTGCAGGGTTCAGTCTTAGTCGTACAAAAACGAGATGTGAGAAATGTATGCAAAGCTCACCCTAGAGATTCTTGTGAAGAGCTTCTTTGAAAACATAGAATACCGTTGTTTCGATTTTCATCATGGAAACTGTTTCTCTGATACACAAACATAAGTGCAAGTTTTCTAGTAATCCGGGTTATCATGTTACACGTCAAACAAGTAATAACCTACTAAATCTCCCAATCCCAAAAACAAAACTAGTAAAGGACTCAATATACTATAATCGACGTAAAATGTACAATCATATACTCAAAGAGATAAGAGAGATTGCTCAATGTGATTACTTCAGACATGCCGTGAAAGAACTGTTCTCCTCCAAACCATATTATAGTATACATGAGTTTTTTGAAGAGGATTTTCAGCAATAAAAAATAAAATAGAATATATTTAATTTTTTATCTCTAAATCTATCTTGCGGCATTTTTTTTTCTATACGAAATGATAAATTTATACAGTCCCCTCGATTTTCCATCCTCTCATGTCACATTTTATATATTTTTTTATCAATATCAATATTTTTATATTTGTTTTGTTCTTACCTATATGTATACCATCATATTTCTTGAATTCCGACATTTTTATTTTTATTATTATGTAAAAAAAAATTTTGACAATAAAGTATATTTATTATTATTATTATTATTATTATTAAGAACTAGGTTATGGTGACTAACTTAATTGATGTTGGAATCATAAAAAAGTATAGAGATGAATATACTTTCTGTGTAGGGAGCTCAATAAGCAAAACTGGCATGAGACAATCGAAACTCCACATCGAAGGTCCCCTACCAGGAGGGCTGAGACTCTGCTCACACTTTTTTTTTTTTATGTTCTAGTTCCCACGAAAAGGGATATCCTGTAATGTTCAGAGAACATCGTGGGAACCAAGGGAAAGAAGGTAGGAGTTGGTGTTCTTCTTAAATTTCTGGAGGTTGTATGCCTCGAGGAACACCTCCCTAGGCAATGAGTTCCAAAGCCTCGCTGTTCGTTGGATGAACGAGTCTTTGGAAAGTGATGTTCTGCAGGTCTCCAAAGTGACCACGAAGGGGTGTGATGAGCAGAAAGGAAATCCGAATAGTGGTAGGGCTCCTCACGGGGCACCGCCATCTAAACTGTCGTTATTAGAGTGATGAAAATCCGCAATTCTTTAAAGGACCCTTATTTATCGATGGCAGTCTAAATGTAGATCTGTATCTCAATATATTGGAAACTACGACAGAACCTTTGATCGTGGACCAGCTAAAAAATCGAATTGATCCAAACGGCAACCGAGTCTTAAATGGAGATCAGCTTGGTTACCAACAAGACGGCCCTCCACCACACCATTACGGCCCTGTTGGATGACCATTATAACAACCGTTGGAGGGGAGGACCTATCGAGTGGCCACCAAGATCTCCAGATTTGACCCTCTTAGATTTTTTCCTAGCAACTTTCAAATTTGACACACTGTATATATTTGGAAGCATAGTCGCAATCTTTGAATAGTGAACTAGAATGGTCGGAATGAAGAAAGGAACTGAGAGTTTGCATGCCATTTTATTGAATTTGCAAAGAGACAGGATAATTATTTTCATTTTCAATTTTCATTCAATTCGAGCTCCATATCAATTTTTGTAAGGGAACATTTTCGTTAACGTTATGATTAATAACAGTTGGGGAGGGAGCGGAGGATTAAGGACTGACGATGGGCAAATCCGGTCCTCAATTTCAGCTAGTGTATGATGAGATATCTAAATATTTCACGCTATGAAAGTAACTAATTGCCAAATATTTGCTCGAATGACGTCAGCTGTTTTAAACAATCTCAGTCTACAAATTTTCGTGACTGTATGGTACTCAGCTGAACATTACTATATATTACTATGGTTATCGTCAATTGGTGACCTTAACGGTTGGTCTGTAAAGAGCGCACAACTGATAACTCGTACAAATAAAAAAATGGAAAGTAATCCATACAAAGGTACTTGGGTTCAGTGCAAATGAAATACCAAAGAACATATTGTCCCCGATGAATTGATTACTGATTGCATTTGATGATATGTCTACCAAGTAGACAAAAACAAATATGGAGAACGGTAAATAAATTAACGGGAAAAACATTGAGTACCCACAGGAAATGTACATTGAAAACAAATTTGTCGACGATAAATCAATCACTGCCGATATTTTTGCAGAATATTATGTATCGACAGTTCCAAATAATTTAGATTCAACTAGCTACATGCATAGTTTTCACTTTAATCCTGTCACATCCCCTGAGGTTTTCAATGTTATTGGTGAACTAAAAACAAAAAATTCTACCGGAATGGACTGCCTTTCTACAAGCTTAATGAAAACTATATCTTACAGTGACCGGCAGAAAGTACGCATCATATGGGAAATTCTTTTATTAATAAACTTTGACGAATATCGGTATGTGCAATCGCTTCTGCATCAAAAGCAACCCCAAAAGACGTTGTACAGTGCCGTTCGTCTTTTCTTGTTTGGCGGGAAATTTAAAAAATTTAAAAATTATGTCTCAATACACACTTATTTGGGAAAATATTGAAAAATGTTATTTGGAAAAGTTGTTAAGAACGACATTTTATAGCTATGTACAAGTTTTGGAAAAAAAACAGATAAAAAAATAAAAATCAATTTTTTGCCATAATAAAAATTTCAATTTGGAAAAATACATTTTAGACAAAGAAACTCATTAGTAAGGCCAACAGTAATATTTCAAATGATATTTTGTAAATATTCGCAAGCTACTTCTATTTTATTCGGAAAAAAATTGAAATCTAAGGATTTGCCATGTATTCAGCTGCTTCATAAGAGGTCACTGAAATATCTCCAGGACATTATAACCCCGATACTATTCATTATTAATAAAGGTCCTTGTATCTACATAATTTCAAATTGAATTTTTTATTCGAACAAAAAATAAATTGATTACAAACTTTCGAGTATGCATTAAATTGTTTGGTTTATAATTATTTCAGCTTCTAATTTTATTATAAAATGTAATTATGTAAAAAATTGAATACATTTTTTGGTCTAATAAAAAATTCATATTAAAATTCTGTAGATACATGGTTCTTTGTCAATAATGAACAGTATCGGGATTATAATGTCCTGAAGATATTTCTGTGACCTCTTATGAAGCAGCTGAACACATGGCAAATCCACAGATTTAAAATTTTCTTCGAATAAAATAGAAGTAGATGGTGAATCTTTACAAAATTTTATTCAAAATATTACTTTTGAGCTTTACTAATGAGTTTCTTTGTCAGAAATGTATTTTTCCAAATTGAAATTTTTTTTATGGCAAAAATTGATTTTTATTTTTTTATCTCAGATTTTCTTCCAAACTTGTACATAGCTATAAAATGTCGTTCTAAACAACTTTTCCAAATAACATTTTTCAATATTTTCCCAAATAAGTGTGTTTTGAGACATCCCGCCAAACAAGAAAGGACGAACGGCACTGTACAACATCTTTTGGGGTTTCTTTTGATGCAGAAGCGATTGCATGTAAGGTTGTAAAGCGAGTAGTTTGCGTCAACACATGTTCACCTCCTACGAGAGATGACGATGGGTTGCGGAAACTTAGGTGGCTACCTCCAAGTGGTATCGCTGGATAACGGGGTTGACAAGGAAAATCCAGTGGAAATGGCCAGAAATGGTCAAAACCTGCGGATCTCTAACCAAATGCCACCACAACATGGCTTAATCCAAGGCGTCAAGCGACCCGTGCCGAGAGATGGATGATACCTGAGCCAGTCAGGTATCACAAACGGAGCCTCTGGGATACATGGCGACCTCCCAGAGTAATCTGCCTTACACCTGCGCAGGGAGCACCGCAGGTGTGGACGACCCTTTCCCCTACACTCGTGGGAACAAAATGGAAACCACACAGAAAAACAACCCTGGGGAACTTCCAGTTGAAGAAGACCCAACACCGATAGTGGGTATGGAAGTCGAGGAGATTCCAGTTGAATCACACTTGGCACCAGAAACCGTGAACCCAACCGAGGAGGGATCAGCAGATGGTCGAACACCTACTGAGAAACTCCCGGAAACAGAGTGGGTTCCAAAGCCATTTGGTAAAATGGAAACCAAACAGATTCTTCAGCTCATAGATACGGAAGAATGGCTTGTCATCAAGAGACAAGAGGAGGCCTCGGGTCTAACTCTTGTCTTTCAATCTTCGACTGTGACGCCCTAAGTAGTAGGCGACACAGAACCTTTGGAGAGATCAGCCCGGAAACAGGCATGAGGAGAACCTTATCAACAGACTTCTAAGCCTAATTGAAGGCACAAACCTGTTTGAATGAGGAACCACTGACGACAGAGTGATACAATAGACCCCAGCTGGTCGCAGTGTCAAGGGCAGCTAAGTGCCAACCCTGTCTCTGGTTCGTCAGCTTCCAACCAACCAACTAGTGATGATAGATGACGAAATCGTCAAAGATGACGTCATAAGGCCACTGTGACCAATAATTTTAAATGGAACTCTACGGCAAGCGACACCTCTTTTAAAAGGTATCGAAAAAACCTATTCAATGATACTAATTTTGCTACCCTTAGGGACGGACTTTGTTGTTCAAATTGAAATGGGACCAACTTCGAAGTACACCCTATCCAATGAAAAAAGAATCATCGGAATCGAACCGCTCTGTTAGAGGTTGTGCGTGATCATACATAAAAAAAATATAGGCGTCGAATAGAGAACATCCTTCTTTTTAACCGACGAAACCAAAAAGGAGGAGGTTCTCTAGTCGACGCGTATATTTTTTTCTATCATTTTTTTTATGTATGATCACGCATAACTTTTTACTGAGGCGTCCGATTCCGATAAGTCTTTTTTCAGTGGATAGGGTATACTTTGAAGTTGGTCCCATTCGAATTTAAAAGATGAAATCCACCCCTAAGAGTAGCAAAATGAAGAATATTGATCACTCACCCTCTGAATTCTGGTCCGTTACCGATTCTTTCAGGCATAACTTTGTGCTGGGATCTTCGATTTGGATGATTCTTCTTTCATCAGATAGGGTATACCTCATAGTTGATCATATTTGGATTTCGAATGGAATTATCCACCCTTACCGGTAGAAAAATAGGGGATAATTGATTTTTCACTTGTGAACATTGGCACACATATGTAGTTGACAATGACAGATCGCTAGTGTCATTATCACAATCATTATATTCTATGAGACGATGGAATGATATAATAATAATGATAAGTTTATTCACTAATGTAAAAACAACAAAAATTAGATACAATACGATACAATAATACATTTCGTTACATTTCATCTACTCAATTCTGAATAAACTCAGTGGCTCCCATGAAGTTTCCTTGTTATGGGAGTATTCCATTTACATAATCATGTTATTGCTCAGAACATATATACGCAGACACACACGTACACATACAAAATATGATATATGAATATAAGTAAAAGTATAAGTAAAGTATAAGTAAAGTATAAGTAACGTATAAGTAAAGTATAAGTAACGTATAAGTAAAGTATAAGTAAATAACATTTGCAAAAAAAAAGAAGAACAAAAAATTCTTAACAATATCTAACACACATTTACCAAAATTCATAATATTATTCATCATCTGGTATTGAAGCTATTTGTTTGTATTAATAATTTTATTCAAATTATCGATAGATAAACTTCTCAACCAATCCTTGTTTTTTTTTTTGTATAACTGATGAGTATTTATATTCTTTATGTTTTGTGGTACTTGGGAATATATTCGGGGGGCTGTGTAGAGGTAAGACCTCTGACCGATTGATTTCGTAACTTTCAAGTTTCGATTTTCTGCAGCTTTTTTGTATCTTGTGTTATGTTCGTGGGAGATAGCAACTAAGTTTTTTTTATCCTTCTGTTGGAGACATAATATTTTGTAAAAATATAATTTTGATAAATCAAAAATTGGAATTTCACTGAAAAGACACTCGGTGGGGTAAGTTCTGTTTTTGTCATATAGAATTTTCAAGAAATATTTTTGGGTAATCTCTAAGTTTTTCAGGTGACATTCGTATGCTCTTCCCCATCCTGAAATACCATACTGTATATGTGACTCGACGAGAGAATGGTATATTAATTTTAGCATCTTGGTATCGAGGATATTTTTCAATAGCTTGAAGCTAAAAAGAATTGATCTCAGTTTTTTTACTACTTTATTCACATGAATATCCCACTTCAGATATTTATCCACTTCTATTCCAAGATACGTTATAGAATCTACCATTTGTACCAACTGGTTGTTACCGGGTATTATTAAATTTTGTATGTTAGGTGAGTTGATTCTATTGCAAGAAAAAGTTATCGATTTAGTTTTTTCTAGGTTCAATCCTTCATTTTTTTCAGGTCTTCTTCTGCTTTTAATTTTGCCTCTCCCCAAGAAGCAGCGGAACACATGATTACTGTGTCATCAGCGAATGACGACACAATGCCATTCAATTCGAGATTAAATAATCCATTGATGTAAATTAGGAACAGTAATGGACCAAGTACCGTTCCCTGTGGTACACCAGTTTCCACTTCTAGGATAATACTTTGGATATCATCAATGTGTACAAGTTGTTTCCTTCCAGTCAAGTAAGAATGAAAAAGCTTTGATATAACTCCTCTTATGCCAAGGTCCTCCATACTGTCAATTAGTTTTTGATGGTTGACAGTATCGAAGGCATTAGCCAAGTCTAAGAATACACCAATACAGCATTTTCCTTCATCCAGAAATGTGTATATATTATTTGTGAGATATACTATTGCATCCTCTGTGGACATTCCATTTCTAAAACCGTATTGTTTTTTTGACAGTAATTGTTTATTTTCTAAAAATTCCAAAACTCTCCTTTTTATTATTTTTTCTATTACTTGTGCGACAGTGCTTAGAAGAGAAATTGGTCTATAGTTCAATACTTCTTTTTTATCGCCTTTTTTTTATAGAGGTTTTACAATCGCAATTTTGAATATATCAGGGAAAGTTCCCTTTTCGAGTATCATATTGATTAAATACACTAGGGGCTTTTTTATATAATTTGCCATGAGTTTGATATGTTCTGAAGTTATACCATCGTACCCTGGACTTTTATTAGTCTTCAATTCTTTTATAACACCTACCACCTCTACTAAGGAAGTTGGTCTCATGAACATTGTCTCATTTGATAAATTTCTTGAAATTGCGTTTTTGGGTTTTATGATTTTGTCCGCCATTTGTTTTCCTATGCTTGCATATTGTTCGTTGAAGATGTTGACAATTTCTTTTTTGTTCGTTATATTTTTATTATTATGAATTATTTCAGATATGATGGTGTTATTTTTGTTTTTTCCTGTGAAATTTTTTATACAAAGTTATGAAATAAAGTAACCAGAACAACAAAAATAATTTATATTACAACAAAAAGTAAAAGTAGATAAGCATATTATTTAACTGGTAATAGGTGAAGTAAGGTGGGTAAGCAAGTAGGTAGTAATTAGTAGATTTCAGCCACAAAAAATTGAAAAATAAAAACTTTTTAACAAAAAATTAAACCGACGAAATACGGAACTGAAAAGTAAAAAATAAAATAAATCTTCTTAGTCTGAATAACTAAGCTCCCAAACTAATGTAAGTAACTAATTTTGAGTCGGCGCCAAACAAACAATCAACGAAGATCATTAAATTATCAAAATGTCACCGCCCAACTCGATGCCATCATTTTACGCCTTACCTAATTCATTTGCTTGTTTGTTTGGCGCCGACTCAAAATTAGTTACTTACATTAGTTTAGGAGCTCAGTTATTCAGACTAAGAAGATTTATTTTACTTTTTACTTTTCAGTTCCGTATTTCGTCGGTTTAATTTTTTGTTAAAAAGTTTTTATTGGTTTCGTCGGTTAAAAAATCAACCATACCCTATTTTGCTACCCATAGGGGTGGATTATTTAATTCAAAATTGGAATATGATCAACTATGAGGTATACCCTATCTAATAAAGAAAGAATCATCCAAATCGGAAAACCCAGTACAAAGTTATGCCTGATAGACGGACCAAAATTCAGAGGGTGAACCGAGGGGTGAACGATCAATATCCTCCATTTTGCTACCGTTAGGGATGGATTTTTTTGTTCAAATTCAAATGGGACCAACTTCGAAGTACACCCTATCCAGTGGGAAAGGAATCATCGGAATCGAACTGCTCTGTAAAAAGTTTCGCGTGATCATACATTAAAAAAAAATAGGCGTCGGCTAGAAAACCTCCTCCTTTTTGATTTCGTCGGTTAAAAATGCAGAGTTTTCTATGGTGTAAAAATAGTGCTAACCTTCACTCGCTTAGGCTTCACCACGGCTACGTTTTTCGCCACATCCCGACCACTTTCGATACTCTTCACGCCAGCCTTCTTCAACAAATCTTCCGCCCGACTTTGCTCCTCCCCCCGCGTGAGCGTGGTCACTTTCCTGATTATCCTAGTGGTGATTCTCCTCTTCCCGTCCTCACCCTTCCTACTGGTCTTCGTCGATTCGAAGGAGCTGCCGAGCACTTCGGTCGAAAGTCTTTTTTTGGTATACACCGCCTTCAGGTCTTCAATGTCGCTGGAGAGGTTGGTGACGATGGGGGGGCCGAGTTTAGAGGGATCGGAGCTGGCGCCTTTAAGGAAGAGTCTTTTCGAAGATCCCGGTTGGGATTCGTTTTCACGAAACGATACATCGATGTAGGATGTCACTAATGCACTGATATTCACGAATTAATGATTGGTCGTTTGAATTTGGGCGGAGGTACTAATTTCTATAGTCAGTTCTCAGGAATAATTATAAAAAAATCATGCTGTGAAAATGTCGTCGTCTACTTTAACAACGAAAAACAAAGATAGCTTTATAGTATATCGAATCCCAAGAGGACAGATAGTCTAATCAACAAGTTCAAAAACGTGTTAAATAGATATAAAGCTCCTAAAAATACAAGCGATAGCTCATTCGATTCGGAATGACGTCTAGAAAAATGTTTTTAAGGGTTTATTAGCACGTAAAGAATTGCGATTGTTATTAACAAAATAAGATTAAAAAAAGAAGGTATTTCGTTTTTCGTTAATAATTTCTAAAATAATGATATTTAAGGAATTATGAAAAAAGATCCTGAAAGAGGAGGAAATTTCCAATAAAAAAGTCTTCCCGGCTCTATCTCTATTATTTATAAAAAAATTTAAGGCTGAAAATAGGGCTCCGCCAGGTCGTTACGGCAAAGGTAAGTCTGAAAAGCCGTTATATCACCTAAAATAATTTTTTTATAGTATTAAATAACAATTTAAAAATTTGAATAAATTATGGTGTAATCTAGACACTTGAACGAAAAAAACCTCGGTAAAAAAAAATTTCATGTCGATTTTTCAAAAAGTTACACCATTGTTAATTAACTAATTTTTTTCCAATCTCTGTTTTTATAAATTACGACATAAAAGTTTAAATAATTGGTCTATAAAATGTTCGCTTCGTGGAGCTCTTTTCATTTAGGTACTTAATAAAGCAATGCAAAAAAAATGTATTTAAGTTTATTATTTTGTTGATTATAATTTTTTTAAATCAACCTTAAAATGAAATTTCAAAAAAATGTTATTGAAAAAATTTTTTTTTGTAATATCTAGGTATCCGAGAAAAAGAATGGGCTACTATAGATGAAATTCAAAACTTATTATAAGTTCATTTATATTACATTATCATTAGTCATACAAATTAGTGACATTTGAAATCATACTTCATGCTTAATAATTAGAAAATATACTTGAAAAAAATATAAAAATTAGAAAATAAATTCAATTATTATTTTAGTAAATATTATTTTAGTAAATATTATTTCAGTAAATAAATAATTAAACTTTAGCAGAATATTAATAATTCTAGTGATAAATGAATGAAAATTATCAATAGCAGAATGTAAATTGGAAATTTAAACTAGTATATTATTTGAACAAAAATCTATATTGCTATAATTTATACGTAATTAGAAAGATATTTTATCATAGAACAAAAAAGTTCTTGAGTCCGTAGCTGTATCTGTATTATTTAACAAGTTATAAGCTATAAAATTTCAAAAAATATAAAAAAAATCTAAAATTTTTATAAACAAATGCTTATAACAACTGATAAACAATGGTTACAGAATCGATTCTGAATTCATTTTAAAGATAAATAAATCTTTTATAAAAATGAGTTGGGTGTCCTTTACCGTATCTCTTATAGTTCAAAAGTTATAACAATTTATAACTTGACAAATTATGGAACGGCTGTAATTTTATTATCATATAATATGTAACAATGCTGTAAAAAATACAAAAATTTTTCTGAAAAAAAATAAACGAAAAATCTTATTTGTTTATAAAAATTGTTAAGTTAATAAACAATGAAATTATGTAAAAAAAAAAACTATTTCTCTGTTAATTCATTGAAAAAGGTCAATGATGATTTTAAGAATAAAATAATTTTTAACAATTTTTAAAAATTAAAAAAAAAAAATTATAAACAAAAAAAATTTATTTAAGATTTTTTTTTTAAATCATAATTTTACCTATGCAATAAGATGATGAAAAATAATTTTTTTTAAATCCCAAAATAGTCTGTTTGTTTATAAACAATTTCTTAACAAATGACGTAAAATTTTTTTTCCAATGTTAATTAATACCAATATTAGATGCAAAAACAGCAATAATAAGATATTACAAAAAAAAATTTTTTGATAACATTTTTTAGAAATTTCATTTTTTGTTAATTTAAAAAAATTATAATAACAAAATAATAAACTTTAATATTTTTTTTTGCATTGCTTTATTAAGTACCTAAATGAAAAGAGCTCCACGAAGCGAAAATTTTATAGACCAATTATTTAAACTTTTATGTTGTAATTTATAAAAACAGAGATTGGAAAAAAATTAGTCAATTAATAATGGTGTAACTTTTTGAAAAATCGACATGAAAATTTTTTTTTACCGAGGTTTTTTTCGTTCAAGTGTCTAGATTACACCATAATTTATTCAAATTTTTAAATTGTTATTTAATACTATAAAAAAATTATTTTAGGTGATATAACGGCTTTTTAGACGGTGCGCCTATGCCGTAAAGACCTCGCGGAGCCCTATTTTCAGCGTTAAAAAAAATTATAAATAATAGAGATAGAGTTCCGGGAGGTCAGCCTTTTTTATCGGAAATTTCCTCCTCTTTCAGGATCTTTTTTCATAATTCCTTAAATATCATTATTTTAGAAATTATTAACCAAAAACGAAATACCTTTTTTTTATATTATTTTGTTAATAACAATCGCAATTTTTTACGTGCTAATAAACCCTTAAAAAACATTTTTCTAGGCGTCATTCCGAATCGAATGAGCTATCGCTCATATTTTTAGGAGCTTTATATCTATTTAACACGTTTTTGAACTTGTTGATTAGACTAAGACGTCAACATCGTGATCGCGGCACACCCGCCTTCAAATTTCACGGCCGCACATGAATTTTATGGCGATTTGGCCAATCAGAAATCAGGCGAGTCGCGAGAACGATGTTTACGTCTGGTCTCTTGGGTACAGATATACAGCGAGTTCCAAAAAGTTTGCACCATATAGAAAACTGTTTTTATTATCCATTTGTCAGAAAATTTTATTCCTGATAAAAATTGGTGCATTGCGGGAAACTTGCATTCGAACTGTCAACATTCTGAATTTCCAAACGGTGTACAGGGGAGAACAAAAAATAGGTATTTTGAACAAGAGAAAACTGCCCTTATTTTCGAAATTATCAAAAAACTTTGTTTAGAAAAGTTGTTTAGAATTGGAAACGATATTCAGATTTGAAATTACAGCTACCTACGCAACAATTTTTATCCCCATTTTTTTTGGGTTCTAGCCTCATAAAGAGGACTATTATGAGGCGCCTCCCTCATTTCATTACAATAATATATGCAAAATTTGGTCCAATTTATTATTTGTACTAGGATATCGACGTCTGTTGAATTTTTTAAAAATGTTTACTGGTTTTTTTCATGCAAATTTGATATTTCTCTTTGTATGTATGTCCATAATAACTAACAGTATGATTTAATGCAACAAAATATTTTAATAAATTAATTAATGCTAAACAATTGAATAATACAAATCTGCAAGTTTACATCAATTTAATCATAGTGTTATCATAAATTTCTTTATTGACATTTTTTTTTATTTCGGTAAACTGGCACAACACTCCTTAAATACATTTTTTTCTAATTCATAGATATTTTGGAATGCTCTTCGAGCATATACTTTTTCCTTAAGGCACCCCGAAGAAAAAATCTAAGGGAATGAGATCGGGAGACTTTGCTGGCCATGGATATATTGGGTATCTACCAGTCCATTTATTCTCCAATTTGTAAGGAAATATTCTTTAATTAATGTGGTACTATGAGACGATGATCCGGCAAACTGGAATCATAGCCGTTCGCTTTCTTGCTGAGAGAATTGATGAATAATTGGCTTCATCTCAAACAGCAAAAAAATGTAAGAACATATCATTGTTCATATTGTCACGAAATAAGAATGGACCAATTAATTTATTATTGAAAATGCCAGACCAGACGTTTGTTTTAAAAGAATATCTGTCCTTGCATTCTATTTTCGTCAGCCCATCATCGGCAATTTTGCGAACTTACTACTACCCCAGTCATTTGGTAGTTTTACCTGGAAAGTTTTCTGTTAAAACTATTCATTTAAAAAAACGTTGGAACATTAAATTGTAGGGAATTTTCTCTAGTTTAATTTATTTTATAACCATTTTTATCGTAAAATGAGTCGGAAATGAGATATTGTCAAAAATCTGTTTTTGGCCGCCAGTTTTTTAATATGGATGCGCGAGCGGCAAAGATACGAGATGGCCAGCTGAAAATTCGGAAAGAGCAGGTCGAAATCTATAATAATACCAATTTACAAAACTCCCGGAAAACTTTCCAGGTAACACCCGTTTTGAGCACAAAATTTGAGGGTGAAACTTCCTCATCAGAAAACAACCTATACTTTGCAAACTGTTTATATTCTTCTACATATCTCTCCTTGTACCCACGTGCAGGATTTAAATCTCCGTTCGTAATCTCCTTCTTCCAACGTGTGTATAAATTTAGGTTTATTAGGATGATATTTATGTTTTATTAATATTCTTTTAACTCACGCCTGTTATGGAAGATATAGCGGGAGACTACTTCTCGGATTCTCAGTTACTGCTAATAATACATTTTGTTGTAATTTGTTCCCAGTTACTCATTTAGCATGTTTTGTGTTGAACTTGTTTTCCACAGATACCGTGGCCTAGAATTTTTTATAAACCCGTCTTACAGTTGTGTGACATACCGAATTTTCGGGGTGTCGCAGATTAAATATTTCTGCTTTTCTCCATGAATGAGAATTGTTTCAATTTCATCATTTGCACTCAGCATTGTGAAAAAATATCTAATTTATATGGACAAAACTCAAATTTATAAACTTTACAATGTAAACGCAAAATTGTTTACTGCTTAAAATGTCAAAACGCCATAAGTAATGTGATTTCAGTAATTCATAGACGAATTTCCCATGTGAAATAGGATATTCTTCCTAATATTGTACGATAAACGTTAATAATAATAATAAATTTATTTTCTTTCAACATATACATAGTGTAATGGTAATGATAAATATAATATAATATAGTAATATATAATCTTTTCCATAGATCAAGAGTTACAAGTACATATAAACTTTCGTTTTGAAAAATTATACTTTTCTTCTAAGGGGGTACCTCAAGGAAACGTATATGCTCGAAGGCCATTTCAAAATATCGATGAATTAAAAAATGTTATTGAGGGGTGTTCTGCCCGTATAACGAATTCTTAAAAAAAATTGAAATAAAGAATTTTGTGCACGAACAATGTGGAAATTTGGGGATTCAATGATTGATTATTCAGGTTTCTGAACGTTTTTGTAATTCGGTTTTTCTTTATGTTCAATGATTTCAAATCTGATTATTGTTTCTAATTCTGAACAACTTTTCTAAACAAAGGTTTTTGATAATGTCGAAAATAAGGGTAGTTTACTCCTGATCAAAATTCCTATTTTTTGTTCTCCCCTATACACCGTTTGGAAATTTAGAATTCTGACAACTCAAATTAAAGTTTTCCGCAATGCACCAATTTTTATCAGGAATAAAATCTTCTGAAAATGGATTAAAAAAAAGTTTCCCATATGGTGCAAACTCATGAACCTTTCCATCATGGCCCATCACAGACACTGACACTACATTGTGAAATCATAATAAATCTCTTCCTAGTACAAGAAAAAATATCTCGAGAAATTGGGAGTATACATTGATTCTGATGGTTGCTACCTAACAAAATTGACCCTTTAGAAACCAAACTGAAATATGTGACTGGAGTTAATAGTCTGAAAGAAAAATGTTTTCGGGAAATTTTTGACGATAAAAATGAGTTAGTATTAGTAACAAGTTAAAAAACGGGTTAATTCTTGTTCCCGGTACTAAAAATATGTGCGATAGCTCATTCGATTCGGAATGTCGTCTAGAAAAATGTATCTCCAGCATTTATTAGCAAATATAAATTGCAATTGTTATTAAAAAAATAAGATGAAAAAAAAAATATTCAGTTTTTCACAACTCAAAAATTATTGATATTCAAGAACTTTTAAAAATAGATCCTTAAAGAGGAGGACATTTCCAATGAAAAAGTCTCCAGGAATTCTATCTCCGTTTTTTATAATTTTTATTCAACGCCGAAAATATTTTTTTTATAGTGTTAAATATTAATTTAATAATGAGAAAGAATTATGGTGTCATCGGAAAGCCCGGTTGGAAAAAAAAGTTATGTCGATTTTTCAAAAAGTTATACGATTATTAATTAACTAATTTTTATCCAATCTCTATTCCTACAAAAGTCGACAAAAAAGTTTAAATAATTCACCTATGAATTTTTTGCTTCCTGACGTAATAACAGTTAATTGAAGTTTTATATTTTGTTTGTTATATTTTTTTTTAATTAACAAAAAATTTAATATTAAAAAAATGTTGTTAAAAAAATTTTTGTTGACAAATGTTATTAACAGCTGTTTTTGCATCTAACAATGACATTAATTAACGTAGGAAAAACATTGTTTACGTCATTTGTTAAGAAATTGTTCATAAACAAATAGATAAGTATAATATTTTTAAAGAGATATTTCTTACCATTTATTGTCAAGACAAAATTATGATTTAAAAAAAAACCTTGAATACATTTTTTAATTACTTATGATCGTTTTTTTATATTTCGTTTGTTTAAATAATTAATGAAGAAATGTTTTTCTCTTTAGAAATTATAATTGGCATTTCTTTCTTTCTGTAAAATTCTGACAAGTGAGTGGAATTTATTATCACATGTCCCTTAGATTATCAGAGAACATGCATTTTTATTTTTTCGTCATTTAATTATATTCCTTTCACTTTTCAGAATTCTCCTGATGATGATCTGATGATCGAAAACGTTAGAGAATAGCTTGTGATTTTTATGCACTATAGCCCAAAGGCTTCCCCGCCTCAACCAATAAATATAGGTATTTTATATTCGATATTTATTGAAACCAAATCTAAAAGTGCATACAACTCCCCCCCTTTCCATTTCTTTATAGGTTAACAGAACAAATTATAATTTTTTCATCAATAATTCCATTGTTTATTGAGTTAACAATTTATTGGAAGTAAAAAAAAATTACAAAAACAGCCATATATAACAAACTACTGAAAAAAATTGTAATATTTAAAAATGTTATAAAAAATTAAAGAAACTTTTTTTCAGTGGTTTGTTATATGGCTGTTTTTGTAAAAAAGATTATTTCCTGAAATAAAATAAACCGATGATCACAAATTGTTAACTCAATAAAGAAATGCCAATTATCATTAAAAAAAAAATTCTTAATTAATTATTTAAACAAAAAAAATATAAAAAACGATTATAAACAATTAAAAAATTTGTTTTTTTTAATCATCATTTTGTTTTGATGGTGAGAAATATTTTTTTTTAAATATTATACTTGTCTATTTGTTTATAAACAATTTCTTAACAAATGACGTGAAAAATGTTTTTCCCACGTTAATTAAAGCCATTGTTAGATGCAATAACAGCTGTATAATAACATTTTTTTAATATTAATTTTTTATTTATTTAAAAATTATAAAAAAAAATATAAAATTTAATAATTTTATTTTTTAAATATATATATATATATATATATATATATATATATATATATATAAGAAGAGCTCCAAGAAGCAAAAAATTTATAGGTCAATTATTTAAACTTTTATATCGACTTTTGTTAAAACAGAGATTGGATAAAAGTTTCTTAATTAACAATCATACAACTTTTTGAAAAATCGACATAAAAATGTTTTTCCAACGGGGCTTTATTCTTTCAAGTGTTCCGATGACACCATAATTTTTTCAAATTTTTAAATTAATATTTATTACTATAAAAAAATTATTTTGTGTGATATACTGTCTCCAGCGGTGTTACTTATTTTCGGCGTAGAGTAAAAATTATAAATAATGGAGATAGAATTCCGGGAGTAGGGACTTTTTCATTGGAAATTTCCTCCTCCTCAAAGATCTATTTTCAAAAATTCTGAAATAATAATGGTTTTAGAGTTATTAACAAAAAACTCAATATCTTTTTTTTCATCTTATTTTGTTAATAACAATTGCAATTTTTCATGTGCTAATAAATGCTCAAGATACATTTTTCTAGACGTCATTCCGAATCGAATGAACTATCGCACATATTTTCAGGACCGGGAACAAGAATTAACCCGTTTTTTAACTTGTTAATCAGACTACTAAGGAACAATTGCATTCTAAATTTTCAACTAGAATTTTATTTAAGGCAATTTTGGGAAGATAATCGTTTTGTATTTTTTTTCTGTTCATAACCTACCCCAGCAGAATCTTCAATTAACAGTTTCTAGATCGATGCCCAGGGCCCATTTCTACACATTCTTGAGTCTCCTTAGCCATCAAGCTGAATGTTACAGCCCTTTTTGAAACAATCAAGGATTTAATTTCCTGTTACATGACCGAAAATCATAGAAGTTTGACCATATTGATTCCTCGACTTGGGAAATAAGTTGATTCGGAAAGTATCTAACAGAGGAGGTTACACTGAGAGGAAAAAGAAAAATGAACCAAGACGGAAATATCATCCCTAGGATCTTTATGGAAGTCATCTACAGATAGCTCAATAGTACTCCGGCTACTTGATGGGAAACTGAAGACCCAAGCAGGTTAACAATAAATGCATTGTAAACGAGATCATCATGTAATATTTCGACACTAATTAAAAACGTGAATTAATGTACGATGACAAGATCTTGTTGTCATGGAAAATGAAAGAATTAACACTGAGAATATGTGGGAAAATCCAACTCTTACTCCCCTTCATATTATTATATCATGTCGCATATAAAACTAGACCAAAGCACAATAATTATGCAATTCATTGAAATAAAAACACTAGAAGAGCTAGTATAAGTGAGACAGCTACAAACTATCCAAACCACTTTTCGAATATAAAAAACATTGCTCAACGATTCGCGACCAATTATCACTTGAACGTTAACGAATCTAATTACAAACAAAAACAAACAGTAAAAATTAGTGCCTCCTGTCAATTCACACCGCTGTAATTGTCAATCGCTTGTTTTGACGTTTGACAGTTACTACGTCACACTACACCCACACAAATCGCGCGAAGCATGGAATTGATTTGAATAAATAAATAAAAAACGTTTCGCGTTTCGATTGTTTCGAAATTGTGTACTCGACAGTCAGGTGTTTCGTCAGGTGAGAGCCGGTGTATACTGAGCATCAAGTTAGCCTTGTTTTTGTACGAGGCAGTTGCAATGTGTAGGAGAGCCAGGGCCGTACGCGGGCGGGTGTCTCCTCAGGAGAAAAAAAAATGTTTTAATTTATATCGATTGTTAGTTTGCATAAGTGTGGACTACCCTATATGGGTGGGAATGATAGACGCTAAGTGGGCATCGGTTTTACCTGGATATTTGGGTCATGATCACATAAAAAAAAAACTAGAATGATAATTAGATTAATGATTGAGGTGGGGATATCCACCAACTCATACAAGTATGTCATTATCTGTATTAACTAATAATGAACGACGTTTTGACATGAAAATACAAAATTTTAATAAATCACGTCGTTTTTCTATTGATAAAAGAACGTCTGAATACGAAAAACACTGGGTATTTTTCGTGAAAAAACATTCAGTGCTTTTTTGCCAAAAAAATTAGATATTTTTCCACTGCGGTCAAGACAACTCATTGTTTTCTTATTTATTCTTATTTGTTGAATGTCAAGATTGAACATACTGTGGGTTTTGGTATTATTTTTGATATTGTGCATTGAATTCAAGTGATTGTAGATTTGGAATCTCTTCTAGAGAAGAAATTGATGCTTAATTAATTAAATCAGCTAAACCAGTGAACACAGTTAATGCAAGGGCATCTATATGGCGTCAGTTCACCTTGTTCTGTGATTCAAGTAAATATGAACTACACAGGGATACTCCAACTACCGAAATAGTAATAATTTTGAAAGACTGGGCTATGAACACGCGGAAATGTGATAATAATTATAATAATGAGAATAGTTTGTGGCATTCAGACGAGAAAATGAAATCTAGAACTGAAAAATAAAAATGTGGATCGGCCAGGATTCGAACCTGGGACCTTTCGATTTCTAGTCGAACGCTCTGCCAACTGAGCCACCAGTCCTTGTTCGAAACCGGCGATCCACACTTTTAAATTCAGTTCCGTGTTACTAACGAAGATGATGAGGGTTAATGTGATGCATGAAAACATTCACGCATGCACACCTAATGAAATTATATTGGTCTATCCGCTGGTGTCAATCATATATAGGATTATCGACCAACTTCAAACCCGAAAATTTCCAAGCATGCATGACTCAAGCCAAGTAAATATAAATAATGAAGTGGATAGCGTCTGTAATTAAATATTAATGAAAATAGTTTGTGGCATTCAGACGAGAAAATGAAAACTAGAACTGAAAAATAAAAATGTGGATCGGCCAGGATTCGAACCTGGGACCTTTCGATTTCTAGTCGAACGCTCTGCCAACTGAGCCACCAGTCCTTGTTCGAAACCGGCGATCCACACTTTCAAATTCAGTTCTGTGTTACTAACGAAGATGATGAGGGTTAATGTGATGCATGAAAACATTCACGCATGCACACCTAATGAAATTATATTGGTCTATCCGCTGGTGTCAATCATATATAGGATTATCGACCAACTTCAAACCCGAAATTTCCAAGCATGCATGACTCAAGCCAAGTAAATATAAATAATGAAGTGGATAGCGTCTGTAATTAAATATTAATGAAAATAGTTTGTGGCATTCAGACGAGAAAATGAAAACTAGAACTGAAAAATAAAAATGTGGATCGGCCAGGATTCGAACCTGGGACCTTTCGATTTCTAGTCGAACGCTCTGCCAACTGAGCCACCAGTCCTTGTTC
The DNA here is from genome assembly GCA_018342105.1 of Gonioctena quinquepunctata. Lineage (NCBI taxonomy): Eukaryota > Metazoa > Arthropoda > Insecta > Coleoptera > Chrysomelidae > Gonioctena > Gonioctena quinquepunctata. The sequence goes on from JAFIRS010000242.1 coordinate 60,506, forward strand.
GAAACCGGCGATCCACACTTTAAATTCAGTTCTGTGTTATAACGAAGATGATGAGGGTTAATGTGATGCATGAAAACATTCACGCATGCACACCTAATGAAATTATATTGGTCTATCCGCTGGTGTCAATCATATATAGGATTATCGACCAACTTCAAACCCGAAAATTTCCAAGCATGCATGACTCAAGCCAAGTAAATATAAATAATGAAGTGGATAGCGTCTGTAAGTAAATATTGATGAAAATAGTTTGTGGCATTCAGACGAGAAAATGAAATCTAGAACTGAAAAATAGAAATGTGGATCGGCCAGGATTCGAACCTGGGACCTTTCGATCTCTAGTCGAACGCTCTGCCAACTGAGCCACCAGTCCTTGTTCGAAACCGGCGATCCACACTTTTAAATTCAGTTCCGTGTTACTAACGAAGATGATGAGGGTTAATGTGATGCATGAAAACATTCACGCATGCACACCTAATGAAATTATATTTGTCTATCCGCTGGTGTCAATCATATATAGGATTATCGACCAACTTCAAACCCGAAAATTTCCAAGCATGCATGACTCAAGCCAAGTAAATATAAATAATGAAGTGGATAGCGTCTGTAAGTAAATATTGATGAAAATAGTTTGTGGCATTCAGACGAGAAAATGAAATCTAGAACTGAAAAATAGAAATGTGGATCGGCCAGGATTCGAACCTGGGACCTTTCGATCTCTAGTCGAACGCTCTGCCAACTGAGCCACCAGTCCTTGTTCGAAACCGGCGATCCACACTTTTGAATTCAGTTCCGTGTTACTAACGAAGATGATGAGGGTTAATGTGATGCATGAAAACATTCACGCATGCACACCTAATGAAATTATATTTGTCTATCCGCTGGTGTCAATCATATATAGGATTATCGACCAACTTCAAACCCGAAAATTTCCAAGCATGCATGACTCAAGCCAAGTAAATATAAATAATGAAGTGGATAGCGTCTGTAATTAAATATTAATGAAAATAGTTTGTGGCATTCAGACGAGAAAATGAATACTAGAACTGAAAAATAAAAATATGGATCGGCCAGGATTCGAACCTGGGACCTTTCGATTTCTAGTCGAACGCTCTGCAAACTGATTTTTCAGTTCTAGTTTTTTTCGTCTGAATGCCACAAACTATTTTCATTGATATTTCATTACAGACGCTATCCACTTCATTAATAATAATAATAATAATAATAAATTTATTCGCCTCTTGTTCTACATTATATAAATATGATACAATGCAAGAAATAGCGGGGAGGGGAATGAATGGGCAACCCTTCAGAAGACCAAGTCTGTGCGTAAGGATTAAAATGGGGAGGTTAATAATGGTTCAAACAAGGAATGTGATAATATAAACATCTTAATATCACTTAACTTAATATCTTAATAACACTAAATCTAGAGTTAATTATGATGAATGAATGAATATAATATATGATATAAAACTAGTTACATACAAGGAACTTAAGGATATAAATATGATAACTATATTATGTAAGTATATAACTACCGTACTGGTTAAAAAAAGTGGAAATGTGATGGTGAAGATTATAAAGATAATTTCACGCAACTGTCAAAAACCCAATGAAATTGCTCCTAATGATAAAACATATCCAATGAGGTTGAAGCTTTGAATTATTCTCTCCTGCAGCGAATTAATATACGCTAATACCACGAGCTGGATATCCATGGTAACTGAAATTCTGACGCATAACTGACGTTTGAATATCGTTTCGCTTTCGAAATATTAGTCTGTGATTCCAACAAGAAATGGAATCCAATAGATGGGGAACTGCTACAAATGAGCAAACAAATTCGAAAATAGTATTTCAGAACTGTTCATTCAATGTTCAAAATTTCAATTTTAATGAATTGTAATTTTCTATGTATCTAAATGAGTTTAAATAAACAATTCTAGTTCCAATTATTAGTACGGAAAAAAAGCAAAAAATGTGAAATTCTCATACAAAATACTCAACTCGTGTCGATAAAATTGTCCTGACTATTCTTCTCCTTCATAAATACTCGTTATCATAAAATTTTAGGCAATAATTTCCAAATTTTATGATAACTCGTCAAGTGAAGTGGAAGGATAATCGGCAATTTTATCGGCAATTGTTATATTATACATGATAATTCTGTGAAGGCAATTGGGGCACAACCGTTAAGATGGTGCAAGAGTATTTTGGAGAATTTAATCGAGGAATATATTTTTTTCTGATATTGAGTTTGAAACTTCTAGAAATGTGAAGAGAATGCAAGTTCAGAAATTTCCAGAAAAACGAAAAGTCAGTACAGCTGCTCTAGATATTACAGAATACAATATAATGATTGATGCTTGTGACGATAATACCACGGATGATCAGATGGAATTTTTCCACATTTCATCGTTAAATTCGTGAATTTTGATTGAAAATTCATAATCTCCGACTCCGAAAACTCTGCATACCAATTTTGAATAGAATTGGACCATAATCACAGAGATCGTCGGCCATCTCGGAGCCGCCATTTTAATTAAATGAATTTTTATAAAAAATTCATAATCTTCGATTTTGAACACCTCCACAAACCAATTTTGAATCTAGTCGGACCATAAACACAAATCTCGTCCGCCATCTTAGAGCCGCCATTTTGATTTTTTCTCTAACATAAAATTCCCTAATGCATTGTCACGAGAACTATGAACACCTGCTAAATTTCACGTTAATCGGACAACTAGAAGTGAGATTTGATTACACACTTCGGGACAGGTGAAAGTAACTAAAAGATTGTAAATATTACAGATGGACAGAAAGTACCAAAACAAAATACAAAACATGTTGAAATGTTCTTATTTCAAGTTTAAGAATTCCCAGACGCTGTAGAAACTACGTTCTTTCAGATATCCTTTCGGTTTAGATTTATACAGATTTTCATTTGAACAAATTTTCCCCAAACAAATACGGAGATAGTAAAAAATTACTCCTGTGTATGATGGACTATTTTTGGAAAGTGATGAGTTGTGAGTAGGAATTCTGAAGATATATCCATTTCTAGTAGAATACATATGTTTATATTTTGTACATACGTTTATGTTTCAGGAATAACAGAAAACATCTTGTTTATTCATAGCATAAGATATATGAGAATAAATTATGTCGTAATAAATATTGATTAGCTGAGTTATATTGAAAATAATTTTCAAGGCATAAAAATGTAATAGAAACTGTTCAACTTTTTACAAATTCCATTTGACTCATATCACTGCCTATAGAAGTTCCAAGAACATTAGTACATTCAAAAAGACTGATAACAACATACATTACTTTTAGTTTGCACTCTACTAATCAGCAATAAAATTGCATGCACATGTTTTTCGGGAGTTCCTTTGCTAATATATTCAATTTTCTTTGTAGTTTATCAGTGTTTTCAGCATTAGCCGCAAAAAGTCGTGTGATCAGCATGAAAAACCTCACAGTTTGTGCTTATATGGAGAGGAAGATTATTTATGAATAGCAGGAAAAAACAGTGGTCCTGAGGAACTCTGAAACGAATGTATATGCTCAATTTTGTGACATTCTTTAAACATTGCATCACGAAATACTTTTCAAACAATACCATTTTCCAATGCTTATTGTTCTCCTTATATAACCCGACAGATGACTACGTATTTAGACCTTATTCGATGACAATAATGTTTTGGCACGTTTCCTGTATGTCGTGATGGTTTCCGCTTCGTTCGATTCTCAAGTTCATAACGATGATTTCCAAGTATTTTTTAACCGTTATATAGAATATAAAAATCCAGAATTGATAATGGCCCCTAAAAATACCTATTAACATGAACTACTCGGATGAGTTTTGCCCGAACTAACAATGCTCTCCTACTGTGAAAAAGACAATGGATTGTTTCCAAAGAAATGACCCATTTCAAAATAAACTGAAATATATTATAAACAACCGATTAACTGAACATTCGAAACATATATTTCAATTTCCATTCCATCATAAAATTTCCATTCATGTCACATATTTTTTTTTTTCAATAACTTTTATTAAAGTTTTTTACTGGCAAACTCGTATTAACGAGTCTGTTTAATCTAGGCGAAATCGATAGTTAATGACCCATATTAAGGTTACATTTCTGTATTAATGCATAATTGTGATATATGCCACCAAACGTACACCGAAATCGGCCATTATTATCCCATAAATGGTCGATTTCTCTATCAATGCGTCATTGTGGTATTGGCAACTAAACATACAAGAATTCAAATACTATTCAAATGTCAAATCATATTACCTTCGCGATGTCAAATGTATGTATTTTCAAATCCAAATATTGTAAGTTTTCTCCTGGTTGAAGCAAATGGATTTCGAAAATTTCACGAGGTCGACGGAAAAAATCAACTCGTATATTAGAATATTAGAATACCTAATATAAAATATACTTAATATTCTAAGAGTCTGTTTTGCAAAAATATGCACCTAAGTGATTTAACAGTTGTTTTGTGCAGAACGTAATTAACATAGTTTTTTTTAAGATCCAAAAAGTGTGATAATGTCTTTTCTATACTATATTAAATAATTTTGCAATTATAAATATAAAATAAAGTAAATTAATCAATTGGTTTTATAAATGAAAAATAGTTGTCATTTATAAACGTCTTACATTGCAATTAAAACTTTTTGTAGTTGCTAATATTCCTAATACTTGAAGGTAATAAATTGTGAGTCTTTGAGGCTAGATTGCAAGCAAATCTTGCATGTACGTTTCTATTAGAGTTGCGTACTTTCAGCAATTTGTTTGTTATACTACGAGTCACAATATTATGCGAGATATGAATTTTTAAATGTCATTTTTTATGCGTAAATGTTACCAATGTAGAAAGTACAGCGATCTTATGTGGCATATATCCCTTCCATAAAGTAGTCTGGTTGAGTATCGTCTGCCTTTTTTGTAAATTATTTTCAATACATAATTTTGATTTCTAGACAAGGTTTTTAATGAATTGTCATATAATGCTCCCCAAACCAGTATTCTATATCTTAAAAGTGATTCCACTAGGGATTTGTATACCAAAATCAATATATTTTTCTCAAGATAACCCTTAACTGATAAAATTTGTATATAAGTTTTATAACTCGTTCTGTTAAATATTCTACATGTTGATTCCATTTTATATTTTTATCTATAATAATTCCTAAATATTTAGTTTTTTCAACTTATTTTATGTCTCCAATGCTCTTAATATTAATGCTGTGAAAATTAGGTCTGTTTATATCTATGGTAAATGCTATATAATTGGTTTTATCTGCATTTAAAGACAGCTGATACCCATCCAACCTCATCTTTATGACATTCATACCTTCTCGAACGCTTTCCTTAGTAACTTCCCAATCATATCCACTAAATATGGCAACAGTGTCATCATCATATGATACTACTTTGCTATCTATGTCAAGTTTCAACAGATAATTTATATAAATGGTAAAGAATATCGGCTCTAGAACTGTCCCCTGAGGCACACCTACTCTCACCAGTTGCGGTTCACTTAGAACTTTATTGACTTTTACATATAACTATTGATGAGTTACAGAAAATAAGCTTCAGAACTCTTTGAGTCAAATGACCAATTTCTCTCGAATGATTTTACCATTCGACATTTTTTATATTGAAAAGTTCTAGGATTATTCCTAGAAAAATAGTTCATTGAAAAAATAACAATGAAATAGTGTTCCGAGTATCCTTATTTAAGATCCCTCGATTTTCCCAAATATGCATGCATACCATGGTGCTAAAAATTGCAAAGGACAATACAATTAGTTCATATTTTCCTAATACCGCAATCATTATGGTTATTGGAACTGAGTTCCTTTACGCGGTTTGCGGTAGGTGTTGACTGGTAGAAATCGTCACGTGAGAAAAAGGCGTTATTCCCCCCTCCATGCGACTTTCTCACTCTTTGTCTTTTTCTATTGTATACGAGTATGTGTGACAACTACACTTGGTCCTCTCAGAATTACATGTAAACGCATTCAGTTCCTATATAGAGAAATAGGAAATGCAAAATTGATGGAATAAGGGATTTTGAACTCATTACATACAGCGATTTGATGTTTGAATTCAAATATACCTTTTTCAGCTTGTTAGAAAAACTCATTTTCTCAAGTAAGGCAAGGAATGATTCAATTGTGTGATTTTGTAGTTGGTAGAGCTTTAATGTGCTCCGCGAATTTCGTGAAATTCAGTAGTTTAAAGTGCCGCATAATCCCCAAAGTGTTGAAAAAGTGAATTATAAACTCCTTCGTTAGCTTAAAAACAATAGAACAGTGTGCTGAAAGTGATCTAAATGCCTAAAAAGAGTGAAAATAGTGTTTCTAACACGATATCTGGCCAATGGAAAACTGCAGGCCATTGTGATCCTTAATAACTGCCGAGTACGGGAATTTCGACCGTATTGGTTCGCCAGAGAGAAAAGTGAGGTTAGGATTTCAAAACCGAAGAAAGTGAAAACAATTTCGCTCAAAAAAAAATGAAAGGACAGCTGAATTGCAGGAAAAGTTCAATAAATGACACCCCAATGGAAGAATCCAGCGATGGAGGTGCAGATCGCAACAAAAGCGTGGATAAAGTGAAAACAAAAAGCCACAATGTGACAAAAACCGTGAAAAAGACACCAAACCACCGAAACTGATAAAAGCAGCGAAAGATGCGATATAGTGTATCCTTTTCCATCAAGCGAAGCTGAAAAACAAAAAAACTCCATGATTACATTTCTAAACATAGCGAAAGTGTAAAGAAGAGTAATATCAAACCTAATAAAGACACTGGAGTGCCAGGTACCGGGTCCAAGACCGAAAATACCGCCTGAGCCGAGGTTAGCGCTGAGTATGAAAAAACTGAAAAAAGTTCAAAAACACTAAGTGAAACTGAAAACGAAAAGAAAGTGGTGAGTGTAACCTATCAAAATGTGGGGAATGGACGCTAAAAAACCTCTGTCTAGAAGAAAAATTTTGTTCGCCACCCTTTCCGAACAACTTGACGAAAGTGAAGAAAAATCCAAACATTTTCAAAGTGAGAAAATAATGCATAAACATGGTGAGTCCAACACATCAAAATATGATATGGATGATGTGATGACTTCGTTCCTGATTGTTCTGTGGACTCGTAGTAGTTTCAGCTTTGGGGTTGCAATTTATTAATATTCCAAATTCATACACAATTTCATACACTATAGTTTAGAACAAATCAAAATGCTTGTTTTATATATGATTCGAAGTTCTATAAAAAATAACAAGCATGAATCTGCGAAAGATTGCATTGTCTTGATAACTAACTCTATTAGCCAAAGATGAGTGAAGTGTATAGAATTTTCACTGATTATGAACCATCACTAAAATCTGATCCTCGCTTCAACTATACATATTAAAAGTAAGTAATGGTCAGTATATTCCTGATCTACAAATCTTAAACGTCAATGAGAATTCTTGAAAGGTTTTTCCTGAAACAATTTGTCACTCCCTCAAACGAAGAATACAAACTTAATCGAGCCTACATGCAATCATGTCGTTTTCTAGAAATGTCTGTTTTTCACCTGTGGAAAACTATTACAAGTGGTGAATGACTACCACAAGTGGAATTATCTTACATGAAAAGTAAGCGCACTTTAATTAAAATAATTATTCGTGAGTTATGGTGTAACGTAACCTGTACAATGTTGAACAATGAATCTATTAAAATGCACCTTATACAAATGGTTTCAGATGGTCGGCAGACCATGGCGCTGCTATTATACTGTCTGCCCCCCTCCCCATCGGTGCCACTTGATATTCTCTCAAATTATCGTTACGAATACAGGGAGATACTCGACGAGGGCCGTAGATTATTAACCGGCGTAAAGGAATTTTTCAAGTAGACCTGTATTTTTCAGCGATTTGTTCCGCAAACTCCCTGAAAATTCTTTGGAAAAAAAAACCTTTTTCGACAATTGTCCGCAAAGTATCCATTTCCTGGCCGCTTTTGCATTGAGACAGCAGTACTTTTCCGGACTAGGTCCGGAAGAATTACATCGTTGTTGTCATTGTAGGCACTTAATAACCAAATAATAGTATGAACATTCAAGTAGGTATGGTTTAGAAGACTGCAGTTGATCATTACTATAGCAACGAAACAACACTTACCAATTTGACATTAAAATAGTTGATATTTTGCTTTTTGAAAGTTTGCATGGTTTTAGGTAGCGATTATTGCAATAAATAATGGAAAGTATGTCCATCCTCAGTTGAATAAAGTCATCTTCGACTCAAAATATAGGGTTCGTTCAGAATCGTATACATTATAATGTTGAATTATGAAGAAATCCGGAAAGAGAAATAAATATGATTCCCCGTATAAAGTATACAGTAGACCAAATTGAGTGAAAACTAATCACGCGTAGAAACCAGTCGATAACTTCGCTGACCACTTATAGCACAAATTACCGTAAACCACTACAGATTATACTTTCACGAGGTTGGGGTATAGATAATAGAAACTATTAGTAGAACAGTGTGGTGTGTCTGGACAAGAAAAATTTTGTGCAATAGTCGAAAGTACCATCCACATGAAATTTCTGGCTCAAGCAAATCTTCTTTAAATTTGTACAACAACCAATGACAGTGTTTAATACTAATCATTTATTATTCAACGGGCCACATAGTTTGAAAATTATATATAAAAAATAAAGCTTGTAAACTCGACCTTCTAGAAAGTTTGGCGACCAATATTGAAAAAAAGTCAGAATACTTGCTTAGATCAATTTAACTAATTATTATTTGTTGAATTTGTTTCACCGTAGATTAAACAGTAGAAGTGAATGTCTTTTGCTTGCTATTTTGATGTGATTTTCGAATGATATTTCGTACAACTTCAAAGATGTAACAAAAGTTCGGTAAACTCTTTTTTAATGTTCAAGAATGACAATTGTGACGAAGAAAAAATGGTACATTGACAAAGTGGAAAAATGCAGTTTTCTTTACGCGAAAAAGTGACGGGGAGTGTTTATCGCAGCCATTTAAAAAAAAATCCGAACATATTCCAAATCAGTGATTCACATGAACATGAGCAACAATTAGTGCGGAAAGAAAAATATAATATCATATTTGAAACCAAGAAAGAGTTGTCCAATCAATTCTCATTGATTTGAGAAAAATTATTTCTATAATTCGATTTTCTGTGACAAAAGAAATTTTAATTCAGAATGAGGTTTCTCGGATGTGGAAATCACAAATGCGTTTGGTTGCAAAAGAATCACATTTTCAACTCAAACAAATGTCTCACTTACATTGGGAAGTTTACACAATTCATAGAAAAGGGGTTTCCACTCCATGGAAAGATCTTCTAAATATGAAGCCATACCTCGGTTTCACGGCTAAGAAACCATTTCAGCGCACTTCAGTAGCAATCAGCAACTGTTTCATGATTCATTCTTGAATGTGAAACTGCGGTATGGCTTTGCATTTGAAAAGAATTTACTTCGGTAGAAAACTTGAATAAGAAACAAAATAAATTAATTCCACATCTGGAAGAGTTTCCTCGAATTCCAAATTTTATTTTTCATACTAAATGGAAGAGCGGAAATCCTAAATTTTCCTTCAAATCTAACAGTTTCCATAAAAAAAAATTATACAAATTGTCGAACAGATATAGGCAGATGAAATCTAATCTTGAGAAAGGAATCTTGAGAAAACAAAGATATGTCGTAGATCATTCTCTAAAAACAAAACGAAAAAATCGAAAATTTAAAAAAGTTGATGAAGTCAGTAGACTCAATGACCAAGAAATTATCCGACTACCCTGAATATACCTTCCAAGCCCAAGGTGATATAAAAAAACCGTTACAATATTTTTGATTAGATACAAAGAAATATAATTTTTTATTATCACCCAAATCCCTTCTGAATCCTTTAATAATCTCCTTTTCCAGATAGTTTACTGAAATTAGTTTTTAAACAAAAATAGGCAAAGTTACATTTGAAATAAAAGAATAAATCTATGGTCGGCAATTTCGATTAAAGCGCAAATCCTATTGAGTTTTGTCAGGGACGGATGATAAACCCCATCCCCATCCAACTAAGAATGGATATACTATAGCAGAGAAAGCGAGTTTGAAAATGTGCCTGACGAAATTTCCATGGCAACAGCTGCTGTTGCAGCACAATTATTATCTCAAAAACCGAAGCTTAGGTACAAAAACGTTTATAATTTTGTTCACGAAATGGATGGTTACAAAGAAATGTGAAACTATTACCGAAGACGTAATTTAGGCTTATTTCGCACGAAAATCAGAAACTGTTGAATCCTCTATGCTGACAAGTACCGTTTTAGTGAAAAATAATGTATACATAGCCATGTTCTCAAAAGTTATTACATTTCTAAAAAGAAAGAATGTTGGATATAAAGCAATGAAATCAAAAGTTGCTGCTAACAGATCAACAATTTGATCACCTAATGCTAAAGGTAATTTTAACAAAAAATCACAATTGTCAGTTTTCATAGTTTTGTAGAATACTCAAAAAATTATAAGACGCTCTAACAGAACACGTGTACTCTGCACCAGAACTGGTCTAATAATTGATACGTTCAATGTTAATGTTATACAATAGAGATAGTAATAGCATAAGACATTGAAAAATAGAAAGTTTTGTGACAGGTTTTTCTAACCAGGCATAGACATGGGACGTTTTTTCTAATAGAAAAATGCGTAAACTTCAATTTGGTTGTAGTTTGAAGTTGTTACCCATAGGTAAAATACATATGCAACATTCTGCCCACGCACTAACATTTTAAAAACATTTCATTCTGTTACTCTATCGGCCAGGTTTTCTGCAGCCTGCTCTTAGACTATTCTGTGTAGGCTTTGTTACTAACTATATGCCACTTTAGAAGCAGCATTGTTAACTGGAACACAACAGTTAATCGTGATGGACTCTGCTCGGCTAAGCGATGAAATTTCAAATTGAAATAATATAAACTTTTTTAATGTATTTTCACTGCCTTCTAATTACAGAATTAGTATTTGGTAATGGGGTCAGGGCTGCGTTGTTAACAATTTCTTTGAGACCTTTTATTTTTGATGTTAATGAAAATAATATTGTATTTCCTGCACCTCCTAGAAAATGTGGATCTAGAAATAACTGGAGCGATCTAGAACAAAAACTAATTCAAACATTACCTAGGATTTATTCAATCCACTTCAATAGGGGTTAACTAGTCACATATTCGTTACTATGACGAAAATGTAAGTATCAGGTTTGATTAAAAGGTAGCAGATTCTTATATCGAATTAAACCGTACTACTAAAACTACGTCAACCGCATGGGGATATTCTTGCAGGTTAAGAATCGCCTGGTAGCCGTACAGGAAACTTTTTCGCTTGCAAATTAGCGGAAGGTGAATTGAAATTGTACGCACGTCTCTAATTGAGTATGTCTATATGAATATTGCGTAGGTAACTTATCTTTATTAGTAAGTCTATAAAAAGATACGGTATCAATTGAATTGCGTTCCTAGCCATAGCTTGAAAATTTTGGGTAAGTCTGATTGTTTTCGAGGAACTCACTATCGGAATAATATTGTTCCACATTTTCAAAAAAATCACTTTAGAGAAAAAAAAATTGTGTGAAATAGGATTATTTAATATTCTTTTAAATTCACGAAAATACATCTTATGGAAGAAAACATTGGAGACTCACATACCTCCATATGATTAAACCCAAAATCGCTGTCAGAATAACGAATTTACACTTTTTTCTGAAAAAAAAAAAGTTCTGTAGTAAGTCCAAATTTATGTCACTTTTATGGCAGCACTCATGTATCAGCCGTTATTAGATACGAAAAAAATTAAACCGACGAAATACGGAACTGAAAAGTAAAAAATAAAATAAACCTTATTAGTCTCAATAACTAAGCTCCTAAACTAATGTAAGTAACTAATTTTGAGTCGCCGCCAAACAAACAATCAACGAAGATCATTAAATTACTTCAAAAAAAATTTCAGAATGTCACCGCGCAACTCGATGCCGTCATTTTACGCCTTACCTACTTCATTTGCTTGTATGTTTGGCGCCGACTCAAAATTAGTTACTTACATTAGTTTAGGAGCTTAGTTATTGAGACTAAGAAGGTTTATTTTATTTTTTACTTTTCAGTTCCGTATTTCATCGGTTTAATTTTTTGTTAAAGATCTTTTATTTTTCAATTTTTTGTAGCTGAAATCTATTATTTACTACCTACTTGTTTTTTTATTACTTCCAAAATACTTACTTACCCACCAACTATTACCAGTTAAATAATATGATTATCTACTTTTACTATTTGTTGTAATATAAATTATTTTTGTTGTTCTGGTTAGTTTATTTCATTACTTTGTATATAATTCCATCCTCTCATAGAATATAATGATTGTGACGGATGTAGGAGAACAAAAATAATGACAATAGCGATCTGTCATTGTTAACTGCATGTGTGTGCCAATGTTCACAAGTGAAAAATCAATTATCCCCTATTTTTCTACCCGTAAGGGTGGATAATTCCATTCGAAATCCAAATATGATCAACTATGAGGTATACCCTATCTAATAAAAAAAGAATCATCCAAATCGAAGAACCCAGTACAAAGTTATGCCTGATAGAATCGGTTAACGGACCAGAATTCAGAGGGTGAGTGATCAATATCCTTTATTTTGCTACACTTAGGGGTGGATTTCATCTTATAAATTCAAATGGGACCAACTTCGAAGTACACCCTATCGGAATCGGACGTCTCAGTAGAAAGTTATGCGTGGTCATACATTGAAAAAAAAATATACGCGTCCACTAGAGAACCTCCTTCTTTTTGGTTTCGTCGGTTAAAAAGAAATTCTGAATTCTCAGATAAAATTATCATAAACAATTGAGTGCTTGCACTTATACCTGTAGAAGTTTGGGATCGACTTGGCGACACTTGGCCTACTTAATAATAGAGATTACTAGCATGTCAGATGGCGCCAATTTCGTTTTAGTTTCAATTCAGTAACGGTATATTTATTTACCCAGCTTTCTTTTTGAGGCGAACTGTTCGCGGGTTCTAATTCTAGATTTGCTACTGGTTCAAAACTTCAAACTTCACCAATAGCTAAGCTAGAATTAGAAGCCCCCGAACATTGCACAAAGAAAGCACTGTCGTATTTTGTACCATCTGAATTTGAGGTTAACTGCATTTTGACAGATGGAGACTTGGAAATGAAATTGTCATTAAATTGCAGAAAATATCAAATGCAATGCATATAATATGATGAACTATGAAAATATCATTATTAGTCAATTCGTCAAGAATTGTACTTGCTTTTGGTACTGAATACAGGTGAATATTCGAATCTGCGGCTTTATACTGTCCACACAAAATACAAATGTGGCTCATTCTACGAAAAGTATCCTTACACACTACACTACCTGAAAATTAACAATTCCTCACGCACTAATGAACTGATGAACGAGTGATTTTCTAAAGGACAAACTCAGGAATAAGCTAAGCAAGATTTTAAATCACAGAGATGGAAAACGCATAGATACCGACAAAACACTGAAAATACTTCCATATAAGATGCTGCAGATGTCAGGAATTAAGTTCTGACATTAAGTGAAAATATAAACAAACATTTTTGGACGGCGCCATCTACCACAGATAGAAGCTCTGTTGAAGTAACAGGTGGTGTCCACTCGATAATCTAAACAATGTCGAATCAGTTCATTCACCGGGGTTCTTAGACGTCTTACTGACAAGCTTCGACATTTTTTATCATTCGTGTAATCGATAGACAATTGACCCTAAATATAATGAATTTTCAGACAAGATAGAAAGAAATAAAACCCCTCAACAAGTTTTGGATCTGGAATCAACACCGTTACAATAAAGTGCAACTTTGGTCATCCTAAAAATATTTTTCGCTTTGGGTTTATTTAGACGATATATTTTTCTTACTTAAAATTTTGCTCCTGCCAACATTCAGACTTTTTCGAACGTCTGCATGAGGTAAGTAAAGGTTAGAAAACACAATAAATTTGTAGGTCTTCTGGGAAAAATAATTTTTCTACTCCCGTTTTATAATACGCGAATTAAATATCTGCTACCGATTTATTAATATTGTCCATTTTAACATGGATTTTAATTTCGAAACAGATTTTGGCCAATAAAAACGTTCCATTTTCAAATGTATATTTTTGTACGTCTTTTTACCAAAGTCTAGAGGTATATTTCGGAAAGGTCTCAATTGTCATATTTATGATTTTAGTGCAGGTGAACGGACATTAGCTGACTTTAATTCATATAACTGTTTGATTTGAAGATGAATTATTTTTCAGTACAGGCTGAATTTGTGAAATAATTTCCTTAAATAACTCATTTGACTAGATGAAAAAGAATGTTCGAACTCATCAGAACGTTATGTCATGTAGCCTAATATTTCCCCTGGTTAAACAAATCTGATTCAATCATTTCGAAGAAGCGAATAACGAGTTCTTCATATAGGTGGAGATGATGTCATGCTGATCTCATGGTGTTATTATTTATTCTTTTATTGTCGATCTCGAGTACCTGAGAATGGTGTCGGAGGTGCGAGATACGTAGGCGAGATGTTGTTGTCAGAGCTATTTTTGCAATTTTCAGTTAGCCGATTGATATTCGTTGTGCAGTTGGTTTACTTGTCAGAAAAAATATTGAATGAGAGATCTCTTGCAAAGGAGACAATTTGCATTGAGTCTTTTTTCCAATACTTACGTCAAAAATGTGTCATTTTTGATTATTTATAAATGTCAAAAGTAGGCTATTTTTGAACAGGGCGCAAAAAAAAAATCTGCACGGCGTGCAAAAAAGTACAGACCTACGTTGTTTAAATACAAGTAATATACAATACCCATCATACTCATTTCAATCGATTTTTATTAAACATATTACAATCATATTCCATCCATACTAATTTTTTACAAGATTTATATTAATAGCCGGCACTTTTTCTTTTAAGAAATGCCTTCACTTTAGGATAATCACCCATATGTATGGTGTTGTTAACGGTTAAAGTTGATTTTTACATATAATGTTGAGGAGGTTTGTTGGGATTTGGATCAATTTTGTTGAAGAAAAACTATTGTTTCCTTGCCAACGTTTCGAATTTCATTAAAATCATCTTCAGGGCTCAGTATTCGTTTGTCTCGCACTTGATGATAAACCTGTTGTCCCGTGAAAGTGTTTTTCGTTTGTATCTAGAATGTCTGTTTATGTATTATTTTTATTTACATCCAACTGGGAAAAACAAATTTTTGAGCCCTAAAGATGAATTTAATAAAATTCGAAACTTGGCGAAGAAACAATAGTTTTTCTTCAACAAAATTGATCCGCAATAATATATGTTTAATTGGATCACTAAACTTACTGAAGTTGGATAGAAAACAGCAGCATAGTTTTAGATTTTTCTCCCAAATGACGGGTTCTGATACCTTATATATTTTTTTCTGAGAACACCAACTATCAAATGCATCATATTCTTTTTCGTATAGTAGTCTGGACTTCACTGCACTCGTGAACGGATTTTTCTGAAATTCGGTACAGTTATATAAGCAACCATTTCGGATTTGATCACATTACAATCCAATATGGCGGACTTCCGGTTTTTCTGCAAATGCCAGCAACTTTGTTTTTTCAAATAGAACACCCTGTATATTTTTACATATTCAAGTTCAACAGGTCAAAACAAGTCCAAACCTGATGTTTTTTGAAACAATTGAAATTAAAATTGTTTTTTTATTTCACCTCGTGGATAAATTAGATTTGGTCGAGGCTACTCACAATGAGTCGCATATAACAGAGAAACATAATTTTTTCTGAAAACTTATTTTTTGTGTCATTTATTGATGAATTAATTCAGTCACATTACATTTTGATCAAAATTAGTTAACTTCCGAGAATTAGTTTAGTAGAAATGTAAAATCAAAATTATAGGTTCACAAGAAGTGAACAGGTTGATATGTTATTAATTTACGGAGAATGTCTTGAAAACATTGACGCCGCTTGTCAGTTATACGCTGAACGATACCCACACAGAAGACACCCACAAAGAACCTTCTTCAAAAATGTGGAGAGAAGATTCCCAAATGAACCCAACAATGGAGAAGATGATCGTGAGTGAGGAGGCAGAAATAAATGTTTTGCTTATGTTGATTGTGATCCAACCGTTTCGTTGCGGGAATTGGAATACCAATGCAATGTCAGTCGAGAAAACGCTAGAAGAATTAAAAAAAAAACACCATTATCGTGCTTATAAGTATAACTTACACAATTAGTTCACAAGATTCAGAAATGTTGTTTTCCACAGCTTACTAAGTTGAAAAATTATTCGAACTGCCAGAAAACTCATGAACTAGTTGTAGATTTTTTGAATTTATACAATTTGTTACTGCACCGAAATACAAAAATGAAATGTCATTTTTTTCCTTAATGAATGTTCTAGAGAGACAGGTAGGTGGCCCATAGGGGTTTCATTTGAAAAAAATGAATTTTTGATCAAAATGTGATGTGACTGAATTGATTAACCAGTAAGTGACACAAAAAATAATTTTTCAGAAAAAAATTTGTTTTTCTGTTATTTGCGACTCATTGTGAATAGCTTCGACCAAATTTCATTTATCCACGAGGTAAAATAAAAAAACAATTTTAATTTCAATTGTTTAAAAAAAATTACATTTGACATAGGGTTTGGACTTGTTTTGACCTGTTGAACTTGAATATGTAAAACTATACAGGGTGTTCCATTTGAAAAAACAAAGTTACTGGCATTTCCAGAAAAACCGCCATATTGGATTGTAATGTGGTCAAATCCGAAATGGTTGCTTATATAACTGTACCAAATTCCAGAAAAATCCGTTCACGAATGCAGAAGTTACAGGGGTGGCCCGATATCCTGTGTCACCCGGTATATTGAAATATACATTGCTCATAATCTTTATTAAAATATATTTTACTTCATATGTAAAAAAGATCATCGTTGGATCAGCTCCGTTTTGATATCTAACACGACAGGATTGAAAAATATAAAAAGTACCTTTAGTAACTAAAAGTAATAGAAATAAAAACAATTTTTTTGTTTCACTTGACCATTTTCTTTTTCATATCGCAACAATACAAGTGTTTTTATGAATCTCTTTCAACGAAAATTGGGAATT
The DNA here is from genome assembly GCA_018342105.1 of Gonioctena quinquepunctata. Lineage (NCBI taxonomy): Eukaryota > Metazoa > Arthropoda > Insecta > Coleoptera > Chrysomelidae > Gonioctena > Gonioctena quinquepunctata. The sequence continues at coordinate 77,752 of JAFIRS010000242.1, forward strand.
ATTTCAGTTTTTCATAACATACTGCAGAGGTATTGTTCTCAAATCAGATTTAGCAGGTATGAATAAGCAAAAATGAATTTATGATTGAATGCACTAAAAAAATGTCTCTTACATCACTTGAACAGATTCAAAATATTATTGCGTCATGTCTTCAATTCAAACAGAAAAATAGATATTTTTGAGCGACAAGCTTTTGAATCTGTTGATCACTTATATGCGTATGAACAATATAACGTATCTATGTCACACAAGAAATAATTCATGTTTCTTTTAATTGCATTCTTTGTTTATAAACAGTTTCTTTTAGCTCACTTTTATTTTTGATGTTTACAAATCCTGTGATGATTGACCATAGATAATTGAACTACCACTGGTTTCAAGAGCTATTAATATTTAGTATTTAGTAATTGGATTCTATTGTTTTTTCACGGCTCGCGATGACTCGCACTTTGGTACAGTTTTCAGACAACAATCTTTTGGTGTCATCTTAATTGATGAGAAATTCGTGAGCTATGTAATGAAATGCACGGGTTGGCCAGGTTTTTGGACCGTTAGAAAACAGTAGCGTGGACGACCGAACAAAGTATTGGGTAAACCTATTCTCGAATTATTCTTTTCTTTTTCCACTTTGGAATATAGAAAAAACAAATCCGATGACGGTAATCTGAAAGTGACTTTGTCCTACGTGAAAAATGTAATGATCTCGTCGATAGACCCTGCGATAAGGGAGCTAAGATGTCGCAAAGTCTCGAAACGTCGTTGCGATGGCGACAAAATAATCATAGCTACCTCAGCTAACGTCGTATTGACTGGATTGTTTAGGTTTTGCGGGCCATTTTACGTATGAAATAGCTATTTGTATTACTAGGGAGGAAAGTGTCACTTTTCCTCCCGCAGGATGTAGTTTACCCGACGCAAAGCGGAGGGCAGTAAACATCTAAGAGAGAAAAAAGCACTTCACTCCCGTGTAATACATATGATTTTTCCTCCTACACACTTTCTAGAAATTACGGAAACAATTTGAATATAATAGATTCACAAGTTTCATCATTTACAACATACTCAACATACTTTGCCTTCCTAGGGAAGTAAGTATGAGTTTCCTCCCTGATGTGAGGGAGGGAAGTGTGTACTTTCTATAGGGGTAGGAGGAAAAATTTGTTTTAACATGTTTCACAGTTGACAGCTGCGCCATTTTTTGTCGGGAGTAACCTTCTAGATAAAATATGCAAATTTAACAGATTTACGGTGAATCTGTTGGATTGAGATACCACAGAAGCTATATTTCCATAATCTACGCGAGATTTCCAACATTTTGGTTCAACCTAGGCCCTTGTTCGACAATATCGCTTTTCAAATTTTTCTCCTGTATCGAAACGAAATTATGGCCATACTAATTCGGCCATTCTGAATCGATTGGCGTTCGCAGAATTGCTCTATCTATTGCACTTCTAGAGTAATATAGAGAATATGTAATTCCAAGAAGCTTGCAGTGTGCTCCTGAGGTGTACTTATTGTTACTGGAAATAATCCGCTGTTGCGTTTTTTCACCATTGAGTTGTAGGAAATTAGCAGAGTACCAATTTCTAGCAAAGTCAATCGAATTGTCAGCTAGAATTCTGAGGCTATACAAATCTGGAGAAATATTGATAAGTGATGTATCGTCAGCAAAAAGAATGGTGGTAGTGTCCTCTAGCATGTGCTGACAGATGTCGTTTATATAAGCAATAAAAAGTAAGAGTCCAAGGACCGAGCCCTGTGGAACTCCATGTTTCAATATCCTGAGTTCAGATGTTGTACTTTGAATTTTGACCCCTTGTTGTCCGTTTTGTTAAGTACGATGACATCAGTTTGAGCGGTATTCCTCTAACCCCGTAATATGATAACTTTTCTAGAAGTAGGTCGTGAGAGACACAGTCGAAAGCCTTGGACAAGTCACACATGGAGAAAATGGAATGTTGCCTGTTCTCAAGGCCACCGACCGACAATATCTTCCACGACCTTCAGCAGTGCCCTTATTGTGGATTTGCTTTGGCGGAAACCAAACTGAGTGTTGGCAAGGAAGTTATTTGATTCAAAATAGTATGTTAATCTGTCTTTCAGTAAGATATCTATAATTTTAGAGAACGTATTAATTTCACTGTTATTTTTTTTTTTTTTTTTTTAGAAAGGGCATCATTTTTGAGATTTTAAATAGATCGGGGAAAATGCCATCTAAAAAACACGTATTTATGAGAGCAACCAATGGTTCGAGCAGTATGCCCAATGTGTCTTTGATAAGTAGTTATTTCAAAAGCGTCTTCTGAGCTGTTTTTTTAAGTTTACTTATGGCTGATAGAACTTAAAAGTTGTAGATATTAGCGTGAGAGTCCCCATGATTTCGACGAGCGGCATACTCATTTTCCCCAAAGGATTAATGATTGATCTGATATTTTAGGTGACCACATTATAGGTCCCATATTCTTAGAAGAACATTTAAATGGTCCCAGATACCGCCAAATGCTGCAAGACACAATCTCTCCCAGTATCAATGAGATTGTTGCGCAAAACCCACATGAATTCAACCTGGATGTGACATTTCAGCAAGATGGAGCCCCAGCACACTACTTTCGGATGGTGAGAAATTACTCAGATGAAAGGTATGCGGGTAAGTGGATGGGCGTCGAGATCCAACAGAGTGGCCAGCTCGCTCACCGGACCTCAAACCTCTTGATTACTTTCTTTGGGGCTATGTGAAATCCGTAGTTTTCAAGACGGTTTGTAGGTCGTTGGATAAACTGCGTCGTCTAATTATTGAAGTGTGCTCAGAAATTACACTTCAAACATTGTAAAATGTTAGGGAAGACTCCACAACTCGACTATTTATTTGTCAAGAAATGCAGGGTTGACATGTCGAACATATTTAGATAACTTTGATGATGTTTAAGTTACATTTGCTACGGTTTCATTTGTACTACTTTTCCGTGAGATTGAACAACTTAAAAAATTGTAAAAAGGTACGACGAGGTATGTACCACATAACGGACACACTACCGATTATATTCGGCCATGATCCCAAAAACACAAATAAACCATCATTTTAATGTGCGACAAATATGGGAAATAAGGGTGGGTAGACTATCACTCGAAATTCGTGTTACTACAACCTCTTTGCATAAACTTGCCCAATAACTTTTGACGCCGATCTCTTCGATAGCTGGCCATATATGGCGCCTCTGAGAATATCAACGTGGGTATGTTTGCTTTTCGCCATTTCGTATCAGCGTGACACATTAACTCTTCAACAACTACTGGAAATACTTGAAGTCGGCGCAAAATACGAGGAACAAAAGAAATATTAGGTGCTTTAGATCTGATGTCTTTAGGTGAAAAATCCGCTTAAGCACAAAACGGGCATGGAAAGGTTTCTTGATTCAATGTCGATAGGTAAGAGTTTCTGTGGGCCATAAAGATTTCATTTAAAAAAAAAATGGGGGAAGGTTTCTTGTTTAAAACGATAAATAGGAGTTTCTGAGGGCATTGAAGATTTCATATTGGAACGTGGACAAGCAAAATGTCGGAGACAATGAGAGGGACGAATTTTTTTCATTTATGGATTCGACACAAAATCGACATTTTGTGGATACACAGTTCTCTCATTTAGTAGTAGTAATTTATTGAACTTTATAAATTGAATTTCCAAACATAGAATTAATCATTAAAGATACACAAGGTACACATAATCTTCTATAAATCAAAATTTTTAAGAATCTGCTGAAGCAAATCAATATTAAAAGAACACCCCCTAAGAATAACAATAGACTCTTCTTGAAACTAAAAACAATATTAAATTATTTCAAGTGTATCGGTAGTTTATTGAATTAATTTGTTTGATAATATGACAGAAATACTTTATTTGCAAGCAGAATTTACCGTCAAGAATATCCAGAAGTCAGAAATCCACGGGAGTCGGCGCCAAACAAATAATTATCGAAGATCATTATACAGTGTGACCCATTTAAAATGGAACCACCACTGTAAAATACGCATTTTTTAGTCATTCTCAAATTTTTCTTTTTGAAATTAAGCATAAAAAACTGTATCTTGACACAAATTTTCATAACTTTAGTTTCTTTTCCAAGACACTCTATGGTTTTTTTTCTTCGTTAAAAACGGCAAAAGTTTATTAGGCAATTTTTGTTTTGAAATTTGACTACACCACTGGATTCGTAGTCGTTATGAATGAAAACCATGAAAATTTCATAAAAAAATATTGGTTAACAACGAAGTTACAACAACTTAAATTTTGGAAACAAAGTATTTGATATTGATTTTCATGTAGATTATAGACATATTTAAAATCTGGCAACACTGCCGATACAAAGTAGAACACCAGTGAATTTGTACAGCGAATATCCGAAGTCCGTTCTACAGTTATAACTCCTGAAAGTATGGTAATGTGAGCGATTTCTGGTGGAAGCGATTTTGTAATAAAAATCTAACTACGCCACTGGATTTGTGAATTATATTCCCTTAAAATCATTTATTTAAGTTTAGGTTATAAGTGTATTCGAAAATAACAGAAAATTAAAAATTCATTTTCAAGTTAGGCAGTTTTCAATAGCCGATAAAAACGAAATGAGCGGAATCAAGTTTTAAAGTATCAAAATTATTTATTCAATAATAAAACAAAAAAATGTTCCTTTTTTATTCTGCAAAACTCAACTGAAACAAGCTTTTAGAGAAGGTATCAATAATTTGAGGAAATCTGAACTAATACATTGGGCATAGGTATTGTACTAAATCAATAGTAGGATGTGATTTAGTACACCACAAATCGCTCACATTACCATACTTTCAGTAGTTATAACTGTTGAACGGATTTTCGCTGTACAAATTCACTTGTGCTCTACTTTGTATCGGCAGTATTGCCAGATTTCAAATATGTCTGCAATCTAAATAAAAATTATAATCAAATACTTTGTTTCCAAAATTGAAGTTGTGGTAACTTCGTTGTTAACCAATATTTTTTTATGAAATTTTGATGGTTTTCATTTATAACGACTACGAATCCAGTGGTGTGGTCAAATTTGGAAAAAAACATTGCCTAATGAACTTTTGCCGTTTTTGACAAAGAAAAAAAAAACCATAGAGTGCCTTGGAAATGAAACTAAAGTTATGAAAATTTGTGTCAAGATACAGTTTTTGATGCTTAATATTAAAAAATTTAATTTTTGAGATTGACTGAAAAATGCGTATTTTACAGGGGTGGTTCCATTTTAAATGGGTCACACTGTATTACTTTGACGAAGTAATCAAAACGCAGCCGTGCATCTCGTTGCCATCATTTTACGCTTTACCTAATTCAATTGCTAGTTTGTTTGGCGACGACTCAAAATCAGTTACTCACATTAGTTTAGGAGCTCAATTATCATTAAGACTAAGAAGGTTTATTTTATTTTTTGCTTTTCAGTTGATTTTTTCGTCGGTTTAATTTTTTGTTAAAAAGTTTTTATTTTTAAATTTTTTGTGGCTAAAATCTACTAATTACTACCTACTTAATTTTTTATTACATCCACAATACTTACTTACCTAGCTTACTTCAACTATTAACTATTAAATAATATGATTATCTACTTTAACTATTTATAATTATATAATATAAATTATTTTTGAAAGCTCTGGTTAGTTGATTTCATCACTTTGTATATAATTCCATCCTTTCATAGAATTTAATTATTGTGTCTGATGTAGGAGGATCTGTCAGTGTCAACTACATATGTGTGCCAATGTTCACAAGTAAAAAATCAATCATCCCCTATTCTTCTACCCATAGGGGTGGATAATATCATTCCAAATTGAAATATGATCAACTATGAGGTATACCCTATCTAATAAAAAAAGAATCATTGAAATCGGAACACCCACTACAAAGTTATGCCTGATAGAATCGGTTAACGGACTAACATTCAGAGGGTGAACGAACAATATCCTCCATTTTGCTACCCTTAGGGACGGATTTTTTTGTTCAAATTCAAATGGGACCAACTTTGAAGTACACCCTATCCAATGGAAAAGGAATTATCGGAATCAAACTGCTCTGTGAAAAGTTATGCGTGATCATACATAAAAAAAATATACGAGTCGACTAGAGAACCTCTTCCTTTTTGATTTCGTCGGTTAAAAATGTGATGCAATGATGTAATGAATTGACATAAGTTGAAACCTACTGCAGATAAGTCAAAGTAATCCAAAAATGTAACAAAAATGGGGGTTACCAATAAAAAAAACAGAAATTAGTTATGTATTTTATTTTGGGACATAATGTATATAAATAGAAATATTTTCAGAATGTGCCTCATTGTCGGACCTAAAGTTTGAAAAAAATCAAGTCGATAACTTGGATAGAAAAAAGTTATGGGCTGCCAAAGCCGGAACATGTGTTGGCGATCGTACGCAAAATGTCGTTCATTAGGAGTATAACGAATGATTAATTTAGTAATATGGGCGCAATATGGTTTTTAAGGATATTTCTGGTCGATGGACAATTGTGGAAAGTTCCCAATTAACGACATATCTGCTTGTCTTAAAAACTTCAAAAAGATGAAATGTTATCGAACTAACCTTTTGTAATTAAATTGATTGTCTGCAATTTCCACATCTGTCTAATCACAGTTCACTCATACATATTATCGATTCGAATATCAGCAGTCTATAATTAAATATTATTTTATTGTCATTGTGATGATTTCAAATCGAACTACGATTCAATAATTTTTTTATTTATGCACATAGTGTCGGCAGAGATAAAAGTACTCACCACGGTAAGTATTCAAATTAGTATACCCACACATACAATGCATATAAACTGTAATTTAAGTTTCAAACGATATACCTAGCACCATCTATGAGGTAACGTCCAAACCTCGAAATTAAACCATCTACCTACATGTAGTGTAGCGTGGTGGAGAAACGAACTCAGTGGCATTACTTTATTTTTTTATTGTAATCGACACATCGAACGTTTGCATTCCGATTTCTCCAATCAAGTAAGGTGAGTAACACACAAATATACCTGAAGGCAAAATCTATGCATAATATTATGTACACAAATTCTCTGAAACCGCATTATTTGAATAATCAGTACAAATTTGGGTTTTGGTCATTATATTTACGTCATTTTTAAACTAAAAATATTATTCAAGTGTAAGATGTAATCGTAAGAAATTAATTAAATTAAAAGTCGTTAGCTTGTTGGGAGCATGCAAAAATCCCAGTTCTCTCACAGTCGATACTTTATAGAAGAGTTTTTAACATTACTTCTGTAGATTCAAGACAAAGAGGGACCGATACTAGTTAGATAAATCAGTGAGGGTATCTATATCAAACGGAACTGAATTGAACAACAGAAAAAGGCATTACTATAAAGGATTTTTTCCACCATCCCTTCCACCTGCCCAAAAAAAAAAATCATTCAAGGTTATATTTTGATGGTTCGTGCGTGTTCGTTTTGTGAACGAACTTGCCCAACAAAAAATCCAAAGCAGCAATTGATTTTCTGGTTTTATATTCACACAATATTTATGCGATGTGAGATGCACAAAAGACAATTCAGAAGTTGTAATGAAACTGTAACATTTCACAGGTAAGCTATACCTAGAATGATTTGTTTGATGATATAAACATGATATTCATAAAATTAGATATGGAATCATGTGCGACTGAAAGATAAACTTTAGTCACTATCTTCCATCGTCAAGATAACCTCTTGGGAGGTATTCATGTTGAAAAGGGGAACAATCTCAATTGAAAATTGAATAGAAAGATTTTTCTGAAAATTATGAAGTTATTTTTTGTAATATCTAACAGAAAACAACTACTTCGCCAAAGCCACGCTGGACATTGAACTACATCTGATAGATATTGTAAAAGGACCCTAACTCAAAAGCAAAAATCTGAAAGTGAAAATTTGCATTTTTATTCAGATAGTTATTCGGTTTTCTATTCCAGATTTTTTTCTTTTGGGTTCAATGTACAGCGTGGCTTTAGCCGGGGAAGTAGTTGTTTTCTGTTAGGTATTACAAAACATGACTTCATTATTGTCGTAGATTTTTCAATTTTCAGAAAAATATTTTTCTACAACCTTTTACGAAAAGTCAATTTGTAATAGAATACCTTCAGCGAAAACGTTATTTCCGTCGCAAGTGAGAGAAATTCTCATAACGTTAACTTTCGTTTCTAGGGACGAAAGTTAAATTTATATTTTCAATCATTTCCCGCCCTCGTATATAATGTTTTGATGACTTTAAATTATCAAAAAACAAAGACAGTTATAATTTCTATAATTAGAATGCATTTTTTTACTTTTGTTTAATTAAAAAGCAAAATAGAATCGTAAAAATACCGTGAGATTTAAAAAAAACAATGTATATCTAGTTGCCTGGTTTCATTAGTTTGACGTTCCTCGTTAATTGTTTGCGTAGAACTTCCGCAACGCTATTAGTGGATGAAGGAGGTAATTTACTTCAATTAAAAAGTATGGAGGCTGGAAATATAGTAACGTTGCGGAGGGATATGTTGATCAATCAGTTGGCAGCAAAAATCAAATACAAACCAAAATTTTACAATCCATACAAAATACAACGCTATCCGATTACAGTGCATCTTCATCTGGAGTGACATCAGTTAACAACATAACAGATGGCATCGTCTACCTCAATACATAAAAATCTTGATTGAAATACTCCTATAATTTTGAATGGTTGCTCGAATGTAACAATTAACCAATATTTAAATCATAAGTAATGTTTGAACAAATTCTGTTATTTTTAAATTAAAATAAAATATTTGTTCATCGTTCTTTTTTAGCATATTTTTATGATATAAACAGGGTTGTAGAAAAAGTATAGTGTTTCACTCGTCGAAAACATTTTTTGAAGCTCGTGAACATTACCAGCCTTGGCTGGTAAACTGTTCTCTCGCTTCAAAAAATGTTACTTTCGTCACTCATAAAACAATAAACTATTCTACTTCCCCTTTTCATCGTGTTTAGATGTTACATACAAACATGTTCTTGGAACGGAGTGGTATTACTTTTTTAGTTACGTTACCTTTTTTCTTTCTACTTATTACTATTTAATTATAACCATTTTCCTAGATCGCAAAAGATAATTTTCTACATGGAGAAAGGATATATTTTTTCAAAAGCAATTGTTTTGTTAATATTTTAAAGAAAACTTCGATTTTTTTTGGTTTAATTTGAGTCGATTAGTTGAATTACCAGCTACTAGGTGGTTTCTCCGAGATGGAATATTAATAATTATATTTCAAGAATATTTTATTGGATGAGTGAGTATATATATATATATATATATATATATTTATATATATATATATATATATATATATATATATATATATATATATATATATATATATATATATATATATATAGAGGATTGTATTTGGCAGGTTTCGCAGTCACTTATTCAAAGAAAATGCTCTTTTTTCTGTTCAAGCTTTCGAGATTTATTATCTCTTCTTCAGGAACTCTGAATTAACAATGATATTGATTAGTAATGTTACAGAAATAAAACATAACGATCACAATTTTCCGTATGAAAACGCCGCCAAAATATTAGACAAAGAAACAAACACACACAAAAGAGTTTTCCTAGAAATGACCAACATATTCAAACAACCACTGGCAGTAAACTCTAAAAAAGACATAGAAGGACTCAACATTATTTACCCATATTTACTACAACCAACAACCAAATCTACAACCAACAACCACCAAACTCACAACACACTAACTCCCAACAACTGACGATAGACCCAGTGCCTCCCAAAACAAATGGCATTACTGTAAGATGTCAAGAGTCACTGCACACATCAGTATGAAGAGTGACAGACGTTCCTGTCACATTATTGTTTATGTTTTTAATGATCTGCTGAGCAGAAAATCCTTTTTAATTATTTTTATAACAAGTTTTTTATCTGAATGTATGTCTTAAAACAATGTTTTTTTACAATAAGCCGTACAAGAAATGAATAATTTCCTCGATTTTATACTGTATTGTTTAGTTATTTTATAACCTCACATTTCGTAAATACGAACAATTTTATTTCTGTAACATTACTAATCAATATCATTGTTAATTCAGAGTTCCTGAAGAAGAGATAATAAATCTCGAAAGCTTGAACAGAAAAAAGAGCATTTACTTTGAATAAGTGACAGCGAAACCTGCCAAATACAATCCTCTTTCTACCATCCAGTCGAAAACAATTCTTACGTATATATATATATATATATATATATATATAATTCTCAAATTCTTTTTGGGTATCTCATTTATTGTACAATATCTCTATGTATTACTATGAAAATTGTCGTCTGTACAATAAATTACTATTACTATTCTGTTGCCCAGCTGACAACCATCAAATTGGTTTTCATGCGAATCAAAATAATGATAAAAAACAATAACAATTCTGCTAGTACATATTTTTCGTTGAATGTAACGAAAATGTGCTTCGTGTATGTAACGAGTGCACGTCTTAGTCATATCGCGGTAATTTCATTTTTCATCGTTCATGAAAGATGGTGACTTTTGACGACTTTCCGTATTTTCAGAGAAAAAACATGTCTGGTGCTTTACTGACAAATGGTGAGTGGAGGTACTTACCTTGTGCGCCTGCGCAGTTAGCGTTAAATATAATAAAACATATCTTAATAAACCTGTGCACGAACTCATTTGTTTTACACATGCTGCTTGTTGCGTTATAAAAATCTGCGAGAAACGTCTAATAAAGAAAGCCTTTTTTTATAGGAAAAACAAAAGTAGCCAATCGGGAAGCAAACTGCGAACGAACTGTGCTATATATATCATTTATTGAAATTGGTTTCTTTCGTTAGTTTGAATAATGTTACATTCAGTGGGAATCTCATTCCACTTGCGCAAGCATTCATTGGGGGAGAACTGATACGAAAAAATTAGGACACACACACTATATCTATCGTGTATTCTTCAAAATCTTTGAGAAATAACTTTGATAATTGGCTTGACAATGAACAATTGACATATTTGAAAGAAACCAATTTCTTCAAGCCTAGATAATAATGCATCAAAATAATCAAGCCACTCACCTGGAAATGTAAAATGATTGTCCAAATGAGACCCAGCGTTAGTTTCGGGTTTCCATCCACGATATCTTCTGACCGGATATTGACCAATTTGACGTTTTTACAACGGAGGAAGTGCAAAGCTGTGTCTATATTATGTAACATGTGGAATCGCATCTGTCCCCTCTCTCTTGGCTGAAAAAAAAACATAATATACAGTTAAAATAAACTTATCGTAACACAACAAAATACGATAACACAAATAATAACTCCTATTAGACCAATCAATAGAGCAGAAAATGACTGATTCTGTGACAAAAATAGTACCAGGAAACCGACTGTACCATTATACGAAAGACATAGAAAGACGTCCGAAACGAGAGTAATCTAGTTATATCCTGTTATGTTTCCTACTCGCAACTATCAATGCTTAATTTTTATAAACATTAAAAAGAAAAAAAATCGCGTTTTTTGTCGTTTTTCGCTTGTAACATGAAAACTAAACAATTTCGAGGCTCTCAACGGACGAATTGTAGAGAATCGAAATGTGAAAAAAATGAGCTCTGGCACAACTCGATCGGATTAATAGGTAGTAACGGAAAACAATTTCTTCGAAAAACCATCGGGGTTGTATCGATTTTCGGTTTGAACCAAAATGTTGGAAATCTCCCGTAAATTCCAAAAATATAGCATAGGTGGTGGCTTAATCCAACAGATTCACCGCTAATCGTAAAAAACCACACGCGTTGTGTCAAGGAAAAAATCCACAAGGAAGTAGCATTTCCTTACACAAAAAAGTCCGCTAAATTCAGAAACGCTTTTGCAATTATTCAGAAAAATAGTGAAAATAGAGAGGGAGGGAGATTTATTAACTATGTCCATATATATAAATACATTTGTACCAAGTCCTTGAGAAAAAAAATTTAAGTTAAAATTACAAGTTAAAAGAGTAAGACTAAATTTCCTACGGTGATACATCACATTACAACACATGAATAAAATAAGGTTAACTCAGAACTCAGTCATTGTAAACAATACAGAAAGGGGTATAAAAGTTGAATTGACAAACACATTTAAAGCCTAGAACATCCACGTTAAAATTATAGTTCAAAAAGTCCTTTACGGAGTAAAAACAGTTCATCAGTAGACAAGATTTCACTAATCTCTTAAAATTGTAAAAGTTCATATTTCTTGTTTCCAAAGATAATTTATTATATAGGTTTATATTCAATGAATTTTTCTGTGATACAGAGATTCTATATCTTGGTGTTCTCAAGAGGTTTCCTAACCTTGTTTGGTGTTGATGCGTGTCCGCTGAAAGAGCAGAATCTTATATTTTTTATGGTAGGAAGGAAGAGGCGCATAATCTGGTGATGAATAAATAGAGCATGGCAGTGATCTCTGTACAGTATCTGCACCAACAAGGTTTTTCAATCTGCGAATCAAGAACGTGACGCTTGATAATTTTTTCGACATATTTTCCACGTGACACATCCAGTTGAGTTTGTTATCAATGGATATACCAAGTAACTTGACCCTTTCCTCACATGTTAGTGGGGAGTTTGAAGATTTAATAAGATTCTGTTTTTTAGCAGAATCGGGCATAAGCTTATTTGAACAGAACCACTCATTTGTCATTTGCAAGGTGAAATTGGAAGAGTCAAATCAGTTCTTCTGATTTACTATTACGATCTATCACTGTGGTGTCGTCAGCATTTTTTCGTTGATATATGATAATATAAATCATTGATATACAGAATGAATAGGGTTGGTCCCAAAACAGAGCCTTGTGGAACCCCATGGACGATTTGCATTAATGCTGATTTGGCGCCTTCAACCGAAACACACTGAGATCGCCCATGCAAATAAGACCTAAAAAATTCCAATGGAAGTCCACGAATGCCATAACAGAAAAGTTTCTCAAGTAATATATCATGGGATACACAACCAAAAGCTTTAGTCAGATCACAAAGCGTTAAAAAAGAATGCTCCCCCTTCTCGAGTCCATCAACTACATTCGAAATAACGCTCAGAATAGCTCTCGTAGTTAATTTAATTTTTCTGAAGCCAAGTTGTTCAGGACACAGCAAGGAGTTCGTCCAGGTAGGATATAACCTTGTTTTGACTAGCGCCTCTATGATTTTCGCGATAACTGGAATTATGGAAATGGGGCGAAAATTTTCTGCTAGGTGGGGGATCCCCTTTTTTATATATAATAAAGTGAAAGTGTGGTATCAAATTATTCGTAAGAAAATGAACTTTCACAAAAAGCCGACGAGCCGCCTCCTTTCCATTTGAAAAAATCAAGTTAACTGGAAAAATTCATATTTGGGACTTTTAAATAATTCTTAAAACGACTGTGAAGTCATAAGCCTCAAAGTCGTATTTTTCCCACGTTACTTGATCAAGAATGAAGCGATTTACACGATCCATGGCATTCTAGATCGAAAAATAAAAATTGGAATAAAGATGACTTTATTTGTCAAATATTGACAAGTGAGACCTATATGAAGTTAGCGAGACAACTCCGAAAAAGTTGATAACAGATTATTCCATAATTTGCAGCCTTTTTGTCGCTAATTAGTTGCGAAGAAAAAAAAATTGTCGCTCTTTTTGTTTTAAAAAACATGTGATGTTTCGCTAACTTCATATAAAGTTAGCGAAACAACTTCCGTAATTTCAATCTTTTCTCAGTTCTGAAGTATCCAGAATCTGCCGGTTTTTTGTCGCTAATTAGTTGCGGAGAAAAAAAATTGTTGCTCTTTTTTTTTATATGCGATGTTTTGCTAACTTCATATGAAGTTAGCGAAACAACTTCCGTAATTTCAATTTTTTCACAGTTCCGAAGTATCCATAATTTGCCGCCTATTTGTCGCTAATTAGTTGCGGAGAAAAAAAAATTGTCGCTCTTTTTTTAAATAAAAATTTGCGATGTTTGGCTAACTTCATATGAGGTTAGCAAAACAACTTCTGTAATTTCTATCTGTTCTCAGTTCTTCCTCTCAACCAAAAGTGTTTCAATCACTTATTTTTTCTGTTTGTTACCATATATTCAATCGTTAAAGCTTATAAATGTCTTCAAAAATGAGAATATCAAAATTGCCCAACGCATCGTCACTACTACTAATAGTCTCCCCTCTGAAACTTACCAATTGAAACCATGGAAAAGGATGGAAAAATCGTGTCGTTCACCAAATTCCCTGTCAGACTTGTGACAAAGCATATATTGGACAAACATCAAGAACTTTGTCTGGACGCCTAACGTCCCATAAAAGTGAATGTCATCTCCAGTGAGCACATTTTGGATTACAACCATTTTGAAGTACTTTGCACAGAGAATAACTTACATAAATGGTTATTTAAAGAAATATTTTCCATCAAGAATGATACCAACAGTATAAACAAAAATACAGACCTGGATAATTTGAGCAATATTTACAATAACATTTTGAAACAAAAACTTTTTCCCCAAAATTCCCACAATATGAACAAAACTCAACATAATCAAAGTTTCAAATTTCCCACTAATTATCAGGTTGGTCATAAATATCCATACAATAGGGTATTCGTGAAAATGACGAATACTTTTCGAACTCAAGGGGAATTTTTACGTGGTTGCGATATTCAGTTTCTGAATCTTTGTAACTTCCATTTCAACAGACAAGAAAAACTTATCATAACATGGTGAAATAATTCAAATTAAATAAATGAAAACGCATATCAGATGCCCCAATTTTCGACACCTGAAAAATATGAATAACCAATCGCCGACATATATGAGGACCAATTGTCGACACTGTGAGAAATCAAAAACGGGCATCAATGCTATGTTTATATTTATATCTATCGTGACTGAAAAGTATGAAAAAGTTATGCTCATATCTATAATGGGCAAAACTCGACAAAACATAAATTATTGAATAAATAAAAAAAAAATTGCTACATAATTAATTTCTAGGAACCACTTTTCCCATTTCGAATACTTCATATACCCCACACAATAATTCTTCTCCCTGTTTCAGTATGGTTTCGAGACATTTTTTTTTCATTTGATACCCATATTGAGGGGATTGAAAAACAAAGAAATCTGTCATTTTGTGGTGGCGACCATCTTCGATTTGAAATTTTTTCACGGAGTACTATCTTTGCGCTGGTTCAGTCCTTTCATTTGATACCCATATTGAGGGAGTTGAACAAAATATGTCATCCGCCATTTTGTGGCGACGGCCATCTTGGATTTAAAATGATACTGAATATACATAATTGTATTGTCATCAGAACTAAAGGTGTGTACCAAATTTCAGATTAATAGCTCAACAGGAAAGGAATACAATTTCAATTACTAGATTCAACCCACACAAATAAACAAGACTGTAAGCTGAATAAGACCGTTTAAAATAATAAAAAAAGACGGAAGTTGTCCCGCTAACTTCATATAAGGTTACCAAAACATTGCAAATTTTTGAAAGAAAGGATAGACGAATATTTTCTTTCCGCAACTAATTATCTAAAAAAAAGCAATAATTTGTGCAAAAAAGTGAGAAAAGATAAAAATAACGGGAGTTGTTGAAACATCGTATACTTTTTGAGAAAATAGTTTTTTCTCTCCGCAACTAATTAAGACAAAAAACCGGTTGGAGAACTGAGAAAAGATAGATATTACAGAAGTTGTTTCGCTAACTTCATAAGAAGTTAGCGAAACATCGCATATTTTTTTTATAAATAGAGCGACAATTTTTTTTTCCGCAACTAATTAGCGACAAAAAGGCGGCAAATTATGGATACTTCGGAACTGCGAAAAAATTGAAATTACGGAATTGTTTCGCTAACTTCATATGAAGTTAGCAAACATCACATATTTAAAAAAAAAGAGCGACAAATTTTTTTTCTTCGCAACTAATTAGCGACAAAAAGGCGGCAAATTATGGAATAATATGTTATCAACTTTTTCGGAGTTGTCACGCTAACTTCATATAGGTACAAGTGAGGTGTGGTTGGATTTAGAATGTCTGTCATTCTCGATCGAAATAAGTTAAAATATATAGGATGTCCTACTTAAAAATCGAAAGTTGAGGTCATTTCCGGTCAAACCGCAAGTACGGCAAAGCAAGTTAATATGTCAAAAAATGTTACTTGAACTATAATACACTACCCCCAAATTTAGTTTTTCTGTGTTCAATAATAAAAAAGTTATAAGGGCTGTCATTATTGTGCAAAACGTATAATTTGTTAGTTTGAATAACTACAGATTGTTGTTAGTAATGTGCCCCTTATTCTTGAAAACTCGAAAGGCACCAATATAATAAATCAACTCCATACGAATTTCCTTATTTGAGGAACGCTTGTAATTTCTCTGAAACTAGCCCATTTTTCGAGTGTGTACGTGTTTGAAATACATTACGATTATCATGACCATTTTCTCGACACACTTTCATCGGCATTCTGTTATGGCGAACCAAGGAAACAACTAAATGCTCTTCCTTTTACTTTCTCCTCTCATATTCGAGATTGGAGCCATCGATGGTTTTCTCTGTTTATTCGTGTGCACAATCGTCGTCATTTTATCGTCGATTTCAACAGCAGGAAGAATAATAATGGTAGTAATAATACGTCGAATGAGTACTAAGACATCATTAGCATTGAGGAGCCTTCAGACTATGAATGGACATTACGAAACTTTGTCGAAGGTATTAGCGGGAATATGATGGTTTTTATAGAACATAATTGTATGTTTGTTCTTGCTGGTAGTCTGCGATTACACAATTTGTTTTTCAGTTATTGTGATTATGATGTTGTTAATCACATACATCCATCGTGTATATCTTGAACATTTTCAAATCAAAGAGTAAGAGAAACAAAATAGCTTTCTCATAAGAGTAGGAAAAACTGATGTTTCTTATCCGTTTATTCGTTGACGACATAACTGGAGAAGGAACTGCAAGTTCTTTGTACTTTCTACCTAGAGTTCGGTTTTCCGATTTTTTTTGTAACATCCGTGATGGAATACTTATCAGTAGTAATATCCCTAGGACATTGATAATAGACGAGATAATTTTATGACAATCGAAAGCTCGTTCCTTGGTAACAGCCCGAAGCCGAAGGCTGAGGGCTGTTACCAAGGAACGAGCTTGAGAAATTTGTAAGATGTCTAAGAACCCTGGTGAATGAACTGATTCGATATTGTTTAGATTTTCGAGGGGACACCACCTGTTACTTCAACAGAGCTTCTCTCTCTGTGGTAGATGGCGCCGTCCAAAAATGTTTGTCTATATTCTCGCTTACTGTCATAACTTAATTTCTGACATCTGCAGCATCTTATATGAAATTATTTTCAGTGTTTTGTCGGTATCTATGCGTTTTCCATCTCTTCGATTTGAAATCTTGCTTAGCTTATTCCTGAGTTTGATCTTTAAAAAAGCACTCGTTCATCAGTCCATTAGTGCGTGAGGAATTGTTTACTTTTAGGTAGTGTAGTGTGTAAGGATACTTCTTGTATAATGGGCCACATTTGTATTTTGTGTGGACAGTATAAAGCAGCAGCTTCGAATTTTCACCTGTATTCAGTACCAAAAGCAAGTACAAATCATGACGAATTGACTAATAATGATATTTCCATAGTTCATCATATTGCATGCATTGAATTTTATATTTTCTGGAATTTAATGACAATTTCATTTCCAATTCTCCGTCTGTCAAAATGCAGTTAACCTCAGATTCAAATGCTACAAATCGAAAAACAACACGACAGTGCTTTCTTTGTGCAATGTTCGGAGGCTTCTAATTCTAGCTTTGGTATTGGTCAAGTTTCACAGATGTCTCTTTTCAACCAATAACAAAGCTAGAATAAGAACCCTCGAACAGTTCGCCTCAAGAAGAAATCTGGGGAAATAAATATACCGTTACTGAATTGAAACTAAAACGAAATTGGCGCCATCTGACACGCTAGTAATCTCTATTATCAAGTAGGCCAAGTGTCGCCAAGTCGATCCCAAACTTCTACAGGTATGACTGCAAGCACCACGGTTTTTATACATCTTAGAAATTTGTCATAAAATTATGAGGCATTTGTCAATGTCCGAGGGATATTCGGCGGAAATTTCTTTGACAAAAAAATGTATAACCCAACACAATGAAACATTTATTTATTTATTAAAAGTACAGTTAGTGAAAGTACAATTTTTAAAATTTATCTTAACATTAGATTCGTTGCTGTTCTCTACTATAGAAGATCTATTACCACGCATAATATTTATGATCTTGTTGTGGTGTTCTTGATCGAGATTTAAGTATGGTTTTATAGAATTTTGATTGCTATGACCGGTAATTTTCAGCAATTGTTGTTCTTCTACACCACTTTTTGCCAATTCGCTAACGGCAGTTGATCTATTCGAGTGATTTTTTATCTTTTTGTCCTTTACATTCAAGCCAATTGCCTCAGCAGCTGATTTAGTCCACCCATGTATTGTATTTCTTCCAACAGGTACATTATCGTACCATTTGTCAGTTTCATTTTTCCAGTGTCGATTGGTTTCAAGAACAGTCGTGGTGAGGTAATATTGTCGCCTCATTTTGATATCAGTTTATGAATAAGACGTACAGGGCAGCTTTGTCTTTCACTATTGGAAACCAACCATTTACTACTTGTACAGCTTTTAGAACCACCTTGGCACGTTTTACTGAACACCGGATTGTATTCAATGGGATTTGTTGGAGAGTCATCGTTATTTTTCTCGATTTGAAAAAAATCCACCAGACAAGCAACTGCCTCTCCTCCTCGCCACGTTGATTCTACAGCAGCAATATGGTAAAATTTACGCATAAGACCTTCAGGAGTATTTTCATCCCATACCAATATTATTTTGTTAACTTCAGACAAATTTAACGAAACTGAACTGGATTTACGTTTACATGGATCTGCTTGTAGTTTCTTCCTGATTGCATAGCGGGCATCTCGGGCTGGTTTAAATACTATATTGTTAAACGGGTCAATCATAATATTATAGTCATTATAATACTTTTCTTGCAAAAGTTTGCACGAAATGTTCCACATTGTCTTCACCGTTGCTTCTTTAAATTCGGTCCCGTCTTTCTTTCTCATATTGACCGCCCAATCTTTTAGTATCAACGCCTATGTTCACTTAATTCATATTCTCGTTCGCAGCAAAATTCCATGAATATTCCCCAAATATATTTGTGACTGTAGGTTGTATTTCTGGGAATTTTTTCTTTGAACATTCGCATTGCCAAAACGTGACATTTTGAAATTTATTTGGAATGAAGTTGTCAAACTCAATCGTGTTGTCATAGTGATTGATAATTGCACTGAATGCAATTATCACTTATAATCTCCCTAGAGCATAAATTATTGCCGAACATTTTTAGAGTACATGAATTTTCTTTAAAAACTCATGTACGAGACAAATTTCCTGCAATTAATTCAAGCACGTTGGGGATTCGGTAAGAAAATTTTATACCGGAATTATATTTAAATAGAAAACATTAAGTAAATATTTATTTTGACGTTATTCACAAATAAATAGAAGGCTGTGTGTAATGGGAGTTTTGGGGGAATTTTTTTTCTGATTTTCCCCGTTCCCTAGTAAAATAAAATATATAATATCAGATTAGTATATTAAAGTATAAGTGGATAAAAAGGGCTTTAAAACACGCGCGATTTTTCGAGCACGACGGCGCAGCCGGAGTGCTCGAAATAGAGCAAGTGTTTTTAAGACCAGTTATCCACGAATACTTTACGTTATTTTTTTTTATTGGTGCACTTTGACTCATATATACTGGTATTATTACTACAAAAAATAGAAATAAGAACTAATAATGCAAGAAGGTTGAATTCGTGATGTGACATCAGTATACCTTTCGTTGTCATGGAAATGAGAAAAACATTCATTTGCAATTTGTTACCACAGATCAATATTTGTTGTCACCAGAGCTCAAAAATGAATTATTCTAATATCGATTTTTGAATAGTGAGGGCAGAATCGCGGTTAATACCGGAAAATCCAGTGATATATATATATAAAAAAGAATATGAAAAGTTCATGAAATGGATGGAGGAGCACATATAAATGAACGAATTGTGAGTAATATTTTATTTGACATTACTCCTGTCAGATCAATAATCAAAAATTTGTCATTTAGACTTCACGTTTCTCGATTTGTTGATGTTGTCATGGTTACCTTTAAAAAACGCGCGTTTTTTAAAGTTCGATTTAAACACGCTGAGGCGTGCTTTAAATGGGTAAAAAGGGGCACCAATGAAAAAATAGTATATTAAAGTATAAGTGGATAAAAAGGGCTTTAAAACACGCGCGATTTTTCGAGCACGACGGCGCAGCCGGAGTGCTCGAAATAGAGCAAGTGTTTTTAGGACCAGTTATCCACGAATACTTTACGTTATTTTTTTTTATTGGTGCACTTTGAAATCATATATTCTGGTATTATTACTACAAAAAATAGAAATAAGAACTAATAATGCAAGAAGGTTGAATTCGTGATGTGACATCAGTATACCTTTCGTTGTCATGGAAATGAGAAAAACAGATATTCATTTGCAATTTGTTATGAAAGAGCAATATTTGTTGTCACCAGAGCTCAAAAATGAATTATTCTAATATCGATTTTTTGAATAGTGAGGCAGAATCGCGGTTAATACCGCGAAAATCCAGTGATATATATAAAAAAGAATATGAAAAAATCATCAAATGGATGGAGGAGCACATATAAATGAACGAATTGTTAGTAATATTTTATTTGACGTTACAAGGTACTCCTGTCAGATCAATAATCAAAAATTTGTCATTTAGACTTCACGTTTCTCGATTTGTTGATGTTGTCATGGTAACTTTAAAAAACGCGCGTTTTATAAAGTTCGATTTAAACACGCTGAGGCGTGCTTTAAATGGGTAAAAAGGGGCACCAATAAAAAAAACTATTATGTAAAATTTATTGATTTCATACAATTTTCTTACTAGGTTACAGGGAAATGTTAATATTGACTAAAAATAAAAGTGGATACGTTCGTATTGCGGGAGATTTTTTTTGATTTTCCCCGTGCCATAGTAAAATAAAATATATAATATCAGATATATTTTTATATAAAATTGATTGTTTTCATACAATTTTCTTACTGGGTTTCAGGGAAATGTCAATATTGATTGAAAATGAAAGTAGATGTTCGTATTGCGGGATTTTTTTTTAATTTTTCCCGTGCCCTAGTAAAATAAAATTTATAATATCAGATACATTATTATATAAAAATAATTGATTTCACATAATTTTCTTAGTAGGTTTCAGGGAAATGTCAATATTGACTACAAAGGTGATATACAGCAAAAAATATATAACTATACCTATATACTTAAATGTTTTTCATATTCTTTTAGGTTTAATTCTAAGAAAAATTAATATTAGCGGTAATAATTTGTTTTTCAAATAATTCAGGAAATCGGGATATTTTATTCTTTATTCTGAATAGAATGATGTTGGCGTATGTTGCCGGTTAAAAAAATATTTTGTAAAGTTAGCCATGGATTTGACATTCACTACTCCTGTCAATCAATATTTTATTTGTGGCATTATAAGTTCCTCATAACATTGTATACAATCATAAGTTAGTAAAAAAGTAATAATAAAATGAACTTTCAATCGTATGAATTGTGTTCCTTTTGCAAAGAATCACAGCACATTAAAATGTACCATAAAAATGTAAAATATCCAACATACCTAGTGGAAGAATCTGGATTGAATCCTGAGCAAGAAAACTTATTTAAAGAGATTGGCAACATTCTGCGTGATATTGTGCCTTCTTTTGGTCACAAATCTAATACTCAAAGAAATAAGCTGGTGTCTCAATATTATTTTTATTTTATGAAACACAAGCATATTGTTAAAAAAAACACCGGTTCTGTGTTTTATTCACCACTTAGGAAAGAGGAGGTAGAAGTGGAATTTTTGGAGAATTTGAAATTAATTAATGATATAGAATGTACACCTTAATAAATTGTTGTGATATTTCCAACTTATAAAGTAAGTAAATAAAAAATATAGTCAATATTAAGTCAATATTATTTTTGTCTAATTATATGATAGCTGTCATGTGCCGGGAAATTTCCAATTATTAATTTTACGTCTACATGCTAATGTGGATGAAACATTATAATGAATATCCGAATTGGAAATGATAGAATTGAAATCAACAATACCTGCAAAAACCTTGGATTGATTATGGATTCCAAATTACGATTCAAAGATCATATAACTTGGAAGTTGAGAAACGCATATACCTCGCTGAAGTTCATTTATAGCCAAAGACACTTTTTGAATGGGAAATTGAAAATACAGTTGTGTGATAGTCTTGTACTCTCTCATTTTAATCACTGCGATATCGTTTATGGCCCCTGTATTGACACTGTCAACGTCAAACGGATCCAAAAGACGCAAAATTCCTGCTTAAGGCTGATATACGGAATAAAACGCCCTCAGCGTATCTCGCATAAATTAAAAGAGGCTGGATGGCTAAGTATGTTTAATCGCAGAAAACATCATATGGTTTGCTTTTTTTATAAATTACTATTGTATAAAACACCGGAGTACTTATTCAGGAGAATTACCTTCAGAACAGATGTATACAATCTGAACTTGCGTCGGAAAAACATGATAACTATACCAAAACATAGAAAAGAAATCTTCAAGAGGTCTTTTTCTTATAATATTGCACTATTTGTTTAATATCTTTTTGATATTCTTTGTTTTTGTTTTATTTTATTTTATATCGATTTCCAATTAAATTCATGATTTTTTGTTATAATATCCTTATATACTCCTAATCTTTTGTTTATTTCTTTACTCAAGGGAGCTGTGGAAGAATTGGCTTTACAGCCTAACAGTTTTCCTATTATTCACTGAATATGAACCTAATGTTAAAATTAAAGTTTAATGTATTGTATCATTTGGTGAATAATAAAATGTATTATTATTATTATTATTATATAAACATTTTCAGAAAATTTGTGGTTACCATAGTAACAATGTCGAAATAAAGCATCTGATTGGTTAAAAGGAAAATTTTCAGTGTAATGTTGACATGATTGGCTGAAATTATTTCATATGACAAAAAATGACTAAATTTGAATGGTTGTTAGAACTGTCAAAAAAATTTCAATCATATGAAAAGCAATATTTGTGGAAATGTTTATTTCAATCGTTGAATGTATTTCTGGAAAATAATTTTTCTTACACTGAAGTTTTTTTTTGTGGAGAGGACATGGATTTGAGGACATTTTCGACCTTCTACTTCTCCATTTCAATTGAAAATTTTAAAAACTCTTTTGATATAAAACCCAAAAATACCACGAGTTCAACCAGGGGTGTGTTCAAGCTCCATATTTTTTTGAAACGCTAGGTCTGTATGTCAATGGATAAAATATGTCAATTTCCACTAAAATACATTTTTCGGATATTCTAAGGAAAAAAATATGACGCTTAATTCAATTCGGTATCCGGAACGTATTGCCGCACGAATAGTAATAACTTGGTAGAATTCAATGCAAACAAAACACAAGCATGTCTTTTCTCTAGAAAAGCCGATCTCACTGTGCCTAACATAACTTTGTCAGGAGTAACCATACCACTGAAGCCATCCATATCGATGCTTGGTATTACTATCAGCAATAACCTTTCCTGGGAAAATCACGTGAGGTCCATTGCCAAAAGTGCATCCCAAAAACTTGGTTTTCTGTTTCGTGCCAAGAGCTATTTCACCCCCAGTCAGCTGCTTATGATCTATAAGGCACAGATCCGACCTGTCCTGGAATACTGTTCCCATATTTGGAGTGCGGCACCTAGACATATCCTGAGGCTATTGGATTCTGTCCAAAAAAGGGCAATTCGTCTCGTCGGTGATGCCTCGCTTACAAACTCGCTCACTTGTCTGGAACACCGTAGAAAAGTTGGCGATTTGTCTCTATTTTATAGATATTTTCATGGGCGATGCTCTTCTGAAATATCAACAATCCTTCCTGCTTTGGCAGTCTCTTCGAGATTAACCCGTCAAGTTCAGTCATCACACCCTTCGTGGTCACTTTGAAACCTGCAGAACATCACTTTCCAAAGACTCGTTCATCCAACGAACAGCGAGGCTTTGGAACTCATTGCCTAGGGAGGTGTTCCCCGAGGCATACAACCTTCAGAAATTTAAGAAGAACACCAACTCCTACCTTCTTTCCCTAGGTTCCCACGATGTTCTCTGAACATTACAGGATATCCCTTTTCGTGGGAACCAGAACATAAAAAAAAAAAAAAAAAAAGTTTGAATTATTGCCCTACTACATCACTTTGTTATGCATCGGAGACTATTGTTAACTTATGTGATTTGTTTACTGGACAATTCCATGTTGTTTTGCTTCCTGATATATTCGAATCACAAATAGAGCTCAATTATTATTGTTCTTTACAGGCGGTAAATGTCACCTTCGTTAATAAAAAGTGATGTTGAATGATGTAAATAATAATGGTTTTTATTCACACAAGCCTAAGAACGGCATATTCCTGGGGGTCAAATCTCGAACGATAATAATTGTCGTCTTCGACACAAGTCGCAGAAAAGTTTCAGTTTCATTTATTCATCATCAGGTAAAATACATGATATCATAATATACAGGGTGTTTCATAAGTACGTGTAGAAAATTTAGGAGCATGTTGCTGACGTCAAAATAAGAAGTTCTTATAAACATATGTCCGTAAGTTACTCGTTTCTGAGATGCAGGGTGTCAAAGTTGAATTCTTATTTTTATTTTTTGTGAATACATTTCAAAATAATTGTGATATTCGAGTAAAGTTTGGTCTGGGAGTCGCAGAGAAGTTTCTGTTTCTGTCTATTCATCATCAGGTAAATTACATTATATCATAATATACAGGGTGTTTCATAAGTACATTTACAAAATAATTGTATTATTCGAGTAAAGTTTGGTATCTGGGGGTATTTTTCAATGACAAAATCAAATTTGATGATAGTTTATCTCTTTCGTGGGGGTGGCGCCCCCTACTTGTCCTTTCAGTCATTTGAAATGTCTTAACTTTTTTGTACGTACCTATATCACGTTTTCTAGTGGAAAAATCGATTTTTCTAACATTTTTGTGTAAAAAATATGTTCTTGGTAGAGGTTGCTGCGAGCAACTGTTTTCCGAGTTATTGGGATTTGAAATAATCGATGAATTTGAATAATTTCGCCTCTAATGTGAATAATTGGAAAGATACGCCAATGCATTTGTCTTCTTTCATTCAATGGTCTTCTACATTCAACACTTGAATGTAGAAGATGATTCTTGTTTTTTGTTTCATAGTTTTTTTGGACTCTTTTCCGATTTAAATAAATAACATTCAGGTGAGTACTTGTCATGTCATTTCAATCCGTTCTTATGACAGTGAAGTTGTTATCTGTATTTTGAAATGACAGCATGCACGAATAGCGAAATGGCTGATATGATTTACGTATACGGTCTTGCCGATGGCAATTGCTACGAGGCTAGACGTATTTATAATGAAAGATTCCCTAATCATCGAGCGCCAAATCACCAGACATTCAGAAACCTTTTTCAGTGGCTTATGGGGTCTGGATCCTTTGAAAAAGCTCCAGTAGCAGACATACATTTGACTAGTACACCAGAAGTTGAAGAAGCTGTTCTTCAGGTAATCGAAAAAAATCCACAGACAAGCACGAGAAAAATTGCGCAAAATCTGAACGTACATCACAAATTAGTTTGGTTAATTCCCAAACAAAATCAGTTGTATCCTCATCACTTACAGCATGTCCAAGCATTGTTGCCTCGAGATTTCCTTCCCCGTGTAACATTTTGCCAATGGATACTGCAGAAATTCATAAAACCTCAATCACGAGATAATATTCACTGAGGAGGCACATTTTCAAAGAAGCAATGAACTTCATAATAATGTGGACGAACTCACGCAATATTCAGTAGAAGGTTTCAACACCATTTTATTGAATGTATGGATTGGTTTGTTGGGGTTATTTGATTGGTCCCCACTTTTTTCCAGGGAATCTTAATGGACATTCTTATCATGATTTCCTTAAAAATATTTTGCCTGAATTACTTGAAGACATTCCACTTTTACTGAGACAAAGAATATGGTTTATGCATGATGGACGCCAGCGCATTTTACTTTAATAGTTCGTGAATTTTTTAAATCAGCGATTTAGAAACAGATGGATTGGTCGAGGCGCTGAAGTTCCAAACCAATTCTGGCCTCCGAGGTCCCCGGATTTAAATCCAATCGTTTTTTTTGTGGGCACTTTAAAGCCCTAGTTTATACGGTGCCAATAGAAACCGAAGAACAACTTCGTCTACGAATCATTGCAGGATGTGACCATCCGAAATACACCCGGTATAATGGAACGTGTACGTAGGTCCATGAGACGACGAGCCGACGCAATCATAATGGTGCATTGTGGCCATTTTGAACAATTACTTTAATTATAACCGTCAACTAACTGTTTTAGTATTAAATTGGTCTTAATTAATGTTATTATTATTAGTATTCAATTGTAATAACACCCGATTCCTATTTTGAAATAAATTAAAGAAAAATAATTCCTTCAACTAAATTAATTTTGAATTTAAAAATCTTGTCATTGAAAATCACTTGCATCAATTATTTCAAATCCCAATAACTCGAAAACAGTTGCTCGCAGCGACCTCTACCAAGAATATATTTTTTACATAAAAATGTTGGAAAGATAACAGGTGCGTACAAATTTTTTTTGACATTTCAAATTACTGAAAAGACGCCACCCCCACGAAAGAGACAAACTAACATCAAATTTGATTTTGTCATTGAAAACTACTCCCAGATACCAACCTTTACTCAAATATCACAATTATTTTAAATGTATTCACAAAAAATAAGAATTCAACTTTGACACACCCTGCCTCTCAAAAACGAATAACTTGCGGACATATAGGAACTTTTATTCTCATTTTGACGTCAGAAACATGCTCCTAAATTTTCCAAACGTACTTAAGAAACACCCTGTATACATTCATTAGTATCACATCTTATGTGTTGGTCTAAGAAAATCCCTAGATACTTTTTTTATGATACTTTTTCTATTGTTAGGGCATAAATATTAATTTTTGTTTTGACAGTGTACAAAGTGTAATTTAAAAGTAGGAATTTCTGGTTGGTTTACAACAGTTGGCGTGAAAGTTACAAATTTTGTCTTTTCAATATTGAGTGTGGTTTTATTCAGTTTTAACCATAATATATTGATTTTTTGCATATCTTTTTCAGCAGACTTTTGACTTCATTCCATTTTTCGTGAAATAAGTATTCACAAAATATATATATATATATATATATATATATATATATTTTATTATTATTTTTTAAAAATTTTATATGATAATAGCTTTTTTATGAAATATTGATAGATAATTATTTTCGCTCTGTATGATATATTGTAATGTAATAATAATTGTAGCTAACGTCACTGTTTTCTCGTCACGTTGCTGCCAATTGTTATTACTCTTTCTTACCACGACTAAACTCAGTTGGTACGCCTTTCGTCTCAGATAGCCGGTCCTGGCAATAGAGCCACTGCCCTGTCTTGATGTTTAACCCAAACTATTTTAGTTCAGAGTTAATAAGTAAGATATGCAGATCATTGTGGAAAATAAACCAGAAAGTATCGAAAAATAATTATTTCCTTTATTCAGGAAAACTTATATTAACCTGGCCTACGATAGATAACTTATACTATGATCAATTGATAAATTTTCATAGTAAATAATGAAAAACAGTGATATAACCTCACTTTTTCTTTGGGTTGGAAGAATTCTTTTATAGTTCAATACCAAAATAAATAGCGTTCTTCAGATATGATACGAGTTACGTTGTAAAGTGATTCAGTTTGTGATGTGCACTAAAAAAGTTTATACCTGGAGCTGGAACTGTCGCTGTTACAATACACACCAAGAAATTGAAATCCTTTTTCAATCTACTGCTCTCAGGAACTCTCCATTACAAAAAGAAACCATACAAATCCCCAGAAATCAGCTTGGAAACAATTTTATGTGGAGTACATAAAAGGTAGTCTTGTTTTTTCCTATTTATTTTGTCGAAATTCTCTTGAGGTTGAATTGGTTAGTTTATTACAGACAAACTACCTTGTATTCGTGAAAATCTTGAAAATTTGCTCCTAAAATTTGTACGTGGCGTCGTTTTCTAAAATTTTCTCAATCCCTTGCAGCTTTGTTATCTCTTCCCCTGGATACCATTTCTGTTTTGTCCATTTCATTTGAATTTTCAAACTCGCGCACTTTCTCGTCACATTATCACTCATTTTGGGTTATTTGAAAAAACTTATGAACTTTTATATTCTACAATTCTTATAAACTAAATACAATCTTTTATGATAATTGTCTTTGACATTTCTCAGTTCTTATTTTTCCACAATTTCAAATCTTTCATTGACCATACTGTTCCCTGATTGGCTATTGTCATCAAGAAGTTTGTTGTTCTCCCATTGGCTATTTTTAGTTAGATACACTTTCATATACTGTATGTTTCAAGCTTATAATTTTGTTGATCAAATTTAATTCAGAATGATTTTGTTAATCTAGACTTTTTTGTTGTATTTTGAACAATTATAGGTTGTAATCATTTTGACAATGTATGGAAATGATTGCATTATAGTATTTGCATATTTTTACTTATCAATATTATACAGAGGCTTCATAAAGGAAATAGAATCTCAAACAAAATGTAAAAACAATATCTCATGAACTACTAACTATTGAGTAATTATTATTTTTGTGGGGTTTTTATGACATTATTTCTTTTTTCCTTTTAAAATATATTACTGGTCCTTCATAACATGACAATATTTATATATATATATATATATATATATATATATATATATATATATATATATATGAGGAACAGTAATGGGCCTAACACTGTCCCTTGTGGGACCCCGATTTTTACAATTGAGTCAGAGCTCATTTTGTTTCCAATTTTTACTCTCTGTACTCTACCTGTTAAGTAATTGGACATGAGGTTTAGCGCTCGACCACGAATACAGTAATGACTTAGTTTGCTGAATAGTAATTCGCGTGAAACTGTGTCAAAAGCCTTGGCAAAATCTAAGAAAACTGCTGCACAGTTTAATGAGTTGTTCAAGGCTTTGACTGTTTGTTCTAGTTACTTACATTAGTTTAGGAGCTCAGTTATTAAGACTAGAAAGATTCATTTTATTGGAACGTAGTTCCTTATCGCGCGTTGCGAAAGAGGGCTAGACGGAATAAATTGAGACCAAAAGTTGTAACGAGACTTTTCGCTATAGTTGTAAGCCGTGCATCGTGCGCGTGTTTCTCTGTCTGTCTCTCTCTCTCTCTCTCATAGAAAGCAAGCCAGTTATTTTCGTTTCGTCTTTCTATTTCGCTTGAACAGTGTGGTGTTGCGACGATTATTTTTGTTGAGTGTATATAGGTTTTTTGTACATAATAAAAATAAAAAATAAAAACAATAATGAATCCTGACAGTGATTTTATACAGACAATAATAAATGCTTATGTATTTTTAGCAAGTACGCATTATAACCTCTCTTTACTATTGTGCTAACCAAGTCATACGCGTAATAATCTCTCCATTATTGTGTGTTTAGCAAGTGTACGCGTCATAACTTTAATAAATTTGAAGGCAAATAAATATTTTAATATTACAATATCAATGCGTATGTACTAAAATTGAGCCTACTGATTAAGTTTATATTACATTATATTTGTTAATAATGAAAAAAATATTATTATAACTTAAAAAAAATATAATTTTATTACAATTCCTTCACTAATTAATCGAAAGGAACTACGTTCCATCCGGGTGTCCCTTGACACCTCTCAACTTTTTTTTTGCTATTCAGTTTTTTCCTTTGATTTTTTTGTAAATAAGTGTTTTATAAAAAAAAATTGTGGCTAAAATCTACTAATTACTACCAACTTAATTAACTATAGGTCTCGATTATGTTGTAGTGTCATCAGAAATACCTATGTGTGCCAAGTTTTTTTTTTTTTATGTTCTGGTTCCCACGAAAAGGGATGTCCTGTAATGTTCAGAGAACATCGTGGGAACCAAGGGAAAGGAGGTAGGAGTTGGTGTTCTTCTTAAACTTCTGGAGGTTGTATGCCTCGGGGAACACCTCCCTAGGCAATGAGTTCCAAAGCCTCGCTGTTCGTTGGATGAACGAGTCTTTGGAAAGTGATGTTCTGCAGGTCTCCAAAGTGACCACGAAGGGGTGTGATGACTGAACTTGACGGGTTAGTCTCGAAGAGACTGCCAAAGCAGGAACGATTGTTGATATTTCAGAAGAGCATCGTCCATGAAAATATCTATAAAATAGAGACACATCGCCAACTTTTCTACGGTGTTCCAGACAAGTGAGCGAGTTTGTAAGCGAGGCATCACCGACGAGACGAATTGCCCTTTTTTGGACAGAATCCAATAGCCTCAGGATATGTTTAGGTGCCGCGCTCCAAATATGGGAACAGTATTCCAGGACAGGTCGGATCTGTGCCTTATAGATCATAAGCAGCTGAGTGGGGGTGAAATAGCTCTTGGCACGAAACAAAAAACCAAGTTTTCCCAAAAAGGTTATTGCTGATAGTAATACCAAGCATCGATATGGATGACTTCAGTGGTATGGTTACTCCTGACAAAGTTATGTTAGGCACAGTGAGATCGGCTTTTTTAGAGAAAAGACATGCTTGTGTTTTGTTTGCATTGAATTCTACCAAGTTATTAGATCCCCACTCGAGAATTGTTGCTAAGTCCATATTTATATTATTAACATTTCTTCCTCGTTCATTTCTGGTTTCACGGGCTGATATAGGGGCCCTGGAAGAGAAAGCGGTATGGAGGGTACTATCATCGGCAAAGCTGTGTACGGGACATGAAGTTGCTTTCAACAGGTCGTTGATGTGAAGTAGAAATAGTGTTGGTGCTAGAATAGATCCTTGCGGAACACCAGCATTTATGAGTAGAGTGTCAGATGAAACTCCATCGACCACTACATGGAGAGACCTGTTTGAGAGAAAACTAGCAAGCAGAGAACACAGCTGAGGGGGCAAGCCATAAGACGGAAGCTTGGCGAGGAGTCCCTGGTGCCAAACTCGATCGAACGCCTTGGAGATATCTAATGCCACAGCTAAAGTTTCTCCATACTTTTCAATAGATAGCTGCCATATATGTGAGACGTAAGCGAGCAGGTCACCAGTTGATCTCTGATGGCGGAAGCCATATTGCCTATCGTTGACAATTCCTGAGTCTTCCAGATATTTCATGAGCTCGATGTTGATGGCTTTTTCCATGACCTTTGAAATAATAGATAGCAGTGCGATAGGTCTGTAGTTGCTAGGTAGGGCCTTTTTGCCTTTTTAGGGACTGGCTGTACTCTTGCAATTTTCCAATTGGACAGAAATACCCCCAAATTGTAAGAGTGGTTGAACAACTTGCAAAGAACAGGTGTTAGTTCGGGGGCACATTTCTTGAGAACAATCGGCGGGATTCTGTCAGATCCACAGGCTTTGTTGGTGTTGAGACCCAGCAAAATATTTCTGATAGTACGTTGGCGAAAGGTGATCTCGGGCATGTGACTGTCAATAGGTGTAATGTTCGGGGTTGTTTTCCCGATGAATCCAGAGTGGAATTTCCAGCAAATAGGTGCGCAAAGATATTGGCTTTTTCCTGGGCAGTCGTTGCTAGTGTTCCATCTTCTTTGGTTAGAGGAGGAAATGAGCTGGAAGTGAAGTTTCTTCCCACAGCTTTGGCGAAAGACCAAAATGAACGGGATCCGTTAGGACATTCAGCAAGTTTTGATCTTATTTTGGCAATGTGGGCATCTTTTGAGCATTCTATTGTCTCTTTGCATATGCCTCTAGCCTCGACATATGCTGCTCTGGTCTCAGGGCCCGGATTTTTTAGCCATCGATGGTATGCTGCCTGTTTGGAAGCCACAGCTCTAGAGCAGTTTCTGTTAAACCAGGTCTTATCGGATGATGTTCTTCTTTCGGTATTCGGTATGTAGGTTTGCATCCCCAACATGATGATTTCAGAAATTGTCTCAGCACATCGTGTTGGATCTACTGAAGAGAAACAAACTCTCTTCCATGGAAACGCTGAGAAAAACATACGAAGACCTTCCCAGTCGGCCGAATTGTAATGCCACATGAGACGGGGTGGTATTGTGCAGCTCGATGGTAAATGGAAAGAGCATGTTGTGGAGATGAGGGTGTGATCAGAGTTTCCAAGTGGGGCACAAACTTCTATTCTATACGGGTCAGGATTGGTGGTGAGGAAAAGATCTAGTGTATTGGCAGACTGGTCGTTGACATCAGGGATGCGGGTTTGGTAGCTCGACCAGTTGTTCTAGACCATGAGTGATGGCGAAGGCCTCGGCTTGACGACCCGCATCATCTGTTTTGTTAGAGAATTTGAGCCAGGCAGCGTTATGTACATTAAAGTCTCCCATGATTATGGTTTCAACAGAATCGAATCACAGGTGAAAAATCAATCATCCCCTATTTTTTACCCTTAGGGGTCGATTTTCCTTCAAATTTAAATGAACCAACTGCGAGAAATACCCTATCTAATAAAAAAAGAATCATCAAAATCGATCAAAAATCAATTTAATTGGTCCTAATAAAAAATTGGTCGAGGCTTCGTGAATCCTACCTTTTAAAAATAAAAACTCTGAAATATCTAAAAAACTAGAGAAAATACTTACAAGTTGTTCGCCAGTCAGAACTTCCAGGAGAGAAATCAAGTTGTGTCCATCTCGCAAATCTTCGAACAAATCTCGAATTTGACGTCTCGCCTGTAAAAAAGAAAATAGATAAAAAACTGCCCACTGATTATTAGTCTAAGTTGTAGTGAAACACAGAACAACGTGAACACCAATCTGCAAATAAAAAACTGCCTTAATCAGCAAATAAAAACCCTAAAAAAAAAAAGGGCGGCTGTGAAATGTTATACTCAAAATTAAAAATATTTGATAAAGCGTGGTAAGCCTACTGATTGTATGCTTTCACAAGATTAAAACAAATAATTTCTAATAATCTTCAATGAAATGCTAAAAAGTACTTGAAACAGACGCAAGAACTAAATGCATTTCTTATGACGTTCCTAAGCGCAATTCTACAAATCACTTGGTGCTTCAAGTCAACTATAAGTGGCATATAAGCTGAAGTATCTCATTTTCTAATAGCTATTCAGAGGTGATAAACATGCATTAACATTTCACACAGAAATAAAAATGAAGTGAAAATACAAGTGGGACCAGAAAGTACACCGGAAAACAGCAATTTGATTCCGTTTAGACTCGGAACACTTTTTTTTAATTTTAATAAATAAAAATATTAATTTTGATAAAATATCATGCCATCTAAACATTTCTTTCTGAATGTTCATGATTACAAAAGGTTAAACCATTAAAAGTTAGTGTATAAAGCTTTTTTTTTTCATCTTTGACATAGTCTTTGGCTGGAATTTATTCTTAGAAATATTGACGGACTGTGAAAACCAAAAATTCTGAAAATACATACTTGTATCAAGACATCTTGCATTAAAAAAAACAAAAACAAAGGATATTAGAATTTCTTTTACATATTTTGGATTTAGCACCCTGGTTAAAACATTACCAAACGTTGGTGTTTCTTTGGATATTTGGATATGTACACAAGTATACACCCCTCTATAAATAATTTGATACTTCAAAAAATACGAATAAATGACAATGAAGTATTTAAGGTTATGTATCTGTTGGTGGCAACACTTAACCCTCAACCGAAGTCCTTCAAATCGATTTGAAATAATGTAAATATCTATAGCAATGTTCATAGATTCCAAGTATAGAAAAATATCCTAGAAAAAAAATTATCAGAATGATGGAAGTACGATTCAAGAATTATTCTTTTAAAATTTGCCACACTAAAAATTGTGGTATACAAAACTCGAAAATAATTATCGGGCGATAAAAATATTTTCCCGGGATACTTTCTGGTCTGACACATCTACACTTACAGAAGGGGGACAACAGGGAATGTTGTTGACGGTCACACACACGTGAAGACACGTGTAAGTCTGAAAATGCCAATTAAATCTCAAAATCTTTATATGAAATTGAAAATGTATAATGAAATGAATATTGTGACGAAGTCAAGCACCATCGTTAATATCTTGGTTCAAAATTATTATTAATAATTATATATATATATATATATATATATATTTTCTTTAGTATCTTGACCACATATATATTTTCTTTAGTTTCTTGACCACATATATATTTTCTTCAATTTCTTGGAATAAAGGTCTGATTCAGTGAATTCATATAATTTTTTATAACGACATTTCGACATCATGTATCATCATCATGTTATCATTAGGTTAAAACACTTAAATTGAAAATATGGAGTTTGAGACATATTTAACTTAACACAATATCAAAATGTATGCACTCAAATAATTATTTAAAATCATATGGTTCGAAATATAACACGTTATTAAACACAATATAAAAATATCTGTAATATACATATATGAGTATTCATTTACAAATTATTTTATTTGAATTTATGCGTTCGCATTGTACGAACGTTATTGAAGGTGTGTGACTTCGAAGTCGAAGTTATCGGGAATGGTTTGTTTATTTTTCATGCATTTTTACCCTCTTCATAAGTACACCAGTTATATTTATATATATATATATATATATATTTATATATATATATTTATATATATATATATATATTTATATCAGTTTTCATTATTATTACTATAAACAAAGTTAAAAAAGGTTGTTATAAATCTGGCTTAAGTTTTTGATATCATTGTTAATGCTATTGGGGTCATTTTTAATATGTATCACTTCAAGGAATGTTCTTACTCTTGGATTCCTTTCTTTGGTCAAAATGTCAACGTTGTTAGTGTCAAACTTATGTTGATTTTCTTTTTCGTGTTTGGATAAGGCTGTAATGTCGGTTTTTGATATTTGTGGGCTTGTATCGTTTCTGCAAATATTGTTTTGTTTGACCTATATAGGTACTTTGACAGTCTATATACTGTATGTGTTTGTTTTTTGGTATTTCTAGTTTAAATTTTAAAAAGTGATATAGTTATGTTGTGTTTTTTCATTGTTTTATTAATTTTATTCGACAGTTTGTCTATGTATGGTAAAGGTATGTATGTTGTTGTTTATTGTAGATCGCATGTATTAGTTTTTTTATTGTTTTTAAATAGGTACTTTAATTCATTTCCAACGTTTCGACTGGGTTTTCAGTCGTCTTCTCCAGAGTTTATTCCAGCTACAAATATATTGTTTATTGAGATTGTCACATAATGTGTTAAATGTTCGAGGTTCTTAAGGTTAACAATTCCCAAGAATCAACAAAATTCATAAATACTTCTGGTTCAAGAAAATCTACACAATACATATCTCGACTGTAAATATTTAGTGTAAAATTTTTTTTTGGAATGCAGTAAGGAATGACCAATTCAAAGCTTTCGAAAATGTTTATTTTCTTTCTCAAGAAGATCTACTACACACGACACTAGAAATAAATTGTTACCAAGAAGATTATAACATAAAGTGACTTTTCAATTTTTTTTACGAAAAAAAAAATCAAAATGACGATTGCCTAGCTTATTCTACAGTATGTATATTGAAGTGAATTTTCCAGGAAAGTGGTTATTTGATTTTAATTTGTGGAGAATATAATTGTGTTTCTAACTCAAATCACTAATATCTGTTCATTTATACTAACATTTGTTTTTCTTTCATTTACGTGAAGCATTTCTAAGGAAAGGTTTTTCGTTAAATTACTTTCAATAACCAATTTTGGATTCAGATAGTCAATAAAATGGTCTTCATCTATTGCGTGATCTGCTAAAGAACATGATCTTATATTTCTCCTACAATCACTTTTGTGTCGTGTGATTCGATCTTCAAGTAATTGTTTAGTTAGGCCAAAATAAACTTTTTCACAATCATGACATTGTAGTTCATAAAAAACATTTGATTTCAAAAGGTTTGATAAGGCGTTTTAATTTAGAATGAAGAAGCTAGACATAAGTTGATTTCACTCAGCAATCTGCAATGTCATTACCACTCTTCCACCTAAATTAATGAACAAGTTTCATGGTATAAAGGTACTGAATCTTCACAATCCTTTTTACATTGACAAAAACGCAAATTAACAAAAATACTTCTGCTATTGCTGCAATGGAAATTTGTTTTAAATTGCATACGAAGAAACGCTGCTATTTAAATATACTGAAGAGAGTTTGAAAATTGTATCAGAGGCAAACATATCAAATAATAAATAATAATCGAAAATAGTTTGTGGCATATCAGACAGAAAATGAAAAATAGAATTGAATTAAAAAATGTGGACCAACCAGGATTCGAACCTGGGACTATTTTAATATCATTAGAAATCTGTTATCTTTTCATAACAGTTTCTATCATACAGTTTGCCATGCCGTCATTAAAAAATATTATAAAAATCAAACATTACTGTAATTGATTTCATTAAAAAAAAATACAATTTTAGGAATTGAACCCACAACCCTCCAGCGTGAAAAATCCGGTACAACCCTGAATTAACCCTTCTATCCAATCTCTGTCTTATTTATGGATTGAAATTAACTCCTACAATATCAGATTAGGTGGTATCAAATTTAGAATATCACTGTTAGCATCACCACTCATTTAGGTACTGTCCTGATTATTTCATGTTTTGAAATTAATTTTATGAAAACTACCAAATGTCAAAAAATTATTATCAAACAGTTGTTAATAGATTTGATTCGATCTCATATTATCTATCATCATGAAATTCGTTATTCTAATGACAGTCTAGTAGCCCATTTAAAAAGTTACCATATGGCAATGTTAGTTTTGTTTCAATTGTTGTGGGATTATAACCACATGACAGTCAGTGTTATACTTGTCGTTTGAATTTCGCCAATTGCAATTCAGAAACATGGTTCGTTTAACAGAAATGCACAAAATAACGGTTCTGCAGATGATTGTTTACGGAGACAACAGTCAACAGCAGAATAAAAAAGCAATTTCGCGAGCTTGGACATGTGAAGCAGATGAAAGAAGCACCTTCCAAAGCAATCAATATTGATACCAAATTGGGTGTACTGCTTGAGTTTGAGGAAAACCCACATACTTCGAGTCGACAAGCAGCCGCAACATTGGAAGTTAGCCATTCATCAATTCTTCGAATATAAAAAAAAAAATGCATCCCTATATAAAAAAAATTTAACAAAAAATTAAACCGACGAAATACGGAACTGAAAAGTAAAAAATAAAATAAACTTCCTTAGTCTCAATAACTAAGCTCCTAAACTAATGTAAGTAACTAATTTTGAATCGGCGCCAAACAAACAAGCAAATTCAATTCAATTCAATTCAATTTTTATTTAATCCATAGAGCTGTGAGGCTATCGGACAAGTCAGATATTAACAAGGTTTACATAAAGTGTATAAGATAAGATATAAAAATATAAAAATAAAGTGTATAAGATAAGATATAAAATATAGACAGACAAAGCATTTTATCTAAAACTATCAAAAAATTCATTAATGTTATAGGGGCAGAGGGCGAGGAGAAGTCTTTTTATCTCTTTTTTGAATGTGTGCACTCTTTCTATCAATTTTAGTTCTTCAGGAAGAACGTTATATAATCTTAGTCCCAGTATATCTGCAGATTTCTGAGATACTGTTAAACGAACATTGGGTAGATGGAAATTATTTTTTGATCTTGTATGATGATCATGTAGTGAGTTATTCTTAACCAGAGTTTTGCGTTGCTTGTGTATATATGTTAAAAGTTCCAATATATGTAGGCCATAGAGAGGAAGAATTTTAAATTGTTTGAATAGATCCCTGCATGAGGTACCATTGGGAACATTAGCAAGGCATCGCATAATCCTCTTTTGCACCAGAAAAACCTCATTAACTGCAGAAGAACTACCCCAGATGGTTATTCCGTATGTTAATCTGGATTGGATTTCCCCGAAATAGAAGAGCCGGAGTCCCTGTATGTCAATTATAGATTTGAGAGATCTTAGTTGAAAACATTTAATACTCAGTGTATTGGCTAAAATTTTACAGTGAGTATTGAAGGATACATTCTGATCAAGTCTAATACCTAGAAAAGTAGAGCATTCCACCTTGTCTATAATTTGATCATCTATAGTTATTTCTACTGCTGGGTTATTTTTATTCTGTCTGGTGTGAAAATTTATATGATTTGTTTTAGTACTATTCAGAAAAAGAGAATTATCGTATAACCACTTCTAGAAGTGACTGAAAAGTAGTGTTAATGTTGTTTTGAATTTGTACCTCAGATTTGCCTGTGAATAATAACGTGGAATCATCTGCATACAAACAGGTAAATGCATTCGGGAGGATTAGAGGTAATTCATTGATGTAAAGTGTAAAACAAAATAGGGCCCAATACTGAGCCCTGAGGAACTCCTATTCCTATCGGAAGTTCACTAAAAGTAAATACCAATTTTCATTGTTCGCCACGTGATTTATCTTGATTTTCTGAAGACGTCCCTTGAGATATGACGAAACCATTCATGAAGTTTGCCCGGATTCCGTATCTGAATAATTTATCCAATAAAATGTCATGTTGAACACAATCAAAGGCACGGCTGAGATCACAGAATACACCAACCGCGCCTTCGCCTTCTTCCAGGGAGAGTAAAATTTTTTCGTAAAAACTGTGAATAGCTGTAATTGTAGAATGTTCAGTACGGAAACCGTGCTGGTTCTCAGCAATTGCCTTATTTTTTTCCATGAAATTCAGTAGTTGTTCTAATATCGCATATTCGAAAATTTTCGAAATGATGGGTGTAATAGTGATTGGACGGTAATTTTCCAATAAGGCGTAAAATGATGGCATCGAGTTGGGCGGTGACATTCTGATAATTTTTTTGAAGTAATTTAATGATCTTATTGTGACTAAGGAGGTTTATTTTATTTTTTACTTTTCAGTTCCGTATTTCGTCGGTTTAAATTTTTGTTAAACAATTCTTATTTTTCAATTTTTTGTGGCTGAAATCTACTAATTGCTAACTGCTCGTTTTTTGATTACTTCCAAAATACTTACTTACCCACCTTACTTCAACTATTACCAGTTAAATAATATGATTATCTACTTTTACTATTTGTTGTAATATAAATTATTTTTGTTGTTCTGGTTAGTTTATTTCATTACTTTGTATATCATTCCATCCTTTCATATAATATAATGATTGTGATAATGACACTAGCGATCTGTCATTGTCAACTACATATATGGAATTGAAGGTACTGTGTTGAAATGGTTTGAAGACTATCTCTCAAATAGAAAGCAACTCTGAAAATTAGGCAAATCAGTCTCTGATGAATTAACTAACAATATAGGTGTACCTCAGGGGAGCGTTTTGGGTCCGTTACTGTTCATCATCTATTTAAATGATATCAATTATATTAATGACTGTGACTTTCTAAATCTTTTTGCAGATGACACTCTTGTCGCATGTTACGGGACTGACCCTGCAAGTACTGCAAGTATAGTTGTTAGATTGAATTCAATGTTAAAAAAACTTGAAATATACCTAGGAACTATTAAATTGAAATTAAATGTTACAAAAACTAAAGCCATGATTCTATGTGATGAACCCAAACTAAAAAACATTAATTATGACAATCTACAGTTGGAAATTGAAAATGATAATATTGAATGGATGAGTGAGTTTGAATACCTGGGATTCATAGTTGATGACACTTTATCATTGAAGGGCCACTGCGAATATATTTGTAAGAAAATTTCTAAGAAACTTTTTTTTTTGCCAGAGTTGCCGCCTTTCTATCTCTTTAGACTAGAATAATGGTTTATAAAACACTAATCCAACCACATTTTGACTACTGTCCAACATTACTTTATGTAATGAATAAGAATGAGTTGCAGAAATTGCAAAAACTCCAAAACAGAGGTATGAGAATCATATTGAGATCCAATAGATACACACCAATAAAATCTATGTTGGAAATACTAGATTGGAACTGTGTTGAAAAAAGACTCTACTTCCTGGCCATGGTCTTTATTTTCAAACTCACTAAAAATCTACTACCTGATTATCTGGACCTTTCCGTAACTTATAACAACGAGATACATAATTATAACACCAGAAGCACAAATAACTTTTATATTCCTAAAACACGATTGGGAAGTAGTACTAAATCTTTGATTATCAAAGGATTGGATGACTTCAACAAACTACCC
Source organism: Gonioctena quinquepunctata (assembly GCA_018342105.1). Taxonomy (NCBI): domain Eukaryota; kingdom Metazoa; phylum Arthropoda; class Insecta; order Coleoptera; family Chrysomelidae; genus Gonioctena; species Gonioctena quinquepunctata. Next base: position 118,235 of record JAFIRS010000242.1, read on the forward strand.
ACTGAAGTGAAAAATAGAGTGTCCTTACAAATTTTCAAAAACCAACTGAGAAAGCTAAGTCATCCATTAAACCAGTAAATATAATATCAACTAACAACTAGTCAGTATCCATACCCATCTGTAAATCTTGTTGTTTTCTTGGGATGGTTATTTTATATTATTATATTTTTTATCTTATTCTATTTTATTTTATTTTAAATTTTTATTGTTAAACAATTTTAACTTTTGTATGTCCATATGTTTGAATATATATATATATGTGTGCATGTGTGTGAGTGCGTACGTTTGTATGTGTGTTATGTATATGTGTGTGTATACGTATATATATATATATATATATATATTATATATTTATTATGTGTAATATTCGTAAACTTGATTTATGTGTTTACTATCATGTACTGTGTATATTTCTTTACTATAAATTTTTTATATTAGGACTTCCTACTTCAAATAAAGATTTCATATGTGTGCCAATGTTCACAAGTGAAAAATCAATTATCCCCTATTTTTCTACCCGTAAGGGTCGACAATTCCATTCGAAATCCAAATATGATCAACTATGAGGTATACCCTATCTGATAAAAGAAGAATCATCCAAATCGAAGATCTCAGTACAAAGTTATGCCTGATAGAATCGGTTAACGGACCAGAATTCAGAGGGTGAGTGATCAATATCCTTCATTTTGCTACCCTTAGGGGTGGATTTCATCTTTTAAATTCAAATGGGACCAACATCGAAGTACACCCTATCCACTGAAAAAAGAATTATCGGAATCGGACGTCTCAGTAAAACGTTATGCGTGATCATACATAAAAAAAATGATAAAAAAAATATACGCGTCGACTAGAGAAACTCCTCCTTTTTCGTTTCGTCGGTTAAAAATGATACCAACTCAGGAGCTCATGGAAGATGATTTTGATCGAAGAACGTAATTTTGTGAACAAATGATGGAAATGTTAGATAACAATGTGATCCAATTGGAACATGTCATGTATTCTGATGAGTGTACTTTTACGCTTCACGGACATGGCAATCGTCAAAACTGCCGCTAGAGGTCAACGGAAAACCCTCACTGGATGAGAGAAGAAAATACACAAATAGGGGATAGTTGGAAACTATGTCATCGGTCCGTTTTTCATTGATGGCAATTTGAATGGGGATAATCATTTAGCAATGCTCCAAAATAACGTTGGGCCAACTTTGGCAAACTTATATCCTGATCCAGCAAACCCACAAGTTCCAGCGAATATGATATGGTTTCAGCAAGATGGGGCACCGCCACATTACCAAATCAATGTCCAGTAATACCTACACAGAATATTTCCAAATCGGTAGATAGGGAGGCGAGGCTGGATTGTATTGCCAGCACGATCACCTGATCTTACGCCATTGGACTTCTTCTTATGTGCAAAGTATGGTATACAAAACTAAACCATTAGATTTAGTTGACTTAAGAAGAAGAATAACCCTTGCGATTAGGTAGGTCACACCACAGATGTTCCATAAAGTTAGAAGACACTTTTATTTGAGATTAGTATGTTGCCGAAACGTTCGAGGCGAGCATTTTGACTACGTTGACATTCATGTTATTTTTTGTTTTTTACATCATCAGGAACTGAACTGATGATTTTCTTTTTTCTTGTTAATTTTTTAAACAAATTCGAAAAAAATTACATTTTTGCATATATAATGAAAATACTTTTTAAATTATGTATCACATGCCCCTACTTCCCATTTAAAAATTTGGGGGTTGTAACTGCCACTCGAAGGGGGTTGAAAGTAGGGATGAAATTGTGTCATTGCAGGATATCATTTCAAAATCTGAAAATGACATATTTCGGGATTTTTTTAAAAAATGCACAACAATTGAAATAATGAATTTATTCCATTTGGCTGTTCCACACTGTATATATTTTCTTGAAAGCCAAAAACTACTTGTTAGGTACCTAAAGAGGTGATCATGATTTGATTAGTTGGTTTCGAAAAATATTTTATTTTACTTGGCTCAACTATAATTAAAGATTTAATACTCACTATACGACAGTTGTTTGATTAGATAACTGCAATATATACATAATTATATTAGAATGTAAATTTGTGTGTACTTGTTTACGAACATTCAATGAAAATGGTTTCATACATTGTAATTATACCTGTTGGCATACATGTCCCAATTAAAATGATTATAATTAAAAAATACGTCGGGTTTATATTGATAAATGACTGAAAACAGAAAAAAAATTATAAGGAAGTTATATGGTCTCAATATGTCCATATTATAAAATAGCACATATTAAGAAGCAGCTTGATGTAACAACCCTCCTCTCCACTCATATTTCAATGATTCAAACTGATAAGTTATAAAAGTAAAGGATTTATCTTGAATAGTAGTTCCTTCACCTCTTATGACAATTGCGGTATAGTTATTCTAATCCCAATTGGAACGGCAATAAAAATAAGAGCACTACGAGGAATGTTTACATGCAGTGCCCGGCAAATGGAAAATTTATATATTACCAGTGTTTTTACTTTCAAAGCGTTCCTGGTAAAATCATTAAAAAGTTCTGTCGTGTGGAAGAGAATTCCTTCTCGAAACTTTTTATGTCGGTCCAATTGGGATTAGAAATACTATATCAGATTTAATATTTCCTTGATTTTTATTTGACGCACTGCCACATATGTATGGGACTGTTTTGATTCTTAGATATATTATTTGTGAAATAGTTTGTTTTCGCTTCGTCTATAAGATTAGATAAGATTTTTATATTTAATAAATTCAGTATAGTGGCGTTACTTGGAATTCTTTGTGCTTTTTTATACAGGGTGATTCAAAGGTACTTTGACAAACTTCAGGAGGTGATTTCTCACAATATTCTAATATGAATTGTCCAAATAAATATATGCCCGGAAACGCGTCGTTTCCAAGATACAGGGTGTTGAAGTTTTATTTTTAGTTTCGTTTTTTTTAAATAACTTTCGAAATACTGACCTTAATTAAACGAAAATTGGTATTAAGAGGTTTTTTGAGGTGTCGAATTCGAACCTGATGTTATTATTGCTCTTACTCGTAGGGGGCGCCACCTACACGTCTTTTTCTTTTTTGTAGATTCATAACTTCTTTGAGCGTACTTCTAGCACATTTTTCAGTACAAAAAATCAATTCCTCCATCATATCTACGTGAAAAAGCTACCCCTGTTACAAGTCGCTATAAGCAACCGTTTTCTAGATATTTGGACTTGAAAATTTCAAGTCGATTATTTGATAATCGATGCGTGTTGAAGTTATTACCATTATTTTGCATTTTTCACAAGAATGCTTAGGAAATGAATTTGACGTTTAGTAAGTAGTTTTGGTAATTACATATTATGTGACAATGTTGAAGTTTCTGTAGGTTTTAAAACACTAATTTTGAAAAAATGGATTATGTAAACACTAATGCTCATTTAGCCGATATGCATTAAGTTTATGGCCTTGCGGATAACAATGCGTGCGAAGCAAGACTTATTTTTTACCAGGAGCGATTTTCTAATCGAGTACTGCCTTCAGCTCCAACATTTACCAGTCTCCACCGTCGTTTGGCAGAAACAGGTAGCTTTAAGAGGGCAGCTAATTTATTGGAAGACCACGAGCAGTCCAAACCCCAGAATTGGAAGAAGCTGTTTTGAACGCTCTCGAGGAGAATCCAGAAACAAGTACAAGAATAATTGCTGAAGCTCTCAGTCCACTATTTGGAGAATTATCCACGATCAACAATTTTATCCATACCATTGAGAAAATTGGCTGAAAATCCTCAATTTTTAAGATATATACTCTTCACGGACGAGGCAAACTTTTCCCGAAATGCTATCACAAACTTTCATAACAACCATGTTTGGGCTCTGGAAAATCCGCACGCAGTTAGTGAAAGACATTATGAGTATCAATTTTCTGTAAATGTATGGGCGGCAATAATTGATAATTACTTGATAGGTCCTTTCTTTCTTCCGTTCCGACTGAATGGAGCAACTTACAGAGACTTTTTAGAAAATGAATTGCCGGGACTACTCCAGAATGTACCATTAGAAATTCGTATCCGCATGTGGTTTGTGCATGATGGGTCTCCGTCCCATTTTAGCGTTGTTGCCAGGGAATTCCTCAACACTGTCTATCCAAATCGATGAATCGGTAGGGGTGTAGAAGAACCTAACCAGGCGTGGGCACCAAGGTCCCCAGATCTAAACCCACTAGATTTTTATTTTTGGGGACATTTGAAGTCACTAGTTTATAAAACTCTAGAAGTGAACGATGAAGATCTAAGAAACCGAATAGTAGACGCCTGTGAAACAATAAGAAACACACCAATAATTTTTGAGCAGGTACGAGATTCAATGACTAGAAGAATGAATGCCTGTATTTTCGCTGATGGTGGACACTTGGTGGATGGTGGATTATTTGAATACAATTTAGTTTCCTTTATTTTATTCTACATATTCAAAATTTCTTGAAATATAATGTTGATATTTCTTGGAAATTTTATTAAAACAAATACAGATTTTGCACCCTTGATACAAAAATAACTATTTCAAACTAGTAAATATAAATAGAATAGGTGGCGCCCCCTACAAAAAACCAAAATTACTTACTTAAACGTCAAATTCATTTCCTAAGCATTCTTGTGAAAAATGCAAAATAATGGTAATAACTTCAACACGCATCGATTATCAAATAATCGACATGAAATTTTCAAGTCCAAATATCTAGAAAACGGTTGCTTATAGCGACTTGTAACAAGGAGATGTTTTTTCACGTAGATATGATGGAAGAATTGATTTTTTTACTGAAAAATGTGCTAGAGGTACACTAAAAAAAGTTATGAATCTTCAAAAAAGAAAAAGACGTGTAGGTGGCGCCTCCTACGAGTAAGAGAAATAATAACATCAGGTTCTAATTCGACACCTCAAAAAACCTTTCAATACCAATTGGAACGAAGTTCCTTATCGCGCGTTGCGAAAGGGGGCTAGACGGAATAAATTAAGACCAAAAGTTGTAACGACACTTTTTGCTGTAGTTGTAAGCCGTGCGGCGTGCGCGTGTTTCTCTGCCTGTCTGTCTCTCTCTCTCTCATAGAAAGCAAGCCAGTTATTTTCGTTTCGTCTTTCTATTCCGCATTGAACAGTGTGGTGTCGCGACGATTATTTTTGTTGAGTGTATACAGGTTTTTTGTACATAATAAATAATAATAAAAAATAATAACAATAATGAATCCTGACAGTGTTTCTGCACAAGTTCCGGATATTGCTGATGGAGTTAGGTAAGTAGAGATTTTATACAGACAATAATAAATGCTTATGTATTTTTAGCAAGTACGCATTATAACCTCTCTTTACTATTGTGCTAACCAAGTCATACGCGTTATAATCTCTCCATTATTGTGTGTTTAGCAAGTGTACGCGTCATAACTTTAATAAATTTAAAAGCAAATTCAAATCAAATCAAATTTATTCAATACAAATAATCAATTACATGATAACCATTTTATGTGCAATTTTACATTCATCAAATTCTCGAGAATCACACCTAAGCATAGAATATGCTTGTACTGTGCCAATTCTCTCAAATCGGATGATTACTTACGACTATAAAAAATAAAAAAATTATTACGGTGCGGTTTGAGGAATCAAACAAAAATTAATGAGTATCGGGGAGAAGGGGAGCAAAAGTTCATATTATAGATTATGTATATATATATATATATATATATTAATTAAGTATAATGAGTAAATGCAGGAACCAAAGGAAAGAGTGAGAGAGGGTAATCCTGAATGAATACTCTTATGGAATTTTTGTGTGATATGATTAATTTGCGTCAGTTTAGTAGTAGTAGGGACTCAAAAGATATTGTTAAACACAGTTGCATTTTCAGCGAGGTATAATTTTAAACTTTTTTTGAATTTGGGAAGAGTGTTTGTATTTTTCAGAAGTGCTGGGAGCATATTGTAGAGTTTAGGACCAAAAAAGAAAACGAATCTCTGAGTGTGAGTCTTGTGAAACAATGGAAGTTGTATTTTATCGGTGAATCTACTTACTTTGGATTTGCATTGGTCATATTTTCCATGTTTGAATAAATCCATGTCAGGCTTTGGAAAGTATATAAGGATCTGATGTTTAGTAATTTGGCGTCTCTGTATAGTGATTCACTTGTATGCAATCTGTGTTTCTTGAATATTATTTTTAATAAAGTGTTTTGCACTGTTTGCATGCAGGTCATTGAACTATAAAATGTTCCACCCCAAGCTATTATACAATACCGTATCACCGACTCTGCCAGAGATGTATAACAAATCATCAAATTCTTCCTATCTAGAATATCTCGTAGATTATAGAAGGTGTAAATAAGCTTTCTCAGTCCTTTTGTGACATGACTTATGTGTTCGTCCCACCTGAAATGCTGGTCCAGCATAACACCTAAGTATTTGATGGTTGAGGTCTTTTCTATTGTTTCACATGTGCATGGTTGATGTGAGTCGCATCTCGAACTTTTTATCTTTAATTTTATTTTTTGTGGCTGATCAGTGTTTTGCAGAGAAAATGTCATAAATTTCGTCTTGCTAACATTCAAAGTAAGTAAGTAAGTTTATAGACATTTTCCCATGATTCTCCTGTGTATACAATAGCTGTGTCATCAGCATAGCAGATGAGGTGACCACAAAAGTCAGTCATTTCCGTGATACTGTTAATGTAAATGAGAAAGAAAACAGGTCCAAGCACAGTTCCCTGAGGAACGCCAATAGTAACTTCTTGTGGAGTACTCAACTGTTCATCAATTTTAACTCTTTGTAATCTATTTGTTAAATAATTCTGCAAAATTTCTAGTGTCTTATCTCGCACACCATATGTATATAATTTTTCTAATAGGAGACTATGGGATACGGTGTCAAATGCTTTGGCCAAATCAAGGAATATGGTTAAACACTTCCTCGATTTGTCCAAGGCACCGACAGTTTTTTCAACAAGGTCCATAATAGCATTTTCAGTGCATAATTTATTCAGAAAGCCGTACTGATGTTTAGTTATGACGGAATGTTTATCAAAGAATGATAATAACCTTTTTTTAATGCATTGTTCGAAAATCTTTGCAATATTGTTAATTACAGAGATTGGCCTGTAGTTGTTCAATTGATTTTTTTTACCCGTTTTATAGACTGGTGTAACTACTGATTCTTTCCATTGTCGAGGCACGGCCCCTGTTTGAAACGATAAATTTATAATATGTACCAATGGTCCTATGATCTGTGTATGCGTATGTTTTATCATTTTAGCAGTTATTCCATCAGGTCCTGGAGAGCAGTTATTTTTGAGTTTTGCAATCAAGATAATTACTTCATTCTCATTCGTAGGTTCCAAGTACATAGTAGAATTTATAGATGTGTTTTTAAGAAAACCGTTCGGCAAATCACCTCTAGAGATTTTTTTAACATGTCCTGCCAACATTAATGAAATAGTCGTTAAATAAATTTATTTTCTCATCATTTTTGATTATTTTTTCACCATTGGATTTTATAATTGTTATGTTTTGTACATTATTTCTAGTGCTGCTTTTATTTGAAATAATTTTCCAAGTTTTTTTACAATCACCGTTTGCTCCAATCAGTTCATTTCTGTAATATTGATTTTTTGTTTGCCTGATTAATCCGGTCAATTTGTTTCTATAATTCTTGTATTTGATTTCTGCTTCAATTGTTTTGGTGTTATTCCATGTTTTCTTAAGATAATCCCGAAACTTTATAGAATCTATGAGCTCAGTGGTAATCCAAGGTTTGATATGTTTGTTCTTGTTTTTACCTAATGTTGTTATCTTAGTTGCCCTAGCTAAGCATTGCTTGAATTTATCGATGAAAAGATCGTATGCAAGTTGTACTTCTTCACAGTTCAGAAAACTCAACCAATCATCTTGTTGTAAGAATAAATTTAGCTTCGTATAATCAGTTCTCTTGGTGATGTCTCTTTTTTTGTTTATTTTAGCATTACTTTTTTTCCTTTCGTTTATCGATAAAAATACAGGGTAATGATCTGTCTTATCGATTAGAATTATTTTTGGTTTTATCAGAATTTCGTTTCTATTAAAATTTTCTTTCCTAATGAATATATGATCAATGATAGTACTTGATCCTTCCGTTATTCTAGTAGGCTCATTAATATATGATCATCCTTTCCGAAACGTGGAATATTAATGAGGTAAGTGACTATGACATTCAAGGGTATACATCTTATTATAGTGAATCTAAAATAAATCAGAACGATGGCCTAATTATTTATGTGAAGAATATGTGGAAGTCAGCGACTGAAACGATTTACTTTGAAGAAACAAATCTAATCAGAATCAACTTGAAATTTGGAGACATTGAGACTGGAATAACTGCGTCATATCGGCCACCATCAATAAACATAAACACTTACTTAGAAAACTTAGAAAATTTCTTTGATAACCTGCATAAAAAAAACCTTGAATTTTTCGTGGGAGATATTAACCTAAATATATTAGACACACATGACATTTCGGTCAGTGAATACCTGAATATATTATCACAACATGGTTTCTGTTCGTACATAAACAAACCAACGAGAGTAACTGAAAACACTTCCACTATAATTGATCATATATTTATAAAAAAGTCAGTCAATATAAACAATACCAATTTCCACCCGGCTATCTTTCATTCAAATATCACAGATCATTACCCAACTTATATTGTAGTCACACAAAAAAAAGAAAAGCAAAAGCCATTAAACAAAATTAAATCAAAAACAATAATCAATTTCTCTAAGCTAGAATCTTATTTGAGGAACGATGAATGGGAAGATGTTTTTAGTTGTAGAAATGCACAAATCAGTTATAATAAATTCATGCAAAGTCTTCAAAAGTACATAGAAATGTCTTCTTATACTAGGAATTTTAAACAGAATGAATATAAAATCAAACCTTGGATAACAGAAGGCTTAATAACATCATAGAAAAAAATAAAAGATTAGTAGTAAAAAAAAGAAAATTTATAGAAATAAACTAAATACTAAAAAAAAAACAAAAAATGAATACAAAAAAAATTTTTAAAAGGTGATAGCAGAAAAACATGGCAAATAATCAATGAGACTTTAAACAGAAATCCTAGTAAATATTCCTTAACAAACATACCAATAACAGATACCGATAACATTGCTATTTCAGACAATGAACAAAAATCAAACATATTTAATAAATATTTTGTTGAAATAGGATTAAAGATGCAAAACAATATAAATAAAACCCTGCTCGAACATCCTCAAAGACTCTCAAATGACCCAACAGTGCCATCCACAATGGTTCTTGAGCCTACAACAAGAAATGAGATCATCAATATTATAGCTTTGCTCAAATGCAATTGTTCACCAGGTCCAGACAAAATTTCAGCAAAACTCATTAAACAATTTCATAACTATCTAGTAGATCCACTGGTTCATATCATAAACATCTGTTATGAAAGCGGTGAAATTCCACATGAGTGGAAAAAAAGTCTAATCACTCCTGTTTATAAATCTGGCGAACGGAAACTTATCGCAAATTATCGACCAATCTCTGTGATCGACAATTTTGCAAAAATTTTTGAACACAGCATCAAAAAAGACTAATAACCTTTTAAACAAAAATAACGTTATTACTGAAAGACAATATGGATTTTTGAGTAACTCTAATACAGAAAAAGCAGTTCTTGATTTTGTGGAAAAAACCGTAAACGCCTTGGATAAATCAGACAAATGTCTCGCTATCTTTCTTGATCTTGCCAAGGCGTTTGATACTATATCTCACGAATTACTTTTGGAGAAGCTTTATAATTATGGGATTAGAGGGCCTATTAAGAATATTCTACAAAATTATCTATACAAGAGATCACAGAGAGTAAAGCTTGGAGAATATAACAGCAACCCATTAGAAATAACAATTGGTATACCACAAGGAACAGTCTTGGGACCAATCCTGTTCCTTATTTACATAAATAGTATCGGATATCTGGAAAACTGTAAAGGCCATATAATCTCCTATGCCGATGACACTACTTTGATTTTTCTGCAAAACTTGGGACGAAGTTATAAATAATGCTAATAATGGACTAAGACAAGTTAAGAAATGGTTAGACCAAAACCTACTGAGCTTGAATGTTAAGAAAACAAAGTTCATCTCATTTTCTTTAACAGCAAGTGATCAACCGACAGAAAAAAAGTAGTATTCTTGTACACGAAAATGATTGCAAAATCGTTCAACATGCTATTGCCCGAAAATAGAAAAATGTAATAGCATCAAATATTTAGGTGTCATGATAGACGAACATTTAAGGTGGGAAAAGCATGTGGTATCATTGACAAACAGGCTTAGGCAGCTGACTCGAAAAATGTATGAATTGAGAGATATTCTGAATAATAAAACACTAAGAGTAATCTACCATTCCTTGGCTGAATCCATATTAGGTTATTGTATTAAGGTTTGGGTGGGCTATTCCACAATAATTTAATACAACTCCAGTCAATGCAAAATAAAATTCTAAAAATCATATTTAAACAACCTAAACTACATTCTACTGTACAACTGTATGAGCAGTTGCAGATACTAGACATTAGAAGCTTATATGCCTATCAATGCCTGGAATGGATGTTCCACAACGTAAGTCGTTTTAGTCGTCCCATGGAAATCATAAAAAATACCAGATCACTAGACAAACTTGAAATATATATACCAATGTTCAAAAAGAGTCATACACAAAGATTTATTTTCTTCTTTGGGCCGAAACTCTATAATATTCTACCTCCTGAAATGAAGACAATAACAAAACTCCATAAATATAAAAAACAAACAAAACTTTTCGTTCAAAAAAATCAAACAAAAATCTATCAAATATTAATTTAGTCGATGTGTTACTCAGTACCCACCTATTCTTAAGAACATCTCACTCAACAATAAGTTAATCTTGCCTTCATGTACCTAATATATTGTATATAAATGTCTTATACTTATCAAAAAAAAAAACTATCACCATCAATGAATTTCTGTACAATCTCAATGTTTCTGGAGGATTGCAGACAAGCACAACACAAGCATTCAGTATGCTTAGGTGCAGTTTTGTGGTCCAATTAGAAACTTTAAGATAAATCACTGTATATCATGTTATGTACACTTTCACTCTGAATAAAAAATCTGTAAATCTGTAAATATGAAACCGTGTTCAGTTAGGATGTTTAAATATCTTACTGTGTTTTGAATTATATTTTAATATTACAATATCAATGCGTATGTACTGAAATTGAGCCTACTGATTAAGTTTATATTACATTATGTTTGTTAACAATAAAAAAAATATTATTATAATAAAAAAAAAAAATTATTACAATTCCTTCACTAATTAATCGAAAGGAACTTCGTTCCATCCGGGTGTCCCTTGACACCTCTCAACTTTTTTTTCGTTTAATTGAGGTCCGTATTTCGAAAGTTATTTAAAAAAAACGAAAATAAAAATAAAACTTCAACACACTGTATCTTGGAAACGAAGCGTTTCTGGACATATATTTATTTGAACAATTCATATTAGAATATTGTGAGGAATCACTTCCTGAAGTTTGTGAAAGTACTTTTGAATCACCCTGTATAAGACATTTTTTTGTTTACTCGTTGTACAAGGCTATTTGTTATCCATGGCTTTAACATTTTTAATTTGCTCAAGTCAACATATTTCAATTTTTCTATGAATTAACTAGTCGTGCTATCAACATCAGGTTTTGAGTGTGAAGTTCTCACAAATTTACGGAATTTAAAATATTTCCCAAAGTATCGACTTTACGAATGTTTAACTATATTTATCATCTTTTTTTTATTTGCCTCTACATTATTCACTAGTTTGGTTTGTCGCAGTTCCAGAATCGATAAAAAATACTGAAATCTACCTTTCCGCCTAGCCGTGCCATCTGATTTTTTTAATGTGCAAAAGTATAGAGCGAATCAAATGGTGCTGATAATAAGACGCCAAAGACCAGTGAAATGAAATATATCTCTACACCCGAAATAGCCCTTCATTATTTTGTTTAGAATGTAACTCTCAAAGAGAAACACGGTACTCATTTGTCGCGGGAATGAACTCGGGAAAAAAATCGAATTCCAGAAATCGCGCCGGTCTGTAGCTTTTCCTTTTTTTTTTAAGGAGAAGTAAGCGACATTGACCTTTCGAAAGGTTAAGTTATGGTTAGGCTGCACGCAGATATTTATAGCGGGATCATTGTTGAAAGATCGCAGTAGCATTTAGACGGGGATTCTTTCTCGATTTTGGAACTTACCAAATACGTAGTATTCCTTGTTTTCGTTTAACCAGACGTATGAAAAAAAGTCGCACCAGAAATCTAAGAAGGTCGTAAATCAATATTAGCCGACGACCCTCATTATTACCTATTGTTCGAAATATAGATAAGCAATAAAAGTGTGTGTCCCTTAAAAGAAGCCCAGGTCCGGATTAAAATATCTCATGAAATAGTTTGGCATTTTAATAATAGTGGGCTCTCCATTACTTTTGGCTTTTGTTGACTGTTTTGTATTTAAATTTATTTGATAATAAAAAATCTCGTTGATTTAGAACCATTGGCAAGGATATGTTTAAATGTGTGTAAATAATAAAATTTACTCACCTGGCCCCCAGACTTTCAGTACTGATGGGCTATTAACGAGATTATAGCGATAATGGTCTATTTACGGTTACAAAATAAATTACCTACCAGATTTGGAAAACAAGACTGTTTTGAGAACTGACCGCTTTCCAATTTCAGAAATAAAAGGGGGAAACTTAAACAACATTTAGTCATTACCTGTCAGTTGTGTCTATTTTAAAGTGTCTATTCGATTTTGGTGTCGTGAAAAATGTGGCATCCAAGGGCTCATCCTGAAGCTAGTACCACTAGTCGACAAATGTTACACCCTCATGGCAAACAAATGATATTAAATATTTATACTTCCCTTCTGAAACGTGCTGGAATGTCCAAGGATCAAGCTGTGCAAGAAAGTGCTTCTTTAACAAAAAACACGGTATTCCACAATGTTTAAAATAGTAAGTAACCCTATTTTAAAGAGAAAGAAACGAAAAGACTCTGGCGGTTCAAGGAAACTAGATGACTGTGATGAAGATATAATTCGAAGAACAATATATGCCTTGTATAAAGAGCAAATTGTGTCTACATTAGATATTTTAATGCAACGGCTTGAAAAGAATGAAACTGGTATCCAGTGTTGCAAAGAGACTTTAAGGAAGTCTCTTTCACAAAACGGATTTAAATTTAAAAAACTCACTAGTAGCAGAAAATCATAATGGAATCTGTGCGCTTTAAGAAATGGAAGTTTGAATATTTATTGGCAATAAACGAATTTAGAGAATATGGTAGAACAGTAGTGTATTTGGATGAAACTTGGTTCGATACAGACGATATTCCAAACAAAAGTTGGGTAGACTCATCTGACTTGTGCCAAACTAATGCGCAGTCTAATAAAGGAAAACGCATTACGATAATTCACGCAGGAACGAAAATGGTTTTATACCAAATGCGATGTCTTTATCGGCAAAGAATATTAAGGACTCTTTAGTCGATTATCATGATGATACTACAGCCGAATTATTTGAAGACTGGTTCCAAAATAAACCCATACCAAATATTCCACCCAACAGTATTATCGTCACCACAGTCGAATACTAAATAGAGTACCATGTTCAAATGATACCAAAGCCACTATACAAGAAAATATGTTAAATAATTATATGTACTATGAGGAAAAGTACACAAAAAACAGTTACTAGAAGTTTTACGCAGTTATTCGATAAAAAAGAAATATTTTTGTGATTCATTGGCTGAAAGCTTGGGACATACGGTGCTCAGACTTCCTCCTGTATGTTTAACCCAATTGAATATATATGGCATCAGCTTAAGTCAGCAGTTCGAAGAAATAATACTTCTCCAACCTTAAGTTCAACTGTGGTAGCTCTTATTCAAACAGAAACTGCAAACATTCCTGATAGCAGCTGGGCCAAGTGTGTTTCCCATATTTAAAAGGTGGAAAAGTCATATATGGATATAGAAAAAAATCCCGAAGAAAAGTTTATTATAAATTTGGATGACGACAGTGAAACTGATCTTCGTGAGGAATTTCTTTTGTAAATACCTTTTATCGAGAAACTGAACTGTTTATAAGTATAAAGTTTGACATTTTACATTAATTAAGTTCGAGCGATTTTTCCTAATAATTTAACCCAATATCATTATACCTACCAATAAAACAAAATTTAATGGCGAGGGCAGGTATTTTATATCAACATTTCGGGAAATTCACCCAACACAATGAACATAGAATGTACAGAGTTGGAAATGTGCCTTCTAGATTTTACTGAAAATGTCTTCCATATACTGGTACCAATGCAGACGCAATTGAAGGAAAACATCTACTTGTTATCTCATCGACAAATAAATACCACGCCTATAACAAGCAATTGCAAAAACAAACCTTGGTCCACATTTCACACTGGACATAAATTCGCTTTGTTGTTGTGAATTTCACTTGTTTTGTCTACCTGTATCGAATGGTAATTGCCATTATAAATTGTCTTCTCTCTTTTGTTGCAACCTGAATTTCATCCAATAACTTTGCGGTTAAATTCAGTGATGACATGATCAGTTTCACTCTCAAGCATGGAAACCTGATGAGGTATCTTTATCCATGATCTCAATCAACACATACTAAAATAGAAAAAAAAAGAGATGTTCTTGAATACACGTGAAATTCAAACAAAATTCAAAACTGCCTCAAGAAATGGCTTATTCAGAAAAATTAAACTAATCCTACACACATAATTTCTATCACTTGAAGAAAAACATGCCCACTAGTCAATAATTGTGGACTACCTCACATAGAAATATCTTTGCATGCACCTCAACAGAGGGCCCATCTGGAAAACCTTAACAAACCGGAAAAAAAACATTCAAATGTATTGAATTTCAGATCGCAAATCTCAAATGCCTGTGGAAAACAATTTTTTATTACACATAGTCAATCTGAAACTTTGGAGTAGCATACCAGCAACATCGAGATCTTGGTAACGAATAAAATAATATTCCAATAGCGTCAGAGCATAAGAAATATACAGAGTAGCCAAACGAAAACGAAACAGAGCCATCATCAGGAACTGCGACAACATTTTAGACAAACGCTTGACCAGTAAATTTTTTATTCAAGTTAAGTTCTGGTATTTTGAATCCGTCACTTTATCCACCAAGCGAGGGTACGATTCTCCCCAATATTTTTAAAATTAGTGTTAAGTAGTATATTGTGTCACAAGGGCAGAAAATGAGCTTTAGCAGCCCGCGGCTATTAGCTGCACGAAATAACAGATTAATTATATTAACTTGGCAAAAAATTGGTCCAATAATTTTACTTATTATTTACAAATAACACTTTTTTTTTATTCATTATTATTTCTTCCTCAATTATTAGAGGGATCTTAGGGATAAATCAAATTAGATTACGGAAAATTTTAGCTTATTCATATAGAATGAATAATTATCAGAATGTTGAGTTTTAAAACTATTTGGACAGTTTACTTTCTAGTTTATTCTATAATTACCATCAATACTGTTCTTATGTTTAAGCGAAGCGAGGGCAGCAAAAAGCTAAGACGCTAGCGTTTTCTGAATGCGTGACATACAACTATTTTTCGCCTACCAAAAAACAAAAAATAGGAAAATATAACAAAAATCTTAAATATTATAAATACAGACATAATTTTATAAGAAAATGTACGAATTTATTTATTATAGTAATTAATGTTAATTATCCCTCGTGCACAATTATGGATAGTTATACCAGAATCTATAGGCATTTGGTAGGTGTTCGAAGTGCCAGCAGTATGGTGACTTATTTCTATGGATGGAAGTTGATGGTGCATTGGAATTATCTAGATTAACTTTGAAGTTTGAAGTTTGTTTATTTTTTTGAAAAGGTTATACATTTGTTTAACATAGATCATTTGGACCATTCGGAGATAGGTGGAAGGCAAACTAAGCGCATTTGGCTTGTTTTTTGCTCCCCATCTTCCGCCTCATGGTGACACTTTTATAAATCGAACATGGTAGGACAATATAATAATCACTAAGTATATAATATAAGATAATAAGCCGCGAACACACGATATAACAGAGAAAGTTGGTAGAGCGAGAACATGGTAGTGATATATTTATAGTATATTATGAGGACATGATGATACAGTAAAAAAGGTTGGTGCAACGTAAAACCGTGGTTTTATATTTACAATATATTCAGTTCGGTTAAAAAAGGATTCTATTGGGTAACGGATTCTACATTATGAAGGTGCGTTTTTCAGGAGGGTCATTATAAGTTGGTTGTTATCAATAATGAAATTTTTGATGTTTGTTTTATATATTTTGAAATTGGAAGTTTTTCTTATACCGCCTGGTAGTATATTATATAGTTTTGGACCAAAATAAAATATTGTTCTCTGCGTATGACTTTTTTTAAAAAATGGTACGGACAAGTTTTGTGCATATCTGGTATTCTTAGTTTTAATCGTGTTTTGAGTTGTTTTATTGGAATAGATCCAAACGAGACATTGGAACGCGTATAGACTCCTGACGTCAAGTAAATTAGTTTCCTTATACAATAGTTGGGTATCGAAACGTTTAGGTTTTCCAAAGATTATTTTATAATTGAATTTTGGGCCACTTGAATATTATTTAGTACATTTTCGAATACTCCACCCCATACTGTTATACAATATCTAATTAATGATTCAACCAGGGAATTGTAAATTATCATCAGGTTTTGTTTAGTAAGAACAGCACGAAGGTTGTATATTTTATATGTCAGCTGCCTAAGTCTTTTGACCATATGAGAGACATGTTCATCCCATGTCATACGCTGGTCCAAAAATACACCTAGATATTTTATTTTCGCCACTTTCTCAATATTTGGGCAGTTGCAAGATATTTTAGGGCAATTTGGCTGATGTATCTGAATGTTTTGCATCTCGGGCTGTTGGTTATTTTGAAGAGAAAATGTTATAAATTTAGTTTTTGAAACATTGAGATTGAGGAGATTTTCATTCAACCATATCTGTATGTGTTCTAAGCTTTGTTCTGCTTCATTGTATGCCTGTTGCCATGTTTTAGCTTTGAAAATAATTGTTGTATCATCAGCGTATGAAATGAGGTGACCTTTAATATTTCTAATGTCAAATAGGTCGTTGATATAAGTTAAAACAGTATCGGACCTAAAACTGTGCCCTGTGGTACCACAACAGAAATTTCGCGAGAACTGCTAATGCTGTCACCGATTTTGACACGTTGGCTTCTGTGAGATAGATAGTTTTGAAAATTGTATTTGCTGGTCCTCGGACACCATACGTGTATAGTTTGTTTAACAGTTTTCGTGTGAAACTGTATCAAAAGCCTTGGCTAAATCCAAAAAACTGCTAGGCACTTTTCGGAATCATCCAAGGCCCCTGTTGTTTGTGATATGAAATTCAATATGGCGGATTCGGTACTACTTTTTTTATGAAACCAATTTCTGTATACGATTTTCATAAATTCAGCGTGATTTCAAGGCATGTTCTAGTATTTTCAGAAGTTATCAATCACAGAGATTGGCCGGTAGTTTCCCATTTCTGATTTGACACTTGATTTGAAAATGGGAGTAACTCTCGATTCTTTCCATTGTGTTGGTATTGTTCCTGTTTTGAAAATTAAATTTATTATATAGGTTAATGGTTCTACTAGATAAGGGTGATGAGCTTTAATTAGTTTTGTTTTTATTCCATCGGGTCCAGGTGCACAATTATTTTTTAATTTAGAAATAATTTCTATAATCTCTTTTTTATTTACAGGTGTGAGGAAGAGTGAGCTGGTAACAGATTTATCTTTTATAAAATTAGGTGGTGTAGTATGTGGTACATCGGTTTTTTGAGTCATTTTTATCCCTACATCTGTGAAGTATTCATTAAATGCCTGCGCTTTGTCTCTATCATCCGATAATATTGTATCGTTGACTTTTATGTTGCCTATTTTAATTTTTTTTTGTAGTCTCCTCTGTTTCCATTCAATTTATCTTTGTAGTATTCATTTTTTGTCATTCTTAATAGTTTATTAAGCTCATTTCTATATCTTTTGTAGGCAGTATTCAATTCTGGATTAAATTCTTTATTTAGTTTCAGTTTCATTTTATCTCTATGTTTTATAGATTCTATTAATCCATGAGTTATCCATGGTTTGATCCTACAGTTGGAGGCTATTATTTTGTGTTGTGTAGTACAAATATTTAAATGTTTTGTATTTTAGTAATGAAATTGTTATAAGCTTGTTGTGCTTCATCACAAGATAAAACTTCCGCCCAATTTTCATTCTGCATGAGAATGTTCAATTTTGTATCATTTGTTTTTGTATAATAACGAAGGACTTTTTCGTTTTGTTCTTTATTTACATTTGATTTTTCATTTATTGAGATGAGGAGAGATGTAGTGAAATGGTCTGTTATGTTCGTTCCAATAATCGAGGAAAATATTGATATTTTTTCAGTTGTTTTTTGTTTTCTAACAAATATATGATCTGTAACGCGTGTTGGATTATTTATATAGGATATGAATCCTCTTTCTGTCAAAATGCTTATATATTGGTTAACATCATTTGAGGCACTATCCAGAAGGTTAATATTAATATCCCCCATAAATATTTCTGTATCTGTCTTATTTATATTTGATAGATATTCCGACAGATCCTCTATATATGTCCGAACATTCGTTGAAGGGGGCCGGTATGAAGCAGTAATTCCAAAAGTTAGTTTGGAAATCGTTATTATGATTCTCAGAACTTTGGTTTCTGATAATGGTAATATATTCATAATAACTGGTAGAGAATTTTTGACATAGATCATGACGCCATCATTTTGATTAAATTTCGACTCATTATAAAACACTGTATAATTTGGGATTTGAAAGTCACTTACCTCATCTAAGTTCCAGCATTCCGAGAGGACAATTATATCCATATGATCATAATCCTGTTCTATGTATACCATGAGCTCGTCGAAATTTTTTTTAATGCTCCTGATATTGAAATGAAATAAACCAACTTTCCCTGTTACCTGTGTGGCCTTCTGACTCTGTACCCATTCTTGTATTGTTGAGAAAATGATGTTTTTATATCTTTTGGTCATCCAATACCTCTATGAATTCTATCATTATAAGATTATTCTATATTGTTTTATAGTTTAATTGAAAAAAAAAATAGTATTAAGAACCACAAAAAAAAAATATATATAGAAGAGAAAAAAAAATAAAAAAATAAAAAAGATATAACTAAGACAAAAGAGAGAAGATAATATAGAATACAATTCAAACGAAGGTTTTCTACAAAAGTAGAACTTAGTTCGTAATGGAACATTAGTGAGAAAGTACATCTAGCAAAATTATTTTTTTTTTTTTTTTTTTTTTTAAGGAAATACTTTGCGAAAATCATTGGAATTTTCAATAATGGAGATTTTATTTTGTGTTTATGAAGATTTTTCCGGCTTCTGTCCACACGTGTTTCATGGATGTTTTCTCAATTGATTTCGTCATCAGTTCGACACGTAACCTGGTGAGATCTTCTCGTATAACGACTCCTGTTCCCTTCAAGAATTTTTTGTTGTGGTAGATCTGTTGCTTCATCCCTTGACTTTTCAGTTTAAGATAGATACCACGCGGTTTGCCATTCTCATTAATTTTTCCTATCCGGTAACAGAGTTCAAAGTCATCCTCGGTTATTTTCGTGGGTATCTTCGATTTAAACAGATCTATTACTTCTTTTCGGGTGTCTTCTTTGTTTTTTTCCGGTAAGCTGAAAACTCTTAGGTTATTTTTCCGACTTTCTTGTTCCATGTAGTCAATCTTTTTCAAGAGATTTTCGTTGCCATCTTTCAGACTTTGTGTGTGCCATCCTGTATATTAAATTTGGCTTCGTATTCAATTTTTGTTTGGGAATGTTCAATCCTTATCTGTTCCAGTTTTTGTTCCATAAGATTAAGTTTTTTTTCTACTGATTTCGAGACTGCCTCCGAGACGTTGTTTGCTATAGTTTTTATGAATAGCTGATCGCTCATACACTGTTTAAATGCTGCATTTACCGCACTTTGGATTTCATCTCTAATTTCCCTTGTGGTGACCATATTTAAATGAGTTTTCTCTGGAAATATATTTATTTGGTCGTAATTATTTGACACTTCAGTTGTGTTTTTTCTGCGAGTGATCTATCGAAAGCCTTCGATTGCGTAAATCATGGAATACTCTTGCGCAAGCTCCAATGTTATGGCTTCCGGAATCAGAGCCTTAGTTGGATAGAGTCCTACCTAAAACGAAATTCCGTTTCTAGACTAGACTAGACTTTTGAATTTGGAAAAAATTACACTTCTAAGGGTAGAAAAATAGGGGACGCTTTATTGAATTTACACCTGTGAATCGATTCTGTTGAAACTTGGCACACATATGTAGTTCTGATGACACAACAACATAATGTAGGCCCGAAGGTAACCTGATGATGGAAACGGAAGACGTCGAAGGATCTCCTCAACGTTCACAGCAGCTACCTCTTGTTTGGGGTAATATGTACATATATAATTACATGTCCTGACTCGCTGATTGACTGATGTACGATCAACGCCCAGATCAAACCCGAGAGCTAAAATTCTAACAGCATATCTTTTTTGATATTCGATTTCTAAAGGGGTGAAAAGGTGGGTAAGAAGGGGGATGAAAGTGAAAGTACAGTTGGTTTTGAAGTTAGAGTCATGGAAATTAGTATTTGGACTCTTCTTCACAAATAAAGATAAATGTGTTCCAGGGTTTTTGAAAATCCAACCCTAGAGGGGTAAAATGGGGGTTGAAAGTCTGTATAGTTAGTTTTAAAGTAAGGATCATGGAAATTGGTATTCGGGGGTTTGTTACAAATAAAAAATACATGTCTCGGTGTTTTTTATAAATTCAACCCCTAAGGGGTGAAATGGGGGTTAAATTGGGATTGGAAGTTTGTATAGGAATTCCGTTAGTTTTCAAGTTGGTAAAAAATTGATATTTGAAGTATTTGTTATAAATAAAGAAATATGTTTCAGTTTTTAAAATTTAACCCCTAAAGGGGTGAAATTAAGTGTGAAAGTTTGTATGGGGGTTTCGTTAGTTTTCAAGTTAGGGTCAAAAACATTGGTATTTGAGGTCTTTGTAAGGGATAAAGAAATACATGTTTCAGCATTTTTATAAATGCAACCCTAGGGGGGTAAAGGGGAAGGGGTGAAAGTTTGTATGAGAGTTCCGTTAGTTTTGAATTGAGGGCCATAAAAATTGGTATTTGAGATAACAAATAAAGAAATAGGTGTTTCAGTATTTTTTGAAATTCCGACTTTAATGGGGTACCAGCTAGTTATAGTATATAACAGTTAATGATTGAAGTAAGGTGGTTAAGTAAAGTATTTTGAAAGTAATCCAAGAAATCCAAATCAAGTAAGTAGTAATTAGTAAATTTTAGCCACAAAAAAAAATCAACAAAATTTAAACCGACAAAAAAAATGAAAAGCAAAAAATTCAAATGAACTTTTTAGTCCAATAACTAAGCTCCTAAACAATCATAAGAAAAAAAAATTTTAAAAAAAAAATACGGAACTGAAAATTCTTAGTCTCAGTAACTAAGCTCCTAAACTAATGTAAGTAACTAATTTTGAGTCGGCGCCAAACAAACAATCAACGAACATCATTAAACTACTTCGTGTGCCCTCACGTGTGTGCTGTCTCGCTGATGTTGACATAGAGAACGCTCAAAATAAGTTACATTAGTTTAGGATGTTAGTTATTGAGACTAAAAGAATTCATTTTATTTTTTGCTTTTTAGATTCTTATTTCACCGGTTTAATTTTTTGTTATAAAAGTTCTTATAGAGCTGAGTATTCAGAGTGACTTATATGGGTATATTGATCAATATGCAAAAAATTGAATGAAAAATTAATTGGATTCGTACAAATGGAATATTGAATCCCGTTTATTGAGTCGACTGAAAATAACCTTTCCTCTGGGCTCAGATGAGTGGATATCTGAAATTACTAGAATCACAAAAAGGCCAGTCAACTTCATTTCAGTTGTCATTCCTTCGAATATTTTCGAGTAACTTGGACCTCCTCGACAAATTCCGAAAATATATCGCATTCCCCAACTCGGAAAATAAACAACATTCATTAGGCGATATTTTTAATTACCCCAATCGAGAATGAGGCAGCTTGACGGGGTCATTTGCACTAATAGCTCGACATTCTTCCAGCGAGTGTGTGGTAGGTACCACATTAAATCAATGGAATAACAAGTGGCATTCAAGGAAGAATGCGTTTATAATAAAGCAGATTCTTTTATTTTTCACTGAAAACAAAAAAAAACAAGATTCCGAATAGACGCGTACAAAAAAAACTCTTGTAAATATAATTTAGTACATATTTATTGTGGCACTGAGTCATAGGTTCAAAACTAAATTTGTAAATTATGATTTGGCTATATGATTTCTTTAGAAAACTTATGTTAGCCCTAAAAAAAGTTGTTTGTTTTCAATATGTTTCTTAAAATCCTCCAACATCATCAGCAACGTGGATTGAGTTATTACTTTGTTTTTTTTGGGTACATAACTCGCTAGCTAATAATAATCGTGATTATATTATTTCCGCGCGATCCTACATTACATATTTTTCTAGTTTGGTCAATGACAACTCATATGGCAACACTGTAACTACAAGCGGTTCACGGAAGTCGTTGATACTAGTTTTTTATTCGTTTTTGTTGTTGTTATCTAGATGA
The DNA here is from genome assembly GCA_018342105.1 of Gonioctena quinquepunctata. Taxonomy (NCBI): domain Eukaryota; kingdom Metazoa; phylum Arthropoda; class Insecta; order Coleoptera; family Chrysomelidae; genus Gonioctena; species Gonioctena quinquepunctata. The sequence continues at coordinate 141,135 of JAFIRS010000242.1, forward strand.
AGCCAAAAGTAATGAATTTGGCGTTTGGAGTGCATGAAAACTTTTTTAAAGCTAGAAAGGGCAATGGTGCTCGCATAAATTCATTGTTGAGAAGAAAAGTTCGATAATTACGTGAAATAGTGGCCAATCATTATGTTGCTGAAAAAAACTTTTTAACAAAAAATTAAAGCGACGAAATACGGAACTGAAAAGTAAAAAATAAAATAAACCTTTTCAGTCTCAATAACTGAGCTCCTCAACTAATGTTAGTAACTAATTTTGAGTCGGCGCCAAACGAACAAGCAAATGAATTAGGTAAGGCGTAAAATGATGGCATCGAGTTGCGCGGTGACATTCTGATAATTTCTTTGAAGTAATTTAATGATCTTCGTTGATTGTTCGTTTGGCGCCGACGCAGAATCAGTTACTTACATTAGTTTAGGAGCTTAGTTATTGAGACTGGGGTTTATTTTATTTTTTACTATTCAGTTCCGTATTTCGTCGGTTTAATTTTTTGTTAAAAAGTTTTTATTTTTCAATTATTTGTGGCTGAAATCTACTAATTACAACTACTTGTTTTTTTATTATTTCCAAAATACTTACCCCCCTTACTTCAACTATTACCAAATGAATAATATGATTATCTACTTTTACTATTTGTTGTAATATAAATTATTTTTGTTATTCTGGTTAGTATTTCATTACTTTGTACATCGTTCCATCCTCTCATAGAATATAATGATTGTGACGGATGTAGGAGAACAAAAATAATGACAATAGCGATTTGTCATTGTCAACTACATATGTGTGCCAATGTTCACAAGTGAAAAATCAATTGTCCCCTATTTTTCTACCCGTGAGGGTGGATACTTCCATTCGAAATCCAAATATGATCAACTATGAGGTATACTCTATCTAATAAAAAATAATCATCCAAATCGGAGAACCCAGTACAAAGTTATGCCTGATAGAATCTGTTAACTGATCACGCATAACTTTTTACTGAGGCGTCCGATTCCGATAATTCTTTTTTCAGTGGATAGGGTGTACTTCGAAGGTGGTCCCATTTGAATTTAAAAGATGTAATCCACCCCTAAGGGTAGCAACATGGAGGATATTGATCACTCACCCTCTGAATTTTGGTCCGTTAACCGATTCTATCAGGCATAACTTTGTACTGGGTTCTTCGATTTGGATGATTCTTTTTTTAATAGATAGGGTATACCTTATATTTAGATTTCGAATGGAATTATATACCCTTACGGGTAGAAAAATAGGGGATAATTGATTTTTCACTTATGAACATTGGCACACACATACGTAGTTGACAATGACAGATCGCTACTGACATTATTTCTGTTCCACATCCGTCAAAACCATTATATTCTATGAGAGGATGGAATGATATACAAAGTAATGAAATAAACCAGAACAACAAAAATAATTTATATTACAACAAATAGTAAAAGTAGATAATCATATTATTTAACTGGTAATAGTTGAAGTAAGGTGGGTAAGTAAGTATTTTGGAAATAACCAAAAAACAAGTAGGTAGTAATTAGTATATTTTAGCCATAAAAAAATGAAAAATAATTTTTTTTTAACAAAAAAATAAACCGACGAAATACGGAACTGAAAAGAAAAAAATAAAATAAACCTTCTTAGTCTCAGTAACTAAGCTCCTGAACTAATGTAGGTAACTAATTTTGAGTCGACGCCAAACAAACAATCAACGAACATCATTAAATTACTTCAAAAAAATTATAAGAATGTCACCGCGCAACTCGATGCCATCATTTTACGCCTTACCTAATTCATTTGCTTGTTTGTTTGACGCCGATTCAAAATTAGTTACTTACATTAGTTTAGGAGCTTAGTTACTGAGACTAAGAAGGTTTATTTTATTTTTTACTTTTCAGTTCCGTATTTCGTCGGTTTAATTTTTTGTTAAAAAGTTTTGGTTTCGTCGGTTAAAGATAAAACAAGTAATCCAGGTTTACAGGGTGTTTCTTAAGTACGTTAGGAGCATGTTGCTGACGTCAAAATAAGAAGAGAAGTTCCTATAAACATATGTCCGGAAGTTATTTTTTCTGAGATGCAGGGTGTCAAAGTTGAATTCTTATTTTTATTTTTTGTGAATACATTTCAAAATAATTGTTATATTCGAGTAAAGTTTGGTATTTGGGAGTATTTTTCAATGACGAAATCAAATTTGATGTTAGTTTGTCCCTTTCGTGGGGGTGGCGCCACCTACATGTCTTTTCAGTCATTTGAAATGTCATAACTTTTTTGTACGTACCTGTATCACGTTTTCCAGTGGAAAAAAACGATTTTTCTAACATTTTTGTGTAAAAAATATATTCTACGTAGAGGTCGTTGCGAGCAACTGTTTTCGAATTATTGGGATTTTAAATAATCGATGCAAGATTCTTAAATTGAAAATTAATTTAGTTAAATAAATTATTTTCCTGTAATTCCATTTTAAAATAGGAATCGGGAGCTATTACAATTTAATACTAATATTAATAACAGTATTTAAGACAAATTGAATACTAAAACAGTTAGTTGAGGTTAATAATTAAAGTATTTGTTCAAAATGGCCACCTTGCACCATTATGCATGCGTCGGCTCGTCGTCTCATGGACCCACGAACACGTTCCATTGAACCTGGTGTATTTCGGATAGCGTCACATCCAGCAATGATTCGTTGACGAAGTTGTTCTTGGCACCGTATAAACTGGGGCCTTCAAGTGAGCACACAAAAAATATCGATTGGATTTAAATCCGGGGACCTCGGAGGCCAGAATTGATTTGGAACTTCAGCGCCTCGACCAATCCATCTGTTTCTAAATCGCTGATTTAAAAAGTCCCAAACTATTAAAGTAAAATGCGCTGGCGCTCCATCAAGCATAAACCATATTCTTTGTCTCAATAAAAGTGGAATGTCTTCAAGTAATTCAGGCAAAATATTTTCAAGGAAATCATGATAAGAATTTCCATTAAGAGTCCCTGGAAAAAAGTGAGGACCAATCAAATAATCTCCAACAATACCAATCCACACATTGAATGAAAACTGGTGTTGAAACCTGGACTGAACTTTGGCGTGAGGGTTTTCGTCAAACCACACATGATTATTATGAAAGTTCACTGTGGCGTTCTTTGAAAAATGTGCCTCGTCAGTGAATAATATCTCTGCAGTAAATTGGGGGTTTTGTGCAATTTTCTGCAGTATCCATTGGCAAAATGTTACACGGGGAAGGAAATCTCGGGGCAACAATGCTTGGACACGCTGTATGTGATAAGGATACAACTGATTTTGCTTGATAATTAACCAAACTAATTTGTGATGTACGTTCAGATTTTGCGCAATTTTTCACGTGCTTGTTTGTGGATCTTCTTCGATTGCCTGAAGAACAGCTTTCATTAGCTTTCATTATAAATACGTCTCGTAGCAATTGCCATCGGCAAGACCGTATACGTAAATCATATTAGCCATTTCGCTATTCGTGTATGCCATTTGAAAAAGATTGTAACACAAATACAGAAAACAACTTCACTGTCACAAGAACGGATTGAAATGACATGACAAGTACTAACCTGAATGTTATTTATTTAAATCGGAAATGAGTCCATAAAAACTATGTAACAAAAAACAAGAATCATTTTTGGACTATATCCAAGTGTTGAATGTAGAAGACCATTGAATGAAAGAAGACAAATCATTGGCGTATCTTTTCCGTTTTTTACTACTTAGAGGCGACTTACGAGCTCCACGGAAATAATTCAAATGCATCGATTATTTCAAATCCCAAGAATATATTTTTTGCCCAAAAATGTTAGAAAAATCGAGTTTTCTACTAGAAAACGTGATACAGGTACAAAAAGTTATGACATTTCAAATGACTGACAAGAGAGTAGGTGGCGCCACCCCCACGAAAGAGACAAACTAACATCAAATTTGATTTTGACATTGAAAAATACTGCCAGATACCAAACTTACTCGAATATCACAATTATTTTGAAATGTATTCACAAAAAATAAAAATAAGAATTCAACTTTGACACCCTGCATCTCAGAAACGAATAACTTGCGGACATATGCTTATTGGAACATTTCTTCTTATTTTGACGTCAGCAACATGCTCCTAAATTTTCTACACATACTTAAGAAACACCCTGTATATAGTGACGTTTCAATAGCCAATTTTATTGAACTTTGAAGCAAAATGTTCGACTGCTGTGGTGATTTGAACACGTTTTTAAGTAACTGTGAAAGTTTCATCGAAATCCTATTTCCCCCATATTAGCCACCTTTACCAAATCTTCAATTTAAAAAAATCAATATCCAATAGAGTGTTTTCTTGAAATACATTGTGCCATTGTTTGGCTATTGTGTTTTCAAAGCACCTATAGGTAATTCAATTCAGATCTTTCGTATATTTGGGTTACTGTCCCACAAATTTGCAGGTCAAGGAGCGAAGCTACTTGGTCTTTAATCAAATCCACCACTGATTTAATCTTTTCCTCAAAAAGTTTTGTTCAAATAATTATCCATTTATAATCGAATCATCCTCGATGGGCACTAAAAATTTTCTTCAATATACTTCTGTTTCCACAACCCCAAAACTTGTCTCAGAGTAAATCGCTGGCCACAACAATTCTTATAAAAGCACCTGCACTTCCAACGCTCGAACTACAGAAATAAGTCATTGTTGAAACACGAGTTTATGGGCCAAGATTTTTCACTTTCAGTTTTAAGTATCCATTCGAAGTGATTTGTTAAGTTTACCGTATAGACTTCCGGAGATGAAAGCGTTTGTGCTATGAATACAAGGAGTTATCGAACTGTCGTTGGTACGAGTTTTTCGGAGCTAATGAACCGACTTGGATTTTATGAGCGATTTAGTCAATCGTATCGGATGAATACAATATGGTACATACAATATAGACTTTTAGCGTTTAACCAAAACATATCTCTCTATCTCTTTTGACACTTTTTTTGTCAAAAGCTGGGAATTCTCGAAAAAAAACAAAAAATCATATAACCAAATATCTGTGAGTGCGTAGATAATGTTAAACAACCTTTCTTCTTCAGCTTCTGGAGGACGAATCGTTTGTAGAGTTGAGTCACTGAAGAAATGCTTCTATTCGGAAAATGAGATTCTCATTTAGGAATACACACGAAGTTTTGTTAAAAATACTCAACCATTTGGGCTTCAAATTATTTTAATCAGATTATATTGTGTTTTATCTTTCTAGTCATAATATAAACTTGTTGATTTTAGTTTAGTTAGATATAGAAACTTGTAATACTTTCCATTTTCGAAGATCTGCTACAAATGTATCCATAAAATATTTAATGTAGTCAATAAAGTCTACTTTATATTTCACTAAATTTGTTAGGTTAAAGATTAAAGATTAGATTTATGATGGAACTCAAATTGAACGATTGGAAGATTATCAACTAAAAATAACGATTAAACTGGTACTTTTTTCTTTCTTTTATTCAATCAATTTTTTTTCGAATGAAGTTTTGCCTTAGTTATAATATATTTGGATTTAACTTGAATTAGGACCAGGGAGTAAAACACATTTTTTATCGCTGACGTTTCGGAATTAATGCATTCCTTTTTCAAAGCTGAAATGACAATATTCACGTATATATTGAAACAAAGAACATATCTATCCCACCTTTAAAACTAAGTTTTTCCTGCTCATGGATTCAACTAAAAAACTGTTGAGTAGTCGATACAAACTCTGGTAGATAAAAACACATTGGCACAAATTACACATTAAAAACTGTAAAAACATTAAAAACTTTAAAAACTTTAAACACCTCAAAAACATCAAAAACATCAAAAACCTCAAAAACTCTAAAAACTTTAAAAACTTTAAAAACTTTAAAAACTTAAAAACTTTAAAAACTTTAAAAACAAAAACTTAAAAACTTAAAAAACAACAAATATGCAACTGAAATATTACATAGATAAAGAAACGAAAAAAACAAAACAAATCTTTTGTGTAGCATTATTCAGAAATCTGTTTTTCTTTTGAACCTTTCTAGAATATGGGTGTGTATTTTTGTCAGGTTTTGTGTATCACTTTTTTGGTTTACGGAATTATCATGGAGATTGATTTGAATCATTTCTCCCAACAATCTCTTCGAATAATTTATCTCTATTTCCAAAATCTTTACTGAATCAAAATCAAAATTGCACGACGATTCAAAATGATGTGCAGCAAGTGCTGTTTTATCTATTTCTATTCTTTTCATAGCAGTCATATATTTGTGTTGATATATTCTGGTTTTTAGGTATTGTTTAGTTTGCCCTATATAACATTTCCCACATTCACAGGGAATAATATATTACACATGAATCTGATTTAGCTGGTATCTCATCTTTTAACTGTGTGATTCATTTTCCTGTAGTTTTCAAATTGTGAAAAGCAAACTTGCGAGAATTAGTTGATAAAAATTATTTTAATTTTATATGAGAGTCCAACTAGATATGGAAATATGATAATTGCGTAAAACCAAAAAAGTGATACACAAAACCTGACAAAAATATACACCCATATTCTAGAAAGGTTAAAAAAAAAAACAGATTTCTGAATAATGATACCCAAAAGATTTGTTTTGTTTTTTTCGTTTTTTATCTTGTAGCCTGGAATATTCCAGGTGGGATGATCAGTTGCATATTGACCATACACGATTATGTGTTGTTTCATTTTAACGTGTCTGTATTTGTTTATATACAATTTTAAAGTTTTTAATGTGTAATTTGTGCCAATTTGTTTTTATCGACCAGAGTTTGTATCGACTACTCAACAGTTTTTTAGTTGAATCCATGAGCAGGAAAAACTTAGTTTTATAGATGGGTCATAGATATGTTCTTTGTTTCAATATATACGTGAATATTGTCATTTCAGCTTTGAAAAAGGAATAAATTAATTCCGAAACGTCAGCGATAAAAAATTGTTTTACTCCCTGGTCCTACCCCTCCCGTTAAATCCAACTATATTCAATTCTTGGGACGATGGATCATTTATCTATCAACTTATTTATAACTCACGAATCGTATCCGTTGCTTTAATATACGAATTGAAATACAACCTCCAGAAAACCATCTTCTGAAATAAAGGTTATTTTTAAAGCTTCTAAAAAAATCAATAAAAACTCTTGTCAGCAGGCTTAACTCATTGTAAACGCGCTACACGTAAACTTTGTTAGTATCTTTTCTGGTGAGTAATCAATCACTACATTCCTTTCTATTTTCTGGGTTTTGAAGTGAAAAATATCAGTTATTTGGACTGATAAGTTTCTGCGTTATTTGCTATAAGGGAAGTTCATCAGTAAAATACCGTTTAGATAATTGTCGGATACTTCATAATAAAAAATTGGATAAAAATCTAGTCATTTTGGTGACGAATTTTTATACATCATTAACAATATAGAATAACCATGTTGACGGTGCTTGACCAAGGACTTACACAATCCATGAGAGGATATTACGATAAACATACCTTCATATACCTCCAGTGCTGTGATGCATGAAAACGTCGTTATTTATGAGATCAATGCAATTATAAAATGTTCACATAAAAGATATGTTCAATATCAACATATATGTATGTGTAAATACGCGCTGATGAAATTGTACTCCACGCATCAGTAGTTCCCAGAATAGGATGGAATGATCCTTACCAGTTGATCGATTTATTTAAATTGATAGATGATCGAGATTTGATACTCATTTTGAAGATATTTCATTAGAGTCGTACTCGAAGAAATTACAAATTTGTGAATCTATATATGTGGGAAGTATTTGCAGACTAGTTAGGTACAAAACTAGGTATATAAGGGTAAGCGGCAATGAAAAAGTAAACTCTTTAAGGTTTATCCAAGCTTTCGGAAATGTCCATTTCCATCATCAGGGAGACTACAATAGATGAGAAAAACCAATAGTAATACATATTCAAATGCGAAACATTATGCTACTTACAACTTTGTTGAGGTTGGTTTCAATGATGTTAAACATATTCATCTAACATAGTGATACACAAGAAAAAAACGTAGATCAAGGAATAAAACGAAGTTCAAAATTACTTCAACCACATTAGCGTTGTTTAAAATTATATAAATATAAATGTGTACTCTATGTGGTGTGACAAGTGAAACTGACAGGTTTAGGAATTAATCTCGTATTTATATTTAAGCCAACGACACCTGACGGGTGTCACTTGGAAATAGTTACAGTGGTGCCAACTGTTGGATTAGTGCCAACTGATGTTACCAGGTAATGTTAAAAATAACTATTATTTTATATTACATTGTTGTCAATTTTGATTGATAACTAAAGACAACAAAGAGTGAGATCTCTTATTCATTGTCTTTAGACATTAATCAAAATTGACAACAATGTAATATAAAATAATAGTTATTCTTAACATTACCGCCACCTGGTTAACATCGGTTGGCACTAATCCATAATTCCCTAACTATTTCAGATGACACCGTCAAACAAATATAAATACGAGATAATCCTGAACCTGTCAGTTCACTTCCTACATAAATAACATTATTTATAATTAAACAACATATTGTAATATAACGAACATCGGTTTATTCCTTGATCTACGTTCTCTTATATCACTATGTTGAATTAATTGTATTAACAACTAAAGTTATCAAAATAACATAATTTCAATGAAATGAATATTATTACTATTGTTTCAATTATTTAGTCTCCCTGAAGTAAACTATTTCGAATAGGATTAAAGTTACTTTTCTACTCTACAATATCTAGTTTGTTATATGTTTATACAGGGTGTAACTGAATAAGTGTAAAACATTTAAGGAGGTGATTCCTCATCGAAAAAGATAGGATCTTTCATATAAAGAAACTTCATTGGAGCATCCTTGTTAAGATACAGCCCTTAAAGGGGTACATAAAATTTATATAACAATTTTTTTCACAAGCACTGAAAAGTTACAATATTGAAATTAACCTGACGTTTTGTACTGCCAAAGACACTTAGCCAGTAATTTATTTGGTTTACCCCATGGTTGTAAGGGTGAAAAACGCAACCCTAAAATTTATTTCTAATGTAACTTTTTTGTCTTATTATTTGTTTACCATTTAAAATTCATTTCCGATAGCCTGTTTCATTCTAAACAAAAAATGTCTCTTGGGTTTTGCCCAAAATAAACCAGTAAGCAGCAAAACATTATTTTACGAACAACTACGAGATACATCGTCATAAATGCGAACTGGATTTATTGTTATTTTTGTAGTTAGTACCTGCATTAAACGATTAAAGGGTAATAAACAAAACTAAGTTATTAATAACAAAACACACAACATGTAGAAATCATAGTGAATGTTCAATATGTCTACCTTCAAACATTACGCATGCGTCTAGACGTCGGCGCATTCAGCCACGTATTCGCTCAAATATTCCTGGAGTCTCTCTGATTACCCTGCACGCATCGATGATGCGGTTTCTTAAGTCCTCTACATCGCGAACAGGGTACGATATACCAAATGCTGTGAATGGCCCCAAATAGAGAAATCAGGAGGTTGAGATCCGGGGATCGAGCGGGCCATTTATGTGGTCCTCCTCGACCTATCCACTGGTTGCATATGTTTCAGTTGAATGCTGACGTGCTACTTGACTAAAATGGGCGGGAGCCCCATCATACATAAAAACATATCGCTTCTGACGCCCAAAGGAACTTCCTCCCGCAGTACTGGATGCACTTCTCTTAAATATTGAACGTATACCTCACCATTTAATCAAGGAGGTAGAAAATGAGGCCCAATGAAATCATCCCAAATAACTCCGAGCCACACGTTAAGAGAAAACTGTTCGTGATGGCTAGTTTCGACAATAGCGTGAGGGTTTTCATCAGCCCATATGTGGTAATTATGAAATTAATAATCTTGTCCGAGAAAAACTACATTCGTCTGTGAATTCTATCGTCTTCAGAAAGTCACAATTTCTTCTAATCATTTCCAGCATCCAATTGCAAAATTCAAGACGGTTCGGAAAGTCTCGCGGTAACAGTGCCTGTACTCGTTGCAGATGGTAAGGGTATAAGAGTTGTTCCTTTAAAATTCGAAATACCGTCATATGATCAACATTTAGCTGGAAAGCAATCTTTCTAGTACTGGTAGTAGGTTGTTCTTCAATCAAATTAAGTACTGCTTCCTAAAGCTGTGGTGTTCGTATTTCTCGATGGCGACCACAATCCTGCGTTCTTTGTCAGATATGAACCATATTCTCGTAATCGTTGATGAAGTCGAGCAAATATTCTATGTGAAGGATGCTGCCGTTGAGGATACATTTCAGATTATCTTCTAGAAGCTTCTAACCCATTCCCCTGCGACAGACCGTAAACGTAATGCATATCAGCCATTTCCTCATTTGTGTATGCCATTTTATTAACAAGTGAATTATTAAAGTAACAAATTAAGAACAGAACAACAACACACAATTAGTAATAATTCAATTTCGAAAATTCCCAAACTGACAGCGTCATACCAATTTAATTGTCACTATCGCTAATAGCGACCTACTAGATAGATTAGTTTCGTATTTTCGCATTTATGACGATGTATCTCTGTAGGTGTTCGTAAAATAATGTTTTGCTGCTTACTGGTTTATTTTGGGCAAAAAACCCAAGAGACATTTTTTGTTTAGAATGAAACAGGCTATCGGAAATAAATTTTTAAATGGTAAACAAATAATAAGACAAAAAGTTACATTGGAAATAAATTTTAGGGGTTGCGTTTTTCACCCCTTACAACCATGGGGTAAACCAAATAAATTACTGGCTAAGTGTCTTTTTGGTAGTACAAAACGTCAGGTTAATTTCAATATTGTAACTTTTCAGTGCTTGTGAAAAAAATTGTTATACAAATTTTATGTACCCCCTTTAAGGGGCTGTATCTTAACAAGGGATGCTCCAATGAAGTTTCTTTATATGAAAGATCCTATCTTTTTTTCGATGAGGAATCACCTCCTTAAATGTTTTACACTTATTCAGTTACACCCTGTATATATATATATATATATATATATTTATATATAACTATAACATCACAAATATTACATTTTACAGAAATTTTCATTTCATATTATAGTAAACCAAAGACATTCCATTACCTGTTTGATCTTCATTAAAACAAATTCAACAAAGGAGAATTATTTGAGTTGATTTGGTAATCAAGCAAATATTGCGACTTTTTGCTTTTATAAATTTCCAAAATTTCTAGAAGGTCGAGCTCAAAATTTTTCTTTTCTATATGAAATATTTCGAAATCGTTTTTCAGTCAAAAGGTGAGTGGCAAACGTTGAATTTGTTAATCCATTGACAAAACAGTTCCTATGTTCTAATAATCGTTTTTTAAATGTTCTGTCTGTTTGGCCTATGTAAAAACTTGCAGAAGAGCCACAAGTTCATTTATATACTCCAGATTTCTCAGTTTTATCTTTATCGTTCTTAATCAATTTATTTAAATTAGTATCTGTTACTTCTTAATGTTTTTGAAAATATATCTCAAATATAATCAGGTTTGATTTTATTCCGATTTTTAAAAACTGATTTGAAATAGTTATATCACTTGAACTAGTAAAGCAGCTTTCATATTGAAACTTGAAGCCTTCCCCAAAAAACTAAAAAAACACGCTCATGAAGCAAGGACTAAAATGTTGAAAATAATAAGAATAAAGTCATTGACCAAAAAATTTTCTGTTATGTAAAAAAAAGCGTAAGGTGCTTGATATCAGTTATCTCAATATCATTATGGAAAGTAAGTAAATAGCACCCCACGCTTTCTTTACATGAGAGAAAATTTGGTGAACAATGACTTTATTCTTATTATTTTCAACATTATAGTCCTTATTGCTTCACAAGCGTGTTTTTTTAGTTTTTTAAACTATAATTTTATTTTAAACTTTTTAGTCCACAAGACTAAAAAAGATTATGGGAGAAAAACTCTTCGATTGATTCCTCCACCATAATTTGGCAAAGATGCATTCGCCATATTTTGAAATGAACATTAAGCTGTGAAAAACTTATTTTTCAAATGAAAGTTTTTTTTTCTGACGATTTAGGTGAGAATACCAGGTTATAGCTATGAAATGATTGCATTGTCATCGGTTCTCAACTTGTAAGCAATATTTCAAATACTTCGGATATCTGGAAATAGGTGAAAATTAATTTCAAAGATTCTATTACCAACATACATTGATACATACATGTGAAGTTAATAAAGCGTGTATAAAAAGTCAACATCGTATTTCTATATAAATAATGTTTATCATAACAAATGATTAGAATTCAATAATCGGTGCTGCGCGCTTCTCGAAATTATCTGGTACAGAAAAACATATATACTAAAATACTTTATTTCATACTATTTGCTTATCAGTTTACATTCCATATATATCAAACAACACTTATTCTAAATGATCCCCGATATATTATCCGTTGACATAATTGACACTATTACGTAACTCATATCCATAATCAAGTCCACGCCAAAAACAAATGTATCCACCCTTTTATGGACTCCCATGCTCCGTTCATCCATCAATTATTTTTTGTCGATATATGTATGTACGGGTAATAGAAACATGGTTTTTCTTTGTCGATAAATAGCACGTTCGTAGCTGTTTTAATGAATAGCGTTCGAGAGAATTAAGGTGCGGTCTGTATAAATTCAACCGTGCTTCGAAACATTTCACACCAATTTATTCCGCTGCAATTTCCAACAGAGACGGCATTACCAATATACAGATTTGGAGATTGAATCGCGGACCATAGGTTTTACAATGGGTTAGAACGAAAGTTACTCGGGACAGTGGACCAACATAAAATGTAACAGATGTACGCGATGAATAATCAAGTAGTTAACTGGGCCACTGTAGAATGTTTGCCCTTCTAGTGTCGCAATCACAATACTCAAAGTTGCGAATGTGAGGTAATAGAGCATTATCTCTAATGCTGCAGTGGGGCATGTGATTACTGCTCCTGTGATTCCCAGACAGGCTAGCAGCAGCTGCTTGATTTGCATCAACGGAATCCCCATACAACAACGGAATATGAACGAGGAATATTGACATTATAACATTTTTTTATTTATTTTTCAAAGTTATAAAATAATCCCTCTTAAAAAGATGCAAGTGGCCAACTCTTATTGCGAAGGCAAGGGCCGTGGTTCAATTAGTAACGTGATTAGAATTTTCAAAAATGTATATTTCCTATAAAATGAAGTTCGTTTTATTAAGTTGAAATTTGGACGCCATCTACAGTTAAAAATTCTTCACTAAACTTATTCTCTATCAATTTCTGTACATAAACTCACTGTACAAGAAACATTCTCCAAATAGCACAATAAAACTCCGAACCTTTAAAATTGCGCTTTAATTCCTGGTTCATAATAAACAAATCTCACTTATAGAATTAATATGAAAAGAAAAAGATAATTGGCTGAACTATAGCATAAAACAACGGAAAAAATATTTGTTGAACAGGTCTGACGAACCTTCTTTTATATTTAATTATATTTGGTTTGAAGTTTACCGAAACACAAATTTTCTTGAATTCTTTTAGAAATTATGAAGTTATATTCATCTCTTAGGCCCGGTTGTTCAATGCGAGTTTAAACCGTTGATTATCTAAACTCGGATTAATAATTAACTATGGATTAGAACGTTATGCATTTTTCAATGAAAAACTAATCCTGGATTCCTTAACTCATTGTTTTCATATGTTGGCAACACATTTTTCCGCTTGTATCTTCATTCGGACCGTTCAGAAACATCAACATTGAATCAAACTTAACCTGAGAATTCGTAGTTTTGTCAAAAGTATACAGAAAAATTGATCGAAAACAGCCAAGTGTTTTATATAAATTGTTAGGCGTCTCTTAAGAAAAAAATACTCATAATTTCACTCTTAAAAAAATTCCAAGATATTGTAGAATGTAAAAAACGGACGCAGTTACTAATTCGCAAAAATTGAAGTTTGGGCTATAATAAGTAATGAATACAATACCATCTGCGGAGGTCCCAAAAAAAGGAATAGCATCTTAACAATAAAGGACAAAATTTCTACTTGGGCTCTGTCCAAAGCAGATTTTGTAGATTTACAAAAACGATCATTTGAAGAACACAAGTTGAAATTAATACACATGAAAGAAAAACACCAACTTTCCTTGGAACTACGAAGGGAGGAGTAGAATCTAGAGAAAACCCATATGATTGAGATATATAAACAAACATTATCTTTGAAACATAACTCATCAATAAATCAACATTTGCTTGAGATTCCTGAGAATAGATCATGTAGTTTTTCATTTTGCATTTGTGATGATTTAATTTTAGGTTTTTATGTCAAACGTTTTTGGTATGAAAAATCAAGATTTGATTTTTATTTGGAAGTTTATTTTTTGTTGCGATTTTGCCTTTGTAGTGAGGGGTGATTTTTTGTATTTCTGTTAGTTGCGGATGATTTCATTAGGCAAGCGAAATCTATTCAAAAAATATTCTTCTGTCCATTCTTCCAAATGGTTTCTAGGTACCGTAATTTCAGGTGACTTTGGCTTACTTGAAATCAAAGAATGTCTACAATTAATTTGTGAAAATAAATTGGTATTATATACCAAAATATTGATCTTTGAACACTCTTTCAAATTGAGACTGGTATAAAAAATCAATAAAAATAATAACTATCTGAATAAAAATGCAAATTTTCAATTTCAGATATTTTTTTTAAGTTAGGGTCCTTTCAGAATATCTATCAGATGTAGTCAATGTCCAGCGTGGCTTAGCCGGGGAAGTAGTTGTTTTCTGTTAGAAATTCACAAAAAATAACTTAATTTTTATCGTGGATTTTTCAATTCACAGAAAAATCTTTCTATTCAATATTTAATTGAGAATGTTTCCCTTTTTAGCTATTAATGTGATTAAGACTTTGTATGTGGATATATGAAAAAACATGGTGTGCAAAGTCACCCGCATATTGAGCCATGGCATTTGACCCACGGCTTAAATTTTGGGTGATTTAAAAGTAATCCGACGGATAAAATAAGCAAAATAAATTTGCCCATAAAAACGTTATTTCATTTTTAATCATCATAAATGAGTAAAAAAACATTGCTAGTAGCAGACAAATTTTATGCAAGATGAATTTGGTTGCAAATGACTCCTTAAATCGAATACAGTGTTGCAGGTAGTATATATACAATAGAATCACGAAAAATCAATCCGATAAAAAAAATAGGCTTACATTTTTTATAATTAATAATGTCTTTCTGAAAATGAGCCAAAGTCCCCCAGCTGGGTTAAAGTCACCCGAAATTACGGTACATTGTCTAAATACGGTTATCTTTCTTCTTGGGGCAATAATATAAAAAATTTCAAAAAAATCGTCTGTTATATCTACGAACATCTTTGCAGTCGGGTATAAAACAAAAATATTCAACACAATTTTCAGAATAGTCAATGTCTATTGAAATGTCAAACAATCAAATAGATTAGAATCGGCAAATTATCTCCTTAAACCCCCGCATTCATGAGATTAACTTAAACCATGGTTAAACTAGGTTTATCTGATTGAACAACTGAAACAAAATTGGTAATCCTGGTTTAAGCCAAATCACTTGGTCATCCTCGATTGAACAACCGGGCCTTAGCAAAGCTGTTCTCCTGCTTTGTATAGGGATGGTACAGTTAATTAGTTATCACCACTCACGAGTTCTTTCAGTGAAGACAGGAACTTCCATCCTCTCCAAATAAAATATCAAACTTCACCTTTCAATTTTTGTTATAACTTCCCGTTAATATGTAGCTGTGTTTCAATAACCGATCCACAGAACTCATCCTAATCAGAAAACAATACATTTCAGTATTCTGTAGTGTGGTTAGATCAGACAAAAAGTGCCTGTTCTGTTTCCTTATTCATGGTTACATCGCACCAGAGTACACCATCTTACTCCGTATGCACCGAGGAAATGACATTTCTAAATGTCATCGAAGTTGGTTTGTTTTATAGTATTTTCGTCAGACAGTTTTATTATGCGAAATGTGCCCAAATAGCGAAATATATTCAAATAATATTCTGAGGTGGAGAATCAGAGCGTCCGTCGAGCTGTGGAAATAAAAGGATCATTTATGGCATTGTCATAACCTGTGAGATGTTATCAGATTCAAAAGTGCTCTATTTGCTGTTAGAACTTCATATTGAAATGAACGTTTCAAGAAAAGCAAACGTTACAACATCAGTATGGTGAAGAGTATGATCTGGGACAAGAGTATGATCTCGATAAAACCTAACGTTTTGTCTGGGAACACATTCCAAGGTTGGAAACACGCCATGATAGAGGAAATATAATTCAGTTGAATGGAGTTAGAACTATGGATTCGCAATCTTCATGCACTTGAACAGAAATGGAGGGAATTTCCTCGCCTACAGAAAACCACTTCATATTAGCCTATCTAAAACATGATAAGGTTAAGGGGTTGAAACGTGTTTTAATGGGGTTACATATTCCCTCGGGAAAGTAGGTCAAAGTAAATTTGAATCAACGCTTTGATGGATGCAAATTTTATCGATTACTGAACAATTATTCTGAATAGGTTGCATTGCAAAGTGCATTTACTTGGACATGGTAAATTTCCGTTGCTTTCTGGCTTATTGGTGGAGAAACAACAATCAATCGAACGGCAAGAGAAGCGTACTGACAATATTTTTAATCATCAATTATTACTCTTGGTGATTCGATATGATAATGATAAAACGACTTTTATTAACAGGAAGTTGGCTAAAAATGCAATTTCATAAATGACGTTCCTTAATTTTGGCGAAGTCTAGCTTAGAGTTACTTAAAGTTTACGAAATTAGGACCTCCGATTCGATATTGTCGCATAGGTAAACATGAAAATAGTGTAATAATATTGTAAAAGCTTTGGGTGATTCCTCCAATGCACAGTGGTCCTCATGAGGAAAAAAACGGAACTGATAAATTTTTTTTGCTCAATCGCCTCATTGGCTGTCAAAAATTAGTAAAAAAATATGAAAAAAAATATGCTACAAAGGGGTATTTTAGAGGGGGTGGTTGAAAATAAAAACAGTTTTGAGTCTTTTATTTTTCGCGGAATTGCTCTGAAGGCTGACGAGAATCATGATAAAAAATAAAAATAACTCGTCACAAAGGGGTGGTTTTTAAAAGGGGTGGTTGGACAAAAAAAACGGATTCAAGCCTTTTCTTCGCGGAATTACTTTTAAGGCTAACGAAAATTATGGGAAACATATTTAAAAAAATCTTGTCACGAAGGAGGTGGTTTTAAGTAAGGGGTGATTCGAAGAATAAATCAGATTCGCACCTTTTTTTGCGCAGAATTGCTTGTAAGACTGACGAGAATCATGGAAAAAATATTTGGAAAATCTTGTCACGAAGAGGTGGTTTTTAGAAGGGGTGATTCGAAAAATTATCAGATTCGAGACTTTTTTTTGCGCACGGAATTCATAGGAAAAATATAAAGTAGCGTGTCACAAAAGGGTGGTATTTAGAAGGGGTCGTTAAACAATAAAATCAAAATTCAGCCTTATTTTTGCTGAATTGTTTTCAAAGCTCACGAGAACTATAGGAAAATTGGTCGCAAAGGGGTTGGTTTCAGAAGGGGTAACTTTGGTATTAGATCAAATGTTATAAATGATTCAACTTTAATTAGCAAAATCAGTACCAAAAATCATCTTAAAATATTGTTTATAATATAGACAGTCACATTCTAGCAGAAAAGTTGATTTTTCACAAAATAATGAGGTGTTAATTCATTGTGGGTCAAAATATATTCGATGCGTTTTTAATACACTCTTGCAGAGGCTCACAATTAATTACTTATTTCTAAAAGTGCAAGTATGAGAAAGCAAATTTTTTATATGATTTTATAGAGACTTCAGGCTATCCATTAGATATTTCTTCAGAGCGGGGAGGTGTGGGACATTTTTTGTAAGTCTAACGAATGTTGAAAATGTGTGTGAAGATGTGTGTTCATGGTACATTAGGAAGAAATTGCTTGATTTATATTTGAACTTGTTAATATTGTCAGTTGCTCGGGTAAGCAGTTGAAAAATACAACCGAGTTGAAAAGGAACGATCCATCTAGTATTAACTGAAATTACTCGATACATAAAAACAAATTCAGGCACTCTCTCTTCACAAAATTGGTTTAAAAAGATTAGCCTATAGGTCGGTCTGTCCAGATATGTATCTCTCTTTCTCGCGTGTTCAACTCAAGATCTACTGAAAGTTGAATGCATTTGGACTCGGAGTTTGATTTGAAGATCGAAAAAAGATAAAATAACGAGTTGTCACCTCTACAAAACCCGAACATACTATAATAAACAATTTTACAGAGATGTCTCTTAATAAATGCGTTGTTTTTGATAGGAGGGGTGGTATAAATTAATAACTACATTTGTCCGTTGCTACCCTACCGACTGCGCCAAAAAAACAAAATATTAAATAATAAATGTTTTGGGAACTTTATAATGTTGAATATCTCGTTCAACCGTATCAATTGTTTTCGTCCTTTTATACCAACTTCAACAAGCAATTCCAAATGACTAATTATATTCGAAATTGCTTGTTGGTAAAGTTGAGTAATGCTTCTAATCGTATCTCTCGAATGAATCACCTAGGATTCCGATCGGTAAAAATTGAAACAGCATCTAGGCGCCTAACAATGACACATGCGTATTTTAAACTAGCACCGACAATTATTTATAAATATTAAGTAGATATCGTGCCTTAAAAGGAGTGAAATCCATTATAGACATAATTATGCCCTACTTGTCGTTTTAGATAATAAATTCTCACGGATTGCATTTTTGTACAAAAAAAAACCAATCGACGAATAACGATTTTATTGCAGTAATAATAATAATAATGCTCTCGTAAAATGAGGTTCACGAAGCGTAAATCAAGACTATTTAAGATTGTTGTGTGAAAATGGTCCTTGGGAGTCAAAATGTAATACCACTTTATAATCAATAAATAATGCACTGGTACAGAGAAACAACATATTTCCTTAAATAATAATAATAATAGTGGGCTTGTGGCTAGTCTTGTGTCCACTGTATCCACCTGGTTCGGGTTCGACCCCCGCAGCTGGCGAAACATTTTTCAAGGCCCCAAGAGTGGTTTTGGATCCCACTATAATAGATAAGGCCCCCGTGATCTTAACTCGTACATGTTTTCATTAACTTCTAAGGGTTGGTCAAACAACTAAGAAAGCGGTTAAAAACAATAATAGTTTATTGTGTACAAAAGTAAAACAGTATTTAAAATATTTATCTCTAGTTAAGATCCCTGACATTGCAATGAATATTGGACAGAAACATCCATTTTTTTTATAATTTGCAATCCACAATCTTGGACTAGGATGAATTTTGAAATGTTTGTACTCAGAACTTATACAGTGCTCGTCTAAAGTCCGTTCCCCCCTACTAATTTTTGAACTACCTGGTATATCGCAACCAAATTTGGAGGGCTTGAATAGGAGATAAAAACCTACTTTTTCATGAAAAAATCACACCTAATAGTGTTAAAATGGCGGCTGAGCGACATATTCCATATTTTTTTTAAATAGATCACCCCGTATATTATTCCATTTTCGAAATCTGCTCATAATTATCAACAGTTTTATCTAATACACTTCACTCCTAAATTCAATTGTTTTCGAAATATTAACGTTTGAAATCAAGTTTGCATTGGAAAAAATCGTTGTCGCGGTACTATCTTGTTTACTGTCAAACTGAATTGCTAACTGTCAAATAGTCCGTTGAGCGCCTAAATCCTTTTATGAAAAGTGTGATCAAGGCTCGTAGTTTAGACGATAAATTTGAAGCAGTTTTGATATTTGGAGAAGCTGGAAGAAATTATCATCTAGCAGTCCGTATGTTTAATGATAGATTTCCCGAGAATCCTATTTCGAGGTCATATTTGCGCAAACTTTTAAATAAGCTCCAAGCAACTGGTACACTGAAAGATGCTCCAAGATCAGGAAGACCGCCTCTTTCAGAAGAAAAACAGGTAGAAATTGTTGATGAAATGGTAATCAATCCGACTCAGTCGACGTCTGCAGTTGCTGAATCCTGTGGAGTAAGTTCAAAAAGTGTCCAAAGAATCCTAAAAAATGAAAAGTTTCATCCCTATAAAATGAAAATCCTGCATGCTCTCACGAAGGATGATCCAGACCGGAGGGTTGAATTTTGTGAGTGGTTAACAAGAACAATTGAAGGAGAACGGGGCTTCCTAAAACGTGTATGTTTCGCAGACAAATGCACGTTTTTCCTTAATGGAAAAGTCGACAAACATAATGTACGATACTGGAGCGATACTAATCCGCATATTTTTAGAGAGGGACATACCCAGTTTCCTAAAAAGGTGAATGTTTGGGCGGGGATTTTGGGCAATCGCGTTGTTGGACCGATTTTCATCAGAGGCAATCTTACAGGAGTTCTTTACAGAAATCTTTTAGAAACTGAAATTGAACCTCGAATAAGACAAATTGTATTAAACAATCAGGAAGAGTTTGAGAATAGTGAAATCATATTTCAGCAGGATGGGGCATCTTCCCATTTCGATCGCATGGCTAGATAGTTCCTCGATACAAACTTTCCTGGGCGATGGATAGGTCGCAGGGAAGTACAGAATGGCCACCAAGATCTCCGGATGTTACACCTCTAGATTTTTTCCTTTGAGGGTATCTGAAGTCAAAAATCTACGCCACTGAATGCCAAACAATAGAAGAGTTGGAACGCAGAATAATAGATACATGTGATGAAATAGATGATCAGACTTTCATCAACGTGAGAGAAGCTATTTAAAATAGGGCACTTTATTGTCAAGATTTAGAATGGGACCACATTGAATACTTGATGAAATAACTATTGTAGTTGAATAAAAGTGTTATTCAATACCTCATTTTAAACCGAAATATTAATATTTCGAAAACAATTGAATTTAGGAGTAAAGTGTATTAGAGAAAACTGTTGAGAATTTCGAGCAGATTTCGAAAATGGAATAATATACGGGGTGTTCTATTTAATAAAACTTTTAGCTGTGATTTTTTCATGAAAAGGTGGGTTATTATCTCCTATTTAAGCACTCTAAATTACGTTGCGATATACCAGGTGGTTCAAAAATTAGTAGGGGGGGATCGGACTTTAGACGAGCACTGTATATCGAGTAGAATGTCATCATATCATTTTGTGAGAAGTATGTTTCAGAAGGTTTCAAGTTGAAAATCAGTCTCATAATTCTCTTTTGAGAGATAAAAATTCGGTCTACATTTGTGGCGCTACCCCACAAAATTACGTTATATGATAAATGGGAATACACAATTGCATAATATTCATTCATTATCTGTTGTAAAATTGGGACATTTTTTTTGTTGAAAAACTGCATAGTACCCACTATTGATTTTTTTTACAAACATGGTCAATATGGAGGTTCCAGCTCATATCAGAGTTGATGTAGGTGCCTAAAAATTTAGTTGACTTTTCAATGATATTGCCATTAACATTGATATAGATTGGGGTATACATTTTTTTTCGAGTGGAATTTTATGAATTCTGTTTTATTTGGGTTAACAATCATAACGTTTTTGGTACATCAATTTGTGAATTCTATTGTTACAGTATTCAGTTTTCCTTCCAATTCCTCTGGATTTTCTGCGTTTACAGCAAAAGAACAGTCGTCGACAGTAACAGTACATTCCGTGCTCATGTATGCAGGCATGTCGTTTATGAATAACAGAAAAATTAACGGACCCAGTATGGAACCTTGGGGAACTCCTAGGTCCATATCATAGAAATCCGATCGCTCATTTGCAACTTTTACATATGTTTGTCTGTTTTCAAGATAGGACATTAACCACTTTAAAAAATTATCTCTAAAACCCAGATTGTATAATTTTTCCTTCATAATTGATAGATTTGAGGTATCGAACGCTTTCGATAGATCAAACATATGTTTTTTTCTCGAGATATGTATAGATGTACTCAAAATAGTCACAGGAAGCACTCTCCGTTGATCTACCTGGAAAAATTCCATTCTGGTGTTTAGTGATCAAGCCATATTTCGAAAGAAATAACAATATTTTTTAAAGACAATTTTTTTCTATAACTTTGCTCAGTACTGGCGGAACAGAATTGGGTCGATAGTTCTGGACATCTGTGGAATCTCTGCTTTCGAACACGGGAGTTCACAACCCAAAAATAATTTGACAAAATTCGGTCAAATGCTATTTTGGTTCCCCCGACCTTGCCTTGAAACGAGTTTGGACATTTTTTTTTTCATTTACGAGATATTCCCACTGGCAACTTTTAAATTCAACACACTGTATAGAAGCTGATGGCCGAGGTAATAAACTTTATTTTTAGTTTCACTTGTCCTGTCTTTAATCAAATCTTGCAAGGTTAGGAAAAAAAACCAAAATGGGGACATTTTTTGTGATTATGGTACGATTCTATTCAAAATTGGTTTTTCGGGGTCGGAGATTATGATGTTTTTCAAAAATAAATTAGATAGAATTTACTAAACCAGTTATTTAACATAATAATCGCGAAAAAAAAAGAAACAAAAAAAAACAAGCTTTCATTAGTTGTTAATAAAAAACAGAACTAAAAAGTTTAAAATAAGAATTATAAAAAAACATTTTTAAAGACAAGCTTTCATACAAATGCACTTAAAAGGAAAACAAATTTCTTTCATTGTTTGATCTAGGTTATTTTGTGAGTAACAGATTCAAAAGCTTGCACGCATTTCGTGATGATGAAATATAAAACTAATTACATTAATTCACTATAATTTGTCGATTCGTCTGGATTTTAATTGGCACAGAACGAATTTTAGATGGCTTCATTCTCCATAATAAACAATTAATCGATGTCATTATCGTGATAATGATGATATTTTTTTACGTATAGTTATAATTTCACCAAGATCTTGTGACTGGGTTTTAACGATATGGTGTCTATCTTTATGCTTTCAGCGGTATAAGATCATTAATTCGACACTCCCTGCAGATAATTAATATAATCGTTTACCTTTTTTGTTGTAATTGTTTCGAAAATGTCTTCTTTCTTTGTGAAAAAGTTGCTCACCTGCTTGTCAGGGAACTCCTCAATTCTTAGAATTCAAAGCTTTTCAGAATTTAGCGGAAAGGAAAAGTTACAATTTGAAATGGCAGTTCAAATTATTCTGGATTTTCTGCTTGATGATCCAACTTGTAGACAAGGCTTACAGTTTTTTTAAATCGATACATCTAATTTTTTATTCTCAAATGAACAATTTGCTGTAAACCCCATGCCACTGCCTTATAAGTGATGATTGATCTCACTATTGTTGTGTACAATTCTAGGGCCGGTCATATCCTTCAGTTCAAGGAGAGGCATTAAGTGGGGGATCTGTGGCAGAAAAATAGTCTTAGATTTTCAGTTCTCAGAAAAACGAATCCGACATCTTCCTCTAGAGGGTTTTATGGAAAAATCGCTTTGGTTTTTTGTTATAGATTTTTTTTAGAGATCAACTATATATTCATGTAGATTGTATGTAATACTTCCCAAAATATAATTCATAAAATAATGTCTGTTACAAAAAACAAAAAAAAACTGAACAAAAAATCAAACCAAGGAAAAAAACTGAAAATGAAAAATAAAATGATTTTTTCTAGTCTCAATAACTAAGCTCCTAAACTAATTTTGAGTCGGCGCCAAACAAACAAATTAATATCAGCGAACCCCCATAAACCTAGCAGAACCATTTGAGACTTTTGAATTTCCAATTACGCCTTAATTTGTCGCTAATTATTCGCTAATTTATTACCACAATTATAAATTTGTCGCTCATCGTTTAAAAAAAATCCATGGTTCTGCTAGGTTTATATGAAGCAAAATATGTCGCTAATTAATCGCTAATTAATTATCACTTCGAAAAAAAATTCGCTCTTCGTTTTTTTTTAAATCTATGGCTTTACTAGGTTCATATGATGCTAACAGAACACTTCCTATCCAATTATGGAAAAAAAAAACTAATAGTCCATCATTTGACACCAATTTGTCGCAAATTTTTTACCACAATAAAAAATTTGTCGCTAATTTATTAACACAATAAGAAATTTGTCGCTCATCTTTTTTTGTGAAAAAACAGTATATAAATGGATATAACTCGGGAATTAATGATTTTGGAGGAAAAAATCGTTTCTTAAAAAAAAAAAAAAAAATTTTTTTTGTTGCTAATTATTAATATTAAGGAACAGTGTTTTTAAATCATTTATATTGCTCTCCAATACTATGGAAGAAATTGTAATTTTTTTTTACTTTTTATTTGTTTATTAAATAAACAATTTGTTATAAACAAATGAATTTTTCGGTTATATTGTTTTTTTAAATATTTCCAAAAATACTGAAATCAACCATGTATCTTTATTGAAAACATGTTTTTTTTTTTTTTTTTTTTAATTTTTTTTTTTTTTTATTGTTATTAAAATAACTTATAAACTATGGACGATACGGTAAGAACACTTCGTGTCTTTTTTATTCTCCGTTCAGCAATTAACAAATAGAGCTTTCAACCGAAGCTCTAATTCTATTATATATACATTTTTCTAATGATTTATAAAGTTTTCTCCAAAAAAAATTTTTCACGGTTTTTTAACTTAAATATCTTATCAACTATTAGAAATACGACTAAACCCTTTCAAGTATTTTTTATTCTCCGTTAATCAATGAACGGAGAAAAAAAAACTTGGAAGTGTTCTTGCCGTATCGTCAATAGTTTATAAGTACTTTTAATAACTATGACGAAAAACTGAAAGAAGACGACAAGTCAAAGTGCAGAAAATATTAAAAATAATATTATTGAAAATTTAAAAGAATTTATAACCGAAAAATTGATTTGTTTATAATAAAATTGTTTATTTAATAAACAAATAAAAAGTAAAAAAAAATTCATTTCTTCCATAGTATTAGAGAGCAATATAAATAATTATTCAGAAAAAACGGTTCCTCAATATTAATATTTAGCAACAAAAAAAATTGTTAATTAAAAAACGATTTTTTTCTTGAAAGTCATTATTTTCATCATGGATTAGATTGCCAGCATTTTTTTTTTAAATCTTATAAACAATACATTTGTTCATAACAATTCTTCAAACAATATGCGTTAATATTAAAAAAAATATATATATTATTTTCAGCAATAAAACAACAAATAAATAGGAATAATTGCAAAAAAAATTAAGATTGTTTTATTTACGTTTTTATTTTTTTTATGCCCTTGACTGTTAATAAAAAAGTAAAAAATAAAAAAAAAATCAGCACGGAAGCTAAGCCTCGCGTTTTCTGCCTTTTTTTCGCCGATAAATCGAAATTATAAATATTGCAGGCACAGTTCCGGGAGATAGGACTTTTTTTAGGAAATTTTCTGCTCTTTAAGCATCTTTTTTCAAATTTCGGATATCTCTAATAGTTCTTGAGATATTTGCAAAAAACCTCACAAACTTTTTTGTTTAGTTAATTGTTTATAACTTTTGCAAATTGTTTCTCCAGATATTGGTACCGAACTAAGATTTTCTTAATGCAATTACGAATCGAATGACACCTCGATCATAATTTTTGGTTGGTCTTAACTCTAATTTCGGAAAATGGCTCTTGTGAACCAGACTACTGGATTCCTTTGTAACGAATATCCCGACCATAAAGTTGCTTCGCGAGAGTTCCTTATTGGCTTTCTGCTTTTATAGCGGAGTGATTATTCTAATTGGTGATCGTATTTACTGATTTAATTGTTCTAACCTTCTTTTATTCGTTATGCGAGTTATCTCAACGACTATTAGATTAGAACAATGGTGGGAAAGTTAGCAGAGACTATTTATAGGGTGAAGGTTGTTCCAAATTGAAGTAGACTGTTATTAATGGGAGTGTTGTTCTGGACTTTGAATTTGGCCCAAAAGATTTTTTCGTATTGGAAAGACCTCGTCAATTTTGATTAAAAAAAGGATTCCTGTTCAACAAAAGAACAAGTCCAAAGTAGGAGTCGAGTTCGCAATGACGTTGGATTGATGCAGCCAAGTTCAGTATTAGTAATCAATTAATTGCTAGATAATTTGTTTTTTTCGAGAGCGTCATAGGAACAAATTTGGATAATAACATTTATTTCTACAAGTTTTTTACCTTTGAAGATTAATCCTGAATAGAATTATGCTTCTAATTCAATTCCTTCAGAGTGGTAGTTATGAAAGATTCCACTCTGAAAATAATGAATCATTCCATATTAGGAATAAACTTTCATCATTGTATCATTCGCACGTGCATCTATCATAGATTTTTTGTTGTTACCATCAGTTGTTACCAGTTATTCTAGCAATTCGACGATAGTGCGTTGAATTATATGCAACAAAGAACGATGACACCAATATTTATTTTTACGTATTCTCGATGGTCAGCACGAGTTATCAAGTTGTGATTCAGTTCATGACTTAAAGGCATATAGTTTTGTTGTTCCCAGGCGCAATAATCGTGGGAAGAATGATATGAGAATCGGTGTGATTGTCTGTTTTCAGTGACATCGTTATAAATGAAAGGATATTAAAAAATTCGCAAGGTCTTTCATCTGAAAATCGCATAAAATAATCTGGTACACAATATTTCTTGATGATGTAGCACAGGCATTGTTGCAAATATTAGAATAAAAACTGAAAATTTTCCTGTCGAAACAATACGCTGAAATTTTGAAGCCCTATATAACCGAGAGAGTATTAAGAGGGGCAGATAATGGACTTTTTACAAGAATATTCAAAGAATGAAATTTGTATTTCGTGCAGAATAATTTATTTATAAAATAATAGCAGAGCGCTTTCGACTGTTGAGTCATCGGTGCTACTCATCAAGTTTACAGGAAACCGTAAAAAGCATCTCAGCTGCATTAAACAATGTGTAGTGCTCGTCTAAAGACCGTTCCCCCCTACTAATTTTTGTACCACCTGGTATATCGCAACGCATTTTGGAGGGCTTGACTAGGAAATAAAAGCCTACTTTTTCATGAAATCATCACAGCTAACAGTTTCAAAATGGCGGCTGAGCGCCATCTTCAATAATTTTTTTAAACAGAACACCCCGTATATTATTTTATTTTCGAAATCTGCTCATAATTCTCAACACATTTCTCCAATACACTTTACTCCTAAATTCAATTGTTTTCGAAATATCAACGTTTGAAAAGTGACATTCCGGTTTAAAATGAAGTATGGATTTTGGTAACTTCCGGTAAAACATTTTGCTAACTAAACGTTGTTATTAATTTGTAGTTAAATTTTTTAATGAATTCGACTAATAAGAGGCGTAAAGAGAGTTTATTAAGGATAAACAGTACCGCTTACCGGAAAATCTCGAAGCCTACGAATGTGTTCTGTAAATTCACAATCAAAACAAATTAGTTAGCTAAAAAATATTTTTGAATAACACTTTTATCTATCCCCAACAATTATTTCATCAAGTGTTCAACGAGGCCCCTTCCTAAATCTTGATAATAAAGTGCCCTATTATACATAGCTTCTCTCACGTTGATGAAAGTCTGTTCATCTATTTCTTTACTTGTATCTATTATTCTGCGTTCCAACACTTCTATTGTTTGGCATTCAGTGGCATAGATTTTTGACTGCAGATACCCCCAAAGGAAAAAATCTAGAGGTGTAATATCCGGAGATCTTGGTGGCCATTTCTGTACTTCCCCTGCGACCTATCCATCGCCCAGGAAAGTTTGTATCGAGGAACTCTCCAGCCATGCGATCGAAATGGTGAGGTGCCCCATCCTGCTGAAATATGATTTCACGATTTTCAAACTCTTCCTGATTGTTTAATACAATTTGTCTTATGCGAGGTTCAATTTCAGTTTCTAAAAGATTTCTGTAAAGAACTCCTGTAAGATTGCTTCTGATGAAAATCTGTCCAACAACGCGATTGCCCAAAATCCCCGCTCAAACATTCACCTTTTTGGGAAACTGGGTATGTCCCTCTCTAAAAATATGCGGATTAGTATCGCTCCAGTATCGTACATTCTGTTTGTTGACTTTTCCATTAAGAAAAAACGTGCACGTTTTAGGAAGCCCCGTTCTCCTTCAATTGTTCTTGTTAACCACTCACAAAATTCAACCCTCCGGTCTGGATCATCCTTCGTGAGAGCATGCAGGATTTTCATTTTATAGGGATGAAACTTTTCATTTTTTAGGACTCTTTGGACACTTTTTGAACTTACTCCACAGGATTCAGCAACTGCAGACGTCACTGAGTCGGATTGATTACCATTTCATCAACAATTTCTACCTGTTTTTCTTCTGAAAGAGGCGGTCTTCCTGATCTTGGAGCATCTTTCAGTGTACCAGTTGCTTGGAGCTTATTTAAAAGTTTGCGCAAATATGACCTCGAAATAAGATTCTCGGGAAATCTATCATCAAACATACGGACTGCTAGATGATAATTTCTTCCAGCTTCTCCAAATTTTAAAACTGCTTCAAATTTATCGTCTAAACTACGAGCCATGATCACACTTTTCATAAAACGATTCAGGCGCTCAACGGACTATTTGACAGTTAGCAGTTCAGTTTGACAGTAAACAAGATGTTACCGCGACAACGATTTTTTCCAATGCAAACTTGATTGAAATCAACATTAGTGTTTTTGGTTGGGTTTGAAATGACCAAAATGTCACTTTTCAAACGTTAATATTTCGAAAACAATTGAATTTAGGGGTAAAGTGTATTAGAGAAAACTGTTGAGAATTATGAGCAGATTTCGAAAATGGAATGATATACGGGGTGTTCTATTAAAAAAATATTATTGAAGATGGCGCGCAGCCGCCATTTTAAAACTTTTAGCTGTGATTTTTTCATATCTCCTATTCAAGCCCTCCAAATTTCGTTGCGATATACCAGGTGGTTCAAAAATGCTGTATATACTCTATGTAAGAAAATTGTTTATTAAATTTTCAAAGAATTCTGATTATCATGAGCATTTTACTAGACACGGTGATTTGTTACAGATACCAAAGCACACGTCCAAATTGTATGAGAAAAATCCTACTTATATGGGCATCAAGCTCTATAACAATCTACCGATAAGTATACAAAAACGAAAACAATGTTCATACGTTTAAAAGAAAATTGTGGTTATTTCTTGTTGAAAGATGTTTTTATGATCTAGAAGAATATATGTCTCCATAAATAATTTTAATATGTTTTGATATGATGTGACATCCTGAATAATTTCAAAATGTTCAATATGTTTAATGTGATGTGAATGTCTCACTGATTTATGTCTTATGTACCTATTGACTTGCCTGATATAATTTTTGTGATCCTGAGGATGAATGACATCCTAAATAATTTTAATATGTTTGATGTGATGTGATAACGTCCTAAAGAATTTTAATAAGTTTGATGTAATGTGAATGTCTCACTGACTTATGTCTTCTGAACACCCATTGACTTGTCGGATATCATTTTTATAATCCCAAGGATGAATAAAGTATTATTATTATATTATTATTTAACTTTTGTGAATTTTTAGATGGATGGACGACATCCAGAAAAAATATTAGCCACGAATACACACGTAAGTTGGTGACGAAACGGGCTCCGTAAAGAATAAAAAGGGGGCTACAAACCAGTTATAATTCTTTATTGTTATTTCCAATAAATGAATCAACTTATACGGAAAATACAGGATGTTCGGATTTTTCGACAGAACAAAGCTTGAATAAATAAATGAACTAAGTCTCATGCATATCCGTTCAATCGACTGCAGTATTTTCAATTCATGAGTGCAACACTCGTTATGAGGAGCATTCACTCTAATTGGTACAAGAAGCCGTAACATCTGTCTTGTCTCACGATAAATCATTCAACGGTTTTTCTCGTGGGCTCACTGGAACCGCATAATTAACGTGAATTATGAAGTATTAAAATAGATTGTCGCGACTCTATCGTCAAGACTGTTTACCTCAATGGGACGTTTTTTTCTTTCTGCTCTCTGAAGTATTTTAGTACCGCAAGAGACAATCGAAGGACAACAAGTTCGAAATGGTGTTAATTATTGATAAAGCTCCTAAAAATATGAGCGATAGCTCATTGGATTCGGAATGACTTGTAGAAAAATGCATTTCGATGATTTTACTGCACATGAAAAATTGCAATTGTGATTAACAAATTAAGAGGGGAAAAAAGCATTTAGTTTTTCGCTAATGATTCAAAAACTATTGATAACTGAGAAATTCGAAAATAAGATTCTTAAAGAGGAGGAAATTTTCACTTGTAATACCACTAGAGGTTAAAAAAATCCGGAAATAATTTAACCTCGTGTGGTATTCGGTAAAAAAACTTCACACCAGATTGTGTTTGAAAATTAAATAATTTTATAATTTATCTTTTGACTCTCAACAATGCCATTTTTTTTTCTTCGACAAGACACTAGCAGAAACATGGAATGTTTTGATTGACTTAATTGTTTAGTTACCATGGCAACTAGGTGAAACCTTAACCCAAAATGTACCTGAGTTCCGAAACTGTCAAGCGGCACGACGCAAAAAAAATGTTTCGCTTCGATCAAGAAAGTAAAGAAAGTATTCGTCAGGAGATTCAGCAGTTAACACCCTCAGTAGATATAGCTGCAGGGCTACGGGCGCAATTTGGCACTTTTTCCCATGTAAATCCCCATAAGAAAATCTAAGGTCCAACGTGGTCATTTTGCGACCTTTTACCTGTTTCGATCTTTATGAGACCATCATCAGGTTCTCGACGTTTCGAATCTTCAGCGGGTTCTCAACGTTTCGATTCATCTTCAGTTCGATCTTTATGAGACCATCATCAGGTTCTCGACGTTTCGGTGAACCTTTTCTTTAACATATCCCCAAATAAATAAATCGAGCACAGTAAGATCTGGTGAGCGAGCAGGCCACCGTACTGGACCATTGGTTGCAATAACCTGATTATAAAAATGCTCTATTTATTTATTTGGGGATATGTTAAAGAAAAGATTCACCGAAACGTCGAGAACCTGATGATGGTCTCATAAAGATCGAACTGAAGATGAATCGAAACGTTGAGAACCCGCTGAAGATTCGAAACGTCGAGAACCTGATGATGGTCTCATAAAGATCGAAACAGGTAAAAGGTCGCAAAATGACCACGTTGGACCTAGATCTTATGGATTATGGAAAAATGCAAATCGCCTACCCTGCAGCATACTACTACCCTCGAAAACTAAGAAATCCAAGTCATTCATATGGAGGCAGTTTACAAACTTTTGCGAAGAAAAATCGTATGATTTTGATAGAGCGGATATAACTGTGCGCTTATTCTTGAAGACTATGGGTTCAATATGCGGAAAAAGAACTCTGAAGACTACAAAGAGAGTGTAGTAAAAGTTTTATGGAATTCCACAGCCAAGCAGTTGCAAGAATTTTTTTTTAAAAGGTACAATCGCAAATGTAATCCATTTTTTGATATAGAATTTGAAAACGCAAGAGCTGCAAAAATGCTAAGCGTCGGAAGTTACAAAAGGACCCAGCCAAGAGAAAGACAAGTTTATCCGCATTATCAACAGAGAGTTAAATATTTTTTTTGAGCTTTCTGATGAAAACACCCCGGAGGGATTGGAAAAAAAAAATTCCACATCACTGCTCATGAATTGGCCTGGAGAGGGAATGAAGGAGCTGCAGCATGCATAGAATATTTTGTGGAGGAAATTGATAATCAAGGAAAACCAATAGGTCGCATTGAATATAATCCAGTTTCCTCTAAAACTACCCAAAGCGGTTAAAAAAAAATGGCTGACAGTAAGTAGTTAGTACCAAATATACTCAATGAAGAAATATGCCCAGTTAGACTTTTCAAAAAGTTAAGAAGCAAGCGAGATCGCCTCATCAAAACCAACCGTTAATTTTTAACTCCCAATCCAAACTGGCAGCACCCCAACTCCAAAGGTAGGTACAAGAACAGTCCGGCTGGACAAAATACGGTCTCTTCCTGGTTCAAATCGACGGCATCATCAATTGGAATTGACGTCAAAAAGGTCAAAATAACAAATCACTCTGCAAGAGCCACTGCTGTTTCAACTTTAGCCAAAACAGGAATGGAACTACTTCCATGTCCTATGATTCTAACGAGGTGAGTACCGACAATAATCTCCCAAAACATAAAATATATCCTCAGTTATAATAATTACAAAGGGTTTAATCCAGGAAAACAAATTCAAAAGTGGTGAATTATTCAAATCAAGTTGGTCGTTGTGTAATAAATTCCAATTTTTCAAACTATTAATTTCTAACGTTTCCAACTGATTCAGTTTTATACTCTCATTTTCTACGTGTAAAATTTCGAATTCATCATTGAAACAATGGTTTTCCTCTAAGAGGTGATTGAAATATGTTGAATTTGTTTTCTTTTTTACATAACTTTTATGATGTTCATGGAACCTATCTTTAAATGTTCTACCAGTCTGTCCAATATATACCTTAGGGCAAGTTCCACACTTAAATTTATATACTTCCGATTTTTCGGCTTTCGAAATTCTATCTTTATTATTTTAAATGAATCTACCCATCGTATTATTTGTTCTATATGCAATTTTTAGATCTCGTTTATTAAGAAATGAAGCTATTTTTTCCGTAGACTGTCCACAATATGTGAGTGTTCTATAATTTTGATTAGAGTTTCTGGTGGTAGGAAAAACTTTGTACATAGCTTTTGAATGGAGTTTTTTGGAGACAATACTATCTATTAGGTCAACTGTATATCTATTGTTCACTGCAATTTGTTTTATGATGTTAAGTTCTTTTTTTAAATTCTCATCTCTGAAAGGGGAACATTTACTAATCTATGAATCATACTATTATAAGCTGCAACTTTATGTTGGAAGGGATGGTTAGAATTGGCATGAATAGTAATATCCGTGTGGGAGGGTTTGTGGTAAATTGAAAATCCATGTTTTTTGTTTAGTTTGGTTATTGTCAAGTCCAAGAAATTGATTCAGTTTTCTGATTCTATTTCCATAGTGAATTTTGTTGATATACAGGGTGATTCAAAAGTACTTCAGGAGGTGATTCCTCACAATATTCTAATATGAATTTTCCAAATAAATATATGTCGCTTCGTTTCCAAGGTCTTGAAAGTTCATTTTTATTTCCGTTTTTTTTTTAATTTAAATAATTTTTTCGAAATACTGACCATAATTAAACAAAAATTGATAGTGAGAGGATTTTTGAAGTGTCGAATTCGAACCTGATGTTATTATTGCTCTTACTCATAGGAGGCGCCACCTACACGTCTTTTTCTTTTTTGAAGATTCATAACTTTTTTGAGCGTACTTCTAGCACATTTTTCAGTAAAAAAAAACAATTCTTCTATCATATCTACGTAAAAAAGCTACCCTCGTTACAAGTCGCTATAACCAACCGTTTTCTGGATATATAGAGCTATTATTTAAACATTCATGCCGTTTTTTATGAAAACCAAGGTCCGAAGAATAAGGACTAACTTGTTGAAAAATAACCCTATTTTTTCCCAACGGGACCTTGTTCTTTCAAGTGGTAAAAACACACCATAATTTATTCAAATTTCTTAATTTATATTCAATACTATGAAAAAATTATTTTGTGGTGTACTCTCTTTAGAGCGTTAAATTAAAATTATAAATAATGGAGATAGTTCCGGAAGTCAAAACTTTTTTATTGAAAATTTCCCCCTCTTTAAGAATCTATTTTCCGATTATCGCTAGCGCTTATAGTTTTTGAGTTATTCCAAAAAAACTGAACCTCTTTTCTTTGTTTTTGTTAATAATAATTGCAATTTTCGTCTGCAAAAAAAACACAAAAAACGTCTGTCTCAGAATAGCATCCCGAATCAAATGAGCTAGTGCTCATATTTTTTGGAGACTTGGAACAATTTTTTCGCAGGAAACTCACTATATTAATACGAAAAATCAGGATAAATATATTTTTGCTTTTTTTGAGTTGAATATGAAGTCAATAAAATTAGTATACCAAAATAATGCCAACAATCATTATACAGTTAATATAACGAACTCGTCGAATACTGCTGATGGAGAGTACAAAAAGACGAAGAAAACAAAACAGCTGCGACCTTATCGAGTGCAAGATATGATTGCGGCAGCTCGTTACACATACATATATGGAGACTTCGTGTGTGTTACCAGTTACAATGAGTTATTAATATTAAATGACAATGGCGATCTTACCTTTTTCAGATGTTTGTTGACCCATTTCGTGAAAGTTTTCTTCTGTACCGCGTCTCGCTCGTCTGAAATTCAAAAAAATATACGTTGATTAAAACAATCGAATACGAAGATGGATATAATGGCAATAATGAGTTTGATTCGTTTTCAGGATTTCGAAAGGTCACGGAAAAGTTTTATATAGGCGTGGAAAATCAAGCACTTTCAGTGATGTTCGTCACAATGGCAATGTCAAAAATGAAATATTTTTATTTGAGGAACAGATCTGAAATGTAGGGCAAATCTTAAAGTAAAATAATAAAACAAAAACTTTTTAAAGAGACATTTGGATCAATGATGTGGTCCATTCAATAGACATCAAAAGAAGAGACATAGTTGAGACAATTGATTGGTATTACAACTCAAACATTAAGTGAATAAGTTATTCGTATTCTGCAAATAATATTGATTAGTTTTTATATCTGGAAGTGTTTTTGCTTGCCTTCAAGAACAAAACGCTATTAGTTAAGGGGTTTTTAGTTTTTTTGTAACGAATTTGTCACATATTTTTTTCTGTTTGATTTCTCGTATTAAGATAGTGTGGAACTCTCAAGATATTTGATGAGGACAAATTCGATACCGCTAATCACAGAATACCGTTTTGGGAAGTATGCAATTCATCAGCACTTCTAACTGTATTAGTACTGCAGAAACGGGCTATCAGGTATATGTGTAAGATTAAACCTCGTGATTCGTGCAGACCCGTTCTACCGCGTTGAAATTGCAAATTCCTTTAACAAATTTGGCCAGGGATTCTATTTATTACAATGGGTTCAAGATGTTTAATCACTTGCCCTCAGATATAAGACAGGCAAATTTGACCAACAAAAAGTTTAGAAGAAGGGTAAAAACATTTCTTGCTGATATACCCTATTATAATTTGCAAGAGTTCTATAATGATAAATTTACGTGACAAAATGTGCATATTTGAATATACAGGGTGTAACATGAGTACGTTGAAATATTCAAGTGACGTATTTCTGAGACAATTTTAAGAACTAAAGTCCGGAAATGCTTCGTTTCGGAGATACAGAGTGTTGAAATTGAATTTTTGTGTTCGCTTTTTGAAAATAACTGCAAAAAATAAGTTATTTGCACGAAATTTGGTACCCGGGGTTTTTTTGACGTGGGAAATCATAATTTTGTATTAATTTTCATGTAACATCTAGAGGGCGTAGCGTACGCTGTCATTATTTATTTCAAATTGCCCCTTACATTTTTGACAGTAAACTTTTGGTACTTTTCATGAAAAAAACCTTATTCCCACACCTTTTCCTAGTAAAAAAGGTACACTTCCTCGACAACGCTGGAGGTGATCGTTTTCGAGATATTTACAATTTTCTATATCGATGCATGTTACTTAGCTCCTAGGGCGCTAAGTGAAGTTGCTGAGAACATTACAAAAACTAAGTATGTGGTAGGTCTCGTCAAAATAAACTACTTTTTTCCTATGAAATGTTTATCGAAAAATGATTTGTTTTCGAGATACAGATTGTTGAAATTTTTCAAAACATGGTTAGTTTTTGTCATAAGTTATTTGCAACTGCAGCTATTTTCATCAAACTTTAAACACAGACTTCTTTCAGACTGAGCATTATCAAACTGCTCCATTTCGGAGTTTGTGAAAAACAATTCGGAGAAGTACTATGTTATTTATTAGGCAATTAAACATATACAAATTGAACGGAACAACTATTACAACACCTGTTCAAAGTGATGACCCCCAACAGTAATACAAGCTTCTGCTCTCGTCATCAAAGAATTCCGCACCCGTTGAAAAATGCCGGGAGTGTTTCTTATCGTTTCGTAGCAAGCTATGATACGATCCCTTAACATTTCCTCGTTTTCAATGGGGCTAGCATAAACTAGTGATTTTAGGTGTCCCCAAAAGAAAAAATCGACGGGATTGAGGTCCGGTGACCTCCGGGGCCAATGCTGAGTGCCTCCTCGTCCTATCCATCGTTGGAGATATGCTACGTCTAAGAAATTTCTTGATATCAGACTAAAATGAGCAGGGGCTCCATCGGTCATAAACCAAGAGTGATTTCAGAGACCAATGGGAACATCTTCCATAAGCTGGGGAAGCTCGTGTTCCAAAAAATGTTGGTAAGCATCTCCATTCTAACGTAAGGGGAGAAAATAGGGCCTAATTAAATAATCCCCAATTATGCCTACCCATACATTAAAAGAGAATCTGTCTTGGAAATGAGTTTGCGTTATCGCATGTGGGTTATCTTCCGCCCAGATGTGGTTGTTATGGAAGTTCATGATACCATTTCTTGAAAAATTAGCCTCATCTGTGAAGAGGATTTTCGATACAATTTGGGGATGTTCGACTTTTCTTGGAAGCCATTGAGCCAATTCGATACGTGGTTGAAAATCATGTAGCGTAAGTTCCTGGACACGCTGAATATGATAAGGATAATTGCTGTTCCTTTAAAATTCTGTAAACGGTCATGTGACTCACATTCAAAGTTTGACTAATTTTTCTTGTACTTGTCTCTGGATGTTCATTAATTTCTTCGAGAACCGCCTCCTCCAATTCCACAGTTCTTGTAGTCCGTGGCCGTCCTACTGCAGAATTTCTTTCAAAGCTTCCAGATTCGGAAAGTCGCCGGAAAAGATTCGCAAATGTCACTGCACAAGGAGTGACGCGTTGGGGATACCTTTCCTGATAGATGCGTCTGGCCACGGTTGAATTTCCGTCAGCCAAGCCGTATGCAAAAACCATATCAGCCATTTCAGCATTGGTAAAGTCGGGCATGGTACCAAAAAATCACTTTATAAACTCCGAACTGTGAATTTGTCAATGAATAGTTAAAAATGTGACAGCGAACTTCTATTTTTATAAACGAACGTTCATAGCCTACTCGATTTAATTAACTTAATTTTCAAGCGGAGAGTGACAAAAATTATTGAAATCAAATTTGGCTATACTGATTAAGCAGTTTGATAATGCTCAGTTCAGGAGAAGTCTGTCCGGGTATACTGCGTAAAAAGTTTGATGAAAATAACTAAAATTGCAAAAAACCAACCATATTTTGAAAAATTTCAACAATCTGTATCTCGAAAACAAATCATTTTTCGATAAACATTTCCTAGGAAAAAAACTACTTTTTGACGAGACCTACCACATACTTAGTTTTTGTAATGTTCTCAGCAACTTCACTTAGCGCCCTAGGAGCTAAGTAACATGCATCGATATAGAAAATTGTAAATATCTCGAAAACGATCACCTCCAGCGTTGTTGAGGAAGTGTACCTTTTTTACTTGGAAAAGGTGTGGGAATAAGGTTTTTTCATGAAAAGTACCAAAAGTTTACTGTCAAAAATGTTAGGGCAATTTGAAATAAATAATGACAGCGTACGCAGCACCCTCTAGATGTTACATGAAAATTAATACGAAATTATGATTTCCCACGTCAAAAAAACCCCGGGTACCAAATTTCGTGCAAATAACTTATTTTTTGCAAAAGTTATTTTTAAAAAGCGAACAAAAAATTCAATTTCAACATCCTGTATCTCCGAAACGAAGCATTTCCGGACACAAGTTTATATAGACTTTTTTCTTAAAATTTTCTCAGGAATACGCCACTTGAATAGTTTAACGTACTTATGTTACACCCTGTATGTTATATGTATAAGATTTTCGTGCTTGGATATATATGTCTGTTTGTTGGGCGTAATAAGGTGTGTTATGTAATATTTTATATAACTGTATATGTTTATGTGTGTATTGTATAAGTTTTGATAATATTTTTAAACAAAACTGCACATTTAACCATGTTGATACAGAATTCGACGATGAACTTTATAGTGTATGTTCTAACTTTACTTTTTGGTAGGTATTTTTATATTTACATTTTATATTTCTATATTTACATTTATATTTATTTATCACAAGCTTTGTCCACAAGATTTATTCTTAATGACAATAAAGTATATTATTATTATTATTAATCTTCAATAGGGGAGTTCCTCACAAGTTGCCAACTTGAAATAAAATAATTAATAAAAACAAACTTTTTAAAGACCAGCTTTTATTCAATTTCGCTAAAAAGTAAAAAATAAATGGCTTGGATGTGTGACGTAGGTTATTCTAGATTCAAGAGCTTTTGTCGCGCAAAGTTTTCAGTTGGAATACAAAAGCGATAAGCTTTTGAATCTATAACTCACGGGATAACCTACGTCACACATCCCAAGCAATTATTTTTTACTTTTTAGCGCATTTGAATAGAAGCTTGCCTTTAAAAAGGTTTTTTTATTAACTATTTCATTTTCTGTAAGTTCTGAGCTATCCAGTTCTTCAATGAGGAGACCATCTACACCATAATGCATTTTCGATGACGTCCCTATGGATGTTGACGATCTAAAAACGAAATGAGAAAGAAGCTTTCCGGAATATAGCTTTTTCTG
The DNA here is from genome assembly GCA_018342105.1 of Gonioctena quinquepunctata. Taxonomy (NCBI): domain Eukaryota; kingdom Metazoa; phylum Arthropoda; class Insecta; order Coleoptera; family Chrysomelidae; genus Gonioctena; species Gonioctena quinquepunctata. The sequence goes on from JAFIRS010000242.1 coordinate 179,892, forward strand.
ACGTAAAAAGGTCCGCTGAATCCAAAAAAGTGACCATCTCGTCAGCTAAGAGAGCTATGATGTCGCAAAGTCTCGAAACGTTGGTACGCCGGCGGGGAAGATGTGATAGCTTCCACGGGTGTGAAAACAGCCACGGTTTTCTCATCCACGGTTTTCGATCTGGCAACATCGCGCGGCCCTATCGTATCCACACCTGAATCGCAGGCGTTCGGAGTTTTCAATCAGCGCTTATTCTTCAAACTAAGTAGGAAGTAGGTAAACAAATGATCGCGCAATAGAAAAATATTTGAATTATAGATAAAATTATTCATTAATTAGGAAGCATTGTATAGAAGGATTAAGAAGAAAATTTCAAATTATTTCAATTTTAAAAATGTAACGCAATCTGAGTGAGAAGGAAGTGTTTATAGAATCTCCCTTCTCCACTTTCTGAAAGCAGATTCGTTTGTAGGACCGTAGGAAATAAGTTAGGAATTTTCGAATAAAATAAAAATTCATATTTTCCAAACGGCGCGGTGTATCGCATTTTGAGTGGGTAGAGAGTGTTTATACAACCTTTGTTCTTCAGCTTCTGGAGACAGAATCGTTTGTAGGGCCGTAGCAAAAAAATTGGGAATTTTCGAAATAAATAAAAATTCATATTTTCCAAACAGAGCGGTGTATCGCACTTTGAGTGGGTAGAGAGAGTTTATACAACCTTCCTTCTTCAGGTTCTGGAGACATAATCGTTTGTAGGGCCGTAGTAAAAAAGTTGGGAATTTTCGAAATAAATAAAAATTCATATTTTCCAAACAGAGCAGTTTATCGCACTTTGAGTTGATATATAGTGTTTATACAACCTTTCTTCTTCAGCTTCTGGAGACAGAAACGTTCGTAGGGCCGTAGGAAAAAAATTGGAAATTTTCGAAATTCATAAAAATGTATAATTTTCAAACAAACGATTCTGTCTCCAGAAGCTGAAGAGAAAAGGTTGTATAAACACTCTCTACCCTTTCAAAGTGCGATACACCGCTCTATTTGGAAAATATGAATTTTTATTTATTTCGAAAATTCCCAACTTTTTTCCTACGGCCCTACAAACGATTCCGTCTCCAGAAGCTGAAGAATAAAGGTTGTATAAACACTCTCTACCCACTAAAAGTGCGATACACCTCTCTGTTTGAAAATATATTTTTTTTTTCAAAAATTCCCAACTTTTTTCCTACTGCCCTACAAACGGATCTGCTTCCAGAAAGTGGAGAAGGGAGGTTCTATAATAAACCCTCTCTTTCCACTCAAAGTGCGATAGACCGCTCCGTTTGAAAATATATTTTTTTTTTCGAAAATTCCCAACTTTTTTCCAACGGCTCTACAAACGAATATGCTTTCAGAAAGTGGAGAAGGAAGGTTCTATAAACACTCTCTACACACTCAGAGTGCGAAAATATGAATTTTTATTTGTTTCCAATACCCCCAACTTTTTTCATAGTGCCTTACAAACGATTGTGCGCTCAGAAATTAAAAAGATGATTGTAATTCTCTTCTCACCAAGAATGCCTTTCAAAATACGAATAATCTCCTAATTTAGAAAAATAATTTTCACCTCATATATTCCATATCATTTTTCTATTGAGCGATCATTTGTTTACTTACTACCTAGTTAGTTTGAAGAATAAGACGCTGAAGAGATGAGCAAACTGATTGAAAACTCCGAACGCCTGCAGTTGTGCGTTCAGAAATTAAAAAAGATCATTGTAATTCTCTTCCCATCCAGAATGCCTTTCAAAATACGAATGATCTCCTAATTTAGAAAAATAATTTTCACCTCATATATTCAAAATCATTTTTCTATTGCGTGATCATTTGTTTACCTACTTCCTACTTAGTTTGAAGAATAAGCGCTGATTGAAAACTCCGAACGCCTGCAATTCAGGTGTGGATACGATAGTTGCCAGATCAAAAACCGTGGCTGAAAAACCGTGGCTGTTTTCACACCCGTATAGCTTCCTCACTTCATGTCCTATCGACGAAATGGTAACTTTTTTGGATTCAGCGGTGTTTTTTACGTATAGAAGAGTTAGTTTCAGATTGCGCACCGATGGTTTTTTCATTTGACATATGTCAAAGTCGACCGGTGCGCCATCTATGATTTCTCTCGTCGTTATCTCGATTTTTCAGGATTCACGGTGAATCTGTCGGATTGAGATACCACATATGCTATATTTTCAGAATCTACCCGGCATTTCCCACATTTTGGTTCAAACCGGAGATCGTTACGACCACTTTGGTTTTTCGAAGATATTTAGGGGTCTAAGCGTTTGACTTTACAAAAAAAAATCCGTATCGGAACAAAATTCCGTTTCTAGACTAATTCGGCCATTCTGAATCGATTTGAGTTCGCAGAATTGCTCTATCTTTTACCGTTCCAGAGTTAGAAAAAAAAAATCCGAACTTCCGAAAAAAAAAACTGGAAATGATGTTTTTTCCGAAAAATAAACCAAAATAGTTTTTTTCATAGTTTTTGCATAATTTTCCAGAATTTAACACCGATCGCTCTGTCCCTGATGTTTTTGCGATTCTTTTTACAGAAGTCTGCACCGGTGTCCCTGCAAAAATAACTTTATTCATTTTGGAGCGAAAAAAAAAACTTCCCGTGGTCCGATTCCATTGGAAATTCTTTTTTTTACGGGAATATGGAATTTAGCATCGATATCTGCGTCCCTGATTTATTTACGATTTTTCGAAGAAAGTCTGCACGGTAGCAGCATGATAGAACACATTTTCGATGACGTTCCTATGGATGTTGACGATCTAAAAACGAAATGAGGAAGAAGCTTTCTGGAATATAACTTTTTCTGACGTAAAAAGGTCCGCTGAATCCAAAGAAGTGACCATCTCGTCGGTCGGACCGCAGCTAAGAGAGCTATGATAAGTGAATCCGAGATCGACTTGGGAAAAAAATGCACCCTCTCGTAAATTTTATTTTCACCCAAAAACCTTTCATCGAATTCCAATAAATAGTGTACCATCAGATTTGGGAGAAAATTGCCTATCGGAATAAGAATTATTCGCGGAAAAATCGCTTCCGTATGGACGATTTGGCCATTGGTTTATGAACATCTTTTTTCTGAAGCCGATCTTCGAAAAAAAAATATATTTTTTTTTCCAATCAAAAAAATTCAGAAGAATAATATGTTTGCCGTGATGTTCAATGTGCATTCTGCAATTTTTTTTAAAAACCTCCTTCACCCCCCAAAGTGAACATTTTGGGCCCCCCTTAGGGCTCCTCTTGGTCAATAGCATAAGCCCCACAGTTAGTCGGCTTGAAAAAAAGCTTCCACACCTACTGTGAAAATATTTAATTATGGTGTACATATTTTGGGTAGTTGTTTCCCCCTCGTGATTAAGGGATTGTTAGGCGCCTGTCGCCGGTACGAACTTTCGAAAATGGCAATACATGATGACAAGGATTCTTATAAAACTTTTTAACAAAAAATTAAATCGACGAAATACGGAACTGAAAAGTAAAAAATAAAATGAACCTTCTTAGTCTCAATAACTAAGCTCCTAAACTAACGTAAGTATCTAATTTTGAGTCGGCGCCAAACAAACAAGCAAATGAATTAGAAAGGCGTAAAATGATGGCATCGAGTTGCGCGGTGACATTCTGATAATTTTTTTGAAGTAATTTAATCATCTTCGTTGATTGTTCGTTTGGCGCCGACTCAAAATTAGTTACTTACGTTAGTTTATGAGCTTAGTTATTAAGACTAAGAAAGTTTATTTTATTCTTTACTTTTCAGTTCCGTATTTCGTCGGTTTAAATTTTTGTTAAAAAGTTTTTATTTTTCAATTTTTTGTGGCTGAAATCTACTAATTACTACCTACTTGTTTTTTGATTACTTCCAAAATACTTACTTACCCACCTTACTTCAACTATTACCAGTTAAATAATATGATTATCTACTTTTACTATTTGTTGTAAAATAAATTATTTTTGTTGTTCTGGTTAGTTCATTTCATTACTTTGTATATCATTCCATCCTCTCATAGAATATAATTATTGTGACGGATGTAGAACAAAAATAATGACATAAGCGATCTGTCATTATCAACTATATATGTGTGCCAATGTTCACAAGTGAAAAATCAATTACTCCCTATTTTTCTACCCGTAAGGGTGGATAATTCCATTCGAAATCCAAATATGATCAACTATGAGGTAACCCTATCTAATAAAAAAAGAATCATCCAAATCGAAGAACCCAGTACAAAGTTATGCCTGATAGAATCGGTTAACGGATCAGAATTCAGAGGGTGAGTGATCAATATCCTTCATTTTGCTACCCTTAGGGGAAGATTTCATCTTTTAAATTCAAATGGGACCAACTTCGAAGTACACCCTATCCACTGAAAAAAAAATTATCGGAATCGGACGTCTCAGTAAAAAGTTATGCGTGATCATACATGAAAAAAAATACGCGTCGACTAGAGAATCTCATCCTTTTTGGTTTCGTCGGTTAATAATTGTTAAAATTCCTGATTCGAAAGTACAAAGAACATTTGTAGTTCCAAATAACAATGAACACAAATTTAATCCAGCTGAAATTTGCCGTAAGTACATGAAGTAGAAGTAGAAGAAGTAGAAGTATTTATTTCTCTACAATATACATAAGTAATAGTAGAACGTCAGAACAGAAGTGATATATATATATATATATATATATATATATATATATATATATATATATATATATATATATAAAATGTAAATACACAGAGTAAAGAACATAAATATAACATCAATTATCTGGATAAAAACATTCAGGTGAGGAGTGTCCATCATATACATTCAAATTCATTTTTATTTAAATCAAGATACTCATTGACACTATAAAGACAATGTTTCAATAGAAAAGTCTTGATTTGCACCTTGAATTGAGAGGAACCTAGACTCCTTATCCTGTCACTGCATCCTAAGATAGCAGAAAACCCTAGATTTTTTCTTCAGTATAGGAATGGAAAATGTACAGTTCAAGTGGTCGGAATAAATACTTTCGCAAAAATTCTGAGTCTAATAGCATCATTTCTTGGATTACCTAATACTGCAAAATATACTGGCCATAGTTTTAGAAGGTCATCTGCGTCGCTTTTAGTTGGCTCAGGGGCTGATATTTTGAGACTTGGTGGATGCCTGCAGAAGGCAGGGGCAGTCCGTGGAAGAAAAAGTGAAAATTGGAAACGGTATTTTGAGTGGTGATATCAAGAAAAGTGGAAATATCCTTCAAGGCGAGGACCATAATACTTGTAACATTATAGAAATGCCATTTGATTTAGTATTACCAAAATCATCGTTTGGAATTAACATACAGAATAACAGCAATTTTACTATTAATATAAATCTTGTAAAAAATTAGTATGGATGGAATATGATTGTAATAATAAAAAGCGATACCTGTATTTAAATAACGTAGGCCTGTACTTTTTAGCACGCCGTGCAGATTTTTTTTATACACTCCTCCACGGCAACTTTGGGAAATGAAAAAAAATCCGTAAAATGCCACTTTTACGGACAACACTTTACGAACTGAATTTTATTCATTCATAAAACATAACTGAACATTAACGGGTGTTTATAAATACTATAAAAACTTTGAACCGATAACATTTTGCAGCAAAAAAACTAGAAATTTTGATTTTTTCAGAATAAAATTGTTAATGGTTATTGTTGCGGTAGGTGACTTTTACACTTTCTTCTTCGAACAAACATAAAATAATTAATAAAAAAAACCTTTTTAAAAACAAGCTTTTATTCAAATACCCTAAAAAGTACAAAATAATTGCTTTGCATGTGTGACGTAGGTTATTCCGTGAGTTAGAGAGTCAAAAGCTTGTCGTGCAAAGTTTTCATTTCGAATACAGATGCGACAAGCTTTTGAATCTATAACTCGCGGGATAACCTACGTCACTCATCCACAGCAATTATTTTACTTACTTTTTAGGGTATTTGAATAAAAACTTGTTTTTAAGAAGGTTTTTTTATTAATTATTTTATTTTGTGCTTTTTATACCCACATACCACTTTTGAATCGAATCGGACCATAATTACAAAACTCGTTCGCCATCTTGGAGCCGCCATCTTGAATTTGTGAAAATTCATAATCTCCGAGCCCTAAAACCCCCACATACCAATTTTGAATAGAATCGGACCATAATCACTGAAATCGTCGGACATCTTGAAGCCGCCATTTTGATTCTATGAATTTTGTCAGAAAATTCATAATCTTTGACCCTGAAAACCCTCACATACCAATTTTGAATCGAATCGGATCATAAACACAAAGCTCGTCCGCCATCTTGAAGCCGCCATTTTTTTTTCTGATAAATGCATAATGCATTGTCACGGGAACTATGAACACCTGCCAAATTTCACGTTAATCGAACAACTAGAAGTGGGGTCAAATTTAACTTGCAAGATTTGATGACAAACATCGGGACAGGTGAAACTAAATAAAAGCTTGTAATGTAAAAATGATAGTGAATTCAAACAAGATATAATCTACTTACAAGAATATACGAATTTACAGATCACATTATAGAACAAATGGATGATCAATCGCAAGTAGACTTAGTTTACACAGACTTCAGCAAAGCCTTCGATAAACTCAACCATGCTTTTCTCATTGAAAGACTCGCTGAAGTCGGTGTGGGTTCGTATCTTCGCAAGTGGATTCGGTCTTATATCACTCATAGATCTCAAATCACAGAGATTAACGGTTACAAATCAGACCCCTTTGTGGTAACCTCAGGGGTACCACAGGGAAGTCATTTGGGACCCTTACTCTTCATAATTTATATTAACCATATTGGTGAATGTTTTAAAAATTCAATTTTTTTATTGTAGGCCGACGATCTGGCGATTGTGACAAACTTCAAGATGATCTTGATTCATTCGTCGAAATATACAAAAATTCTAGTTTAGTTTTGAACTATGATAAATGCCTCACAATAACCTTCACACGAAACAGGAATATAATCAACCATCAGTACAGGATAGATGATCATTTAATGAAAACAGTGAAGGAGATTCGTGATCTTGGAGTCATTATGGATTCTAAAATGATTTTTAAGTCTCATATCGAAAAAATGGTCAACAACTGTAATCGTCTATTGGGATTCATAATAAGGAACACTAGACACTTCACGAACGCCAAAACTCTCTTGAACCTATATTACGCATTCATATATAGTAGATTAAATTTTGCATCAATTGTTTGGAATACCCAATATGCCACATATCAGCAGAGAATCGAAAGCATACAGAACAAATTTGTGAAACAACTAGCCCGTAACTCAGATATCCCAATATTAAACAGCAACTATAGTCCAATTCTGAGAAAGTGTCTCTCACCGATAGAAGAAGTATGTCCGACCTTCTAATGATCTACAAAATATTCAATAACCGTATTGATTGTTCTGAACTGTCGTCCAAAATATCCTTAAGTACACCCAACAGAGATTTAAGAAAGCACGAAACTTTTAATACACCATTTAGAAAAACAAATTCAGGAATCAACTCTCCCATTTGTAGAATGGTGAGAACTTTTAATAGCCACTGTAATGACATCGCAATATTCAGGCACTCATTTCTAAGGTTTAAAAACTACGTGAAATCCATGTTCTGCCTTCGTTTAACCTAATAATGATTATTTTCACTTCATTATACAGATAATATCTCATTTGAATTGTTTATATATTGTTTATATGTTGTTCACATTGTACATAGGTATATTGTCACTTTATTCATATTTGTTCATATTTTTCAATTTATTAATATTTGTTCACATTTATTCATATTTGTTCATATTTATTCTATAATGCACCATTCATAATGTTTATCTTGTTATTTTAGGTCACTATTCGATTGCTATTAGATTACCTAAAAAGAGGATACTCGTTGGATTTATCTGTTTGTATCCCTACTTTGTAATAAATAAATGGTTTATATTGGGTTCGAATCAAAGTTTCGATTTTCACACCTAAACCTACATACATTTATTGGATGATAACAATTTACAGTGCTAGTCAAAAGTCCCCTCCCCCCCTCGTATCTTTTGAACGGGTATACTTATAATAATGAAATTTGGAGGGTGGAAATAAACGGATGTAGGCTTCTCAACTGGTCATAACAGGTGACGCAATAGTCATAAATGACGTCACAAGGCCACTGTGACCAATAATTTTAAATGGGACCCTATGGCAAGTGACAGCTCGTTTGAAAGGTATTGAAAATACCTATTCAGTCATACCAATTTTGTTTGGGTTTCGGCTGATTTTGATTGATAAATTGAAGAAATACGAAAATTATAGTTTCGCATTTAATTAATAAAGATTTTAAAGTACGCCTCTGGTTAATTGTCAAAAAGGTTGACGTTTTTGAATTCTCTACTTGTCAAAAGTGTTTATACCTTGAAAATTTACCTAAGCTATTGTTTAACGAGACGTTTAAGTGTTTACATAGGCAAAATGGTACGTACTTAGCCGACAAAGTAGCAGCTATCTTAATAATTGGTGAATGTAGAAACAATTTCCATGCAGCGGAACGACTGTTTAATGAGAGGTACCCCGATCGCCCTATATCGAGGGTTTATTTGAGGGAGCTTCTTCGGAAGTTTGAGTTCAAGATGCCAAACGATCTGGTCGACCAACAATTAGTGATGACAAAAAAATTGACATAATTGGAGAAATGGTAGTAAACCCTACTTCTTCCACAGCCCAAGTTGCGTCTATCTGTGAAGTCAGTCAAAGGACAGTACATAGGGTGTTGGCTAAAAACAAATTTCATCCATACAAATTAAAAATGGTGCACCAACTTTCAGATGATGACCCCGACCGAAGACTAGAATTCTGTGAAACTATGTCCAATAAAATGAACCAACAACCAGGCTACATACAGACAATTTGTTTTAGTGACGAAAGTACTTTCTTTCTCAATGGAAATGTTAACACTCAAAATGTGAGGTATTGGGTGACACAAATCCTCACATCTTTCGTGAAAAAATACTCAATTTCCAGAAAAGTAAATGTTTGGGCAGGTATTTTGGGAAACCACATAGTTGGGCCTCTTTTCTCAATGCTAACTTAACCGGTGAATTGTATCTGGAGATGTTACAAAATGATATTGAGGCGTTAATTCTTGAAATTCTAGAAGATAATCCAGATGAATTCGACAACTTGGAAATAACGTTTCAACAAGATGGTGCTCCTGCACACTATTACGGTGCAGTAAGACGTTACCTAGATGAAGAATATCGTGGTAGATGGATTGGACGACGAGGTTCGATCGAATGGCCAGCTCGGTCACCGGACCTTACACCATTAGATTTTTTTCTATGGGGGTACTTGAAATCTAAGGTTTACGCTACAGCACCTGACAGTATTGCCATTCTGAAACAACGAATTGTTGAAGAATGTAGGGCAATTTCCGCTGACACACTGGGACGAGTACGACAAGAGTTTAGCAATAGGATGCATTACTGCCAGGAAGTAGATGGAGCACATTTTGAACACTTATTATAAGAACTGGTTCTTCAATCTTTATTAATTAAATGCGAAACTATAATTTTCGTATTTCTTCAATTTATCAATCAAAATCAGCCGAAACCCAAACAAAATTGGTATGACTGAATAGGTATTGTCAATACCTTTCAAACGAGCTGTCACTTGCCATAGGGTCCCATTTAAAATTATTGGTCACAGTGGCCTTGTGACGTCATTTATGACTATTGCGTCACCTGTTATGACCAGTTGAGAAGCCTACATCCGTTTATTTCCACCCTCCAAATTTCATTATTATAAGTATACCCGTTCAAAAGATACGAGGGGGGGAGGGGACTTTTGACTAGCACTGTATATTTCACTCGGCTAGCGCCTCGTCCGTAAACAATACGATTGGTCCGCAAAAGCCTCATTTCACGTACTTGTTACACAAACTACTATTTTTGCACTCTGTTCAAATATAGCCTACTTTTGACATTTAAAAGTCATCAAAAATGACACATTTTTGACGTAAGTATTGAAAAAAAATTATTTTATAATAGATTATAACAAATATCTTTCTGTAAGGTATTTCTGCACAGACCAAAAAAAAGTTGACTGAACATTGAGTTTAGTCGAGTGTCCCATGTGAGTCACTGTTTTATTTCTTCAACTATGAAGAATAATATTTCTATGATTCGTAGAAATAATGATCCATTAGAATATACATTGATCCCCATATGAGATAGAGAATCGTATTGATTGATAACAGAAAAATATTGAGAGATTAGATCATGCCCATAAATGACTATGACCAATACCTATAAAGTATTGAAGGCTGTTTGATCGTAAAAAATATTTCCAATATTACGTTAGTCATACATCCACGAACTCTTCCTGTGTGGATGCTAGCCCGGAACAAACATATTTGTTTGGATCACACAACATTGAAGGGCGAAACTTTTGTTGAATGCCGCATACATCATCTTTGTGCAGGAATTGGAAACTATTAAAAATAAAAAATAAAAATAACGAAAGCATTTGACGCATTTGCCTGTGGCGTTATTATGATTAAAATCAACTTTCACCAAGACGAAAGGTATACAAGGGACATTTTCTTACTAGCTGACAAGCGTGTAGCTCTTCAGGCATAAGTCAGACCCGGGACGGAAAGCGGGGGCGGGTGATCAAACACGTTGAGCTTCATTCCCCAGCGCTCATATAACTTCAAACATCAATTTAGACTAGGAGGAATCGGCGCATGAGTACCGAAAACTATTCCACCTCAATTTTTTTATGCGATCCTCTTCAAATTGCCCTACTGATGATACAAATGCATGTTGCCATGGGGCAACCCCGTGCCATATTGTTTAAACCGAAATTGTTTAAACAATTGCAAGGAATTGTTATTTTTCAACCGGACAAATTTTTTTATATTCTTTATTAAAATACAAATAAAAAAGGTCCTATGACTTTTCACGATAAATTTAATATTTTTAGAGATATGAATTTTTAAAGGTTCAAAAAATCTCATATTTGGGTAATTTTGACCCATGAAAAATATATTAAAAAAAAATCGAAATAATTTTTTTTTTAAATTCTTTATACAATAGTTAATAACATTCTTAATAGAGATTTTAAAAAATTTCATTGATTATACCTGTTTTTTAATTATCAATTTCGCGCTCTCACAAGTATGCATCGCTTACCTTTAAGTATCGCCGTCTCTCTCTGACTCATGCGCTGCATCGGCCTCTCTGTTTCCTGAATCATTATTTATCATTTATCTTAAAAACTATTAACTTTTTTAAGATTGTTAAAGAGAGCAATGTTATTAACAATTAAATTGTCTACAATTTGTTTTCGACAAATTTTTTTCTGGAATCAATTTTACAAACGTTATTTAAGCATGAATCGGAACATGTAATTAAAATTTTACCTGCTTTACACGCATTTACGGGTTGTGATACGACTAGTAAAATTGGCACAAAAAAAAAGCTTTAGAACTGATACAAATAAAAGAAAATCGTGATGTCTTAGTCCCTCTTGGCAATGGCTTAGAATTAAGTACTAAGGAGTTGAAAGGCTTAGAAACATTGTATTTAATATTTTGGGTAAAAAAGGCAACTCCGCGGATGAAGCTAGACAAATTATTTTTTCTCGTTGCTTTGGAACTAATATTAATTTATTGAAAATTCCGTGCACATCAGATGCCTTGCATTTGCATGCACTTAGAGCTTCTGCTCAAACATATATTTGGAAAAAGCGTTGAATCCCCAATATTAAACATTAGATTTTACGAATTTCGGATACAAACTGGAGAATACTACTTTGCTACCTTTATATATGAACAAAAGCCCATTTCCAACTGATCTTAAAAAACCGTGCAATTGTAAGAAAGCCTGTAAAACCAAAGCTTGTTACTGTAAAAAAATAATATTAGTTGCATACTTCTATGTGGCTGTGATTCAGAAGACTGTAAGAATATAATATATAAAATGATATTGATAATAAATAAATACCTTTTTTTAAATCTTGTTTTATTATTTCATACTTCTACATCTATAACCTTCGTTTGAAGAAGTTATTCAATGTAATTACTTTCTGTTTTAATGACAAAAAAATAATATAAACTGATAAAAAAGTAATTTTAATTACATGTTCCGATTCATGCTTAAATAACGTTTGTAAAATTGATTCCGAAAAATTTGTCAAAACAAATTGTAGACAATTTAATTGTTAATAACATTGCTCTCTTTAACAATCTTAAAAAAATATTTTTAAGATAAATGATAAATAATGATTCAGGAAACAGAGAGGCCGATGCAGCGCATGAGTCAGAGAGAGACGGCGATACTTAAAGGTAAGCGATGCATACTTGTGAGCGCGAAAATTGATAATTAAAAAACAGGTATAATCAATGAATTTTTTTTAAATCTCTATTAAGAATGTTATTAACTATTGTATAAAGAATTTAAAAAAAATATTATCTCGATTTTTTTTTTAATATATTTTTCATGGGTCAAGAGTACCCAAATATGAGATTTTTTGAACCTTTAAAAATTCATATCTCTAAAAATATTAACTTTATCGTGAAAAGTCATAGGACCTTTTTTATTTGTATTTTAATAAAGAATATAAAAAAAATCCGGTTGAAAAATAACAATTCCTTGCAATTGTTTAAACAATTTCGGTTTAAACAATATGGCACGGGGTTGCCCCATGGCAACATGCATTTGTATCATCAGTAGGGCAATTTGAAGAGGATCGCATAAAAAAATTGAGGTGGAATAGTTTTCGGTACTCATGCGCCGATTCCTCCTAGTCTAATTCAAGTTAGCCTATTAGCTCATGTAGCTGAACTCTCGCCTTTGAACTATTTATAAAACAAAGAATTAATTTCATATGTTAGAATCCACCAGCGGCGCACTACAAAAAAGTCTATGGGGCGAAAAAGGGCTTGACCCCTGAAAAAATATCTCCCTGTAGATTCTTACAACCACTCGCCATACTGGATGATGTAAACCCTAAAACGTAACCTATATTTCAAATTTAATCTTAATATCGCAAAAACTGAAAGAGCTATGAAGAAATCAATAAACTTTAACGCTCTGCAGATCGGTAACGTTTGCGGACACATGTTTATGGAAAAAAAAGTCTTATTTTGACCTGAAAAATACGCCCCTGAAATCTTGATACTGAATTTTGAAACACCCTGTATATTGATCTCTTGCACAAACGTTGAAACCTAGTTTGTCTACTGCGTAGTCCGCCGTAGCAAATAAACTTAACCAAGCTGCCGTCTCGAAATCAAACATCTTTTTCGCGCTAACTACTACTTTGTTTACCTAATAAAAATTTCTAATATTCAATATAGATTTTCATGCGGTTTGTAATATTTATTTTCGACGGATGATCGCATCATTTGATGAAGTGATTTGTTGATTGTGTCAAGTTTATCTCCACAGCGAATCGACAAATTAACGTTAATATACAGGGTGTAACTGAATAAGTGTAAAACATTTAAGGAGGTGATTCCTGATCGAAAAAAAGATAGGATCTTTCATATAAAGAAACTTCATTGGAGCATCCCTTGTTAAGATACAGCCCCTTAAAGGGGGTACATAAAATTTGTATAACAATTTTTTTCACAAGCACTGAAAAAGTTACAATATTGAAATTAACCTGACGTTTTGTACTACCAAAAAGACACTTGGCCAGTAATTTATTTGGTTTACCCCATGGTTTGTAAGGGGTGAAAACGCAACCCCTAAAATTTATTTCCAATGTAACTTTTGTCTTATTATTTGTTTACCATTTAAAATTTATTTCCGATAGCCTGTTTCATTCTAAACAAAAAATGTCTCTTGGGTTTTTTGCCCAAAATAAACCAGTAAGCAGCAAAACATTATTTTACGAACAACTACAGAGATACATCGTCATAAATGCGAACTGGATTTATTGTTATTTTGTAGTTAGTACCTGCATTAAACGATTAAAGGGTAATAAACAAAACTAAGTTATTAATAACAAAACACACAACATGTAGAAATCATAGTGAATGTTCAATATGTCTACCTTCAAACATTACGCATGCGTCTAGACGTCGGCGCATTGAGCCACGTATTCGCTCAAATATTCCTGGAGTCTCTCTGATTACCCTGCACGCATCGATGATGCGGTTTCTTAAGTCCTCTACATCGCGAACAGGAGTACGATATACCAAATGCTGTGAATGGCCCCAAATAGAGAAATCGAGAGGATTGAGATCCGGGGATCGAGCGGGCCATTTATGTGGTCCTCCTCGACCTATCCACTGATTTGCATATGTTTCAGTTAAATGCTGACGTGCTACTTGACTAAAATGGGCGGGAGCCCCATCATAGCATAAAAACATATCCTTCTGACGCCCAAAGGAACTTCCTCCAGCAGTACTGGATGCACTTCTCTTAAAAATTGAACGTATGCCTCACCATTTAATCGAGGAGGTAGAAAATGAGGCCCAATTAAATCATCCCCAATAACTCCGAGCCACACGTTAAGAGAAAACTGTTCTTGATGGCTAGTTTCGACAATAGCGTGAGGGTTTTCATCAGCCCATATGTGGTAATTATGAAAATTAATAATCTTGTCCCGAGAAAAACTACATTCGTCTGTGAATTCTATCGTCTTCAGAGAATCACAATTTCTTCTAATCATTTCCAGCATCCAATTGCAAAATTCAAGACGGTTCGGAAAGTCTCGCGGTAACAGTGCCTGTACTCGTTGCAGATGGTAAGGGTATAAGAGTTGTTTCTTTAAAATTCGAAATACCGTCATATGATCAACATTTAGCTGGAAAGCAATCTTTCTAGTACTGGTAGTAGGTTGTTCTTCAATCAAATTAAGTACTGCTTCCTCAAGCTGTGGTATTCGTATTTCTCGATGGCGACCACAATCCTGCGTTCTTTTGTCGAATGAACCATATTCTCGTAATCGTTGATGAAGTCGAGCAAATATTCTATGTGAAGGATGCTGCCGTTGAGGATACATTTCAGCATATCTTCTAGAAGCTTCTAACCCATTCCCCTGCGACAGACCGTAAACGTAATGCATATCAGCCATTTCCTCATTTGTGTATGCCATTTTATTAACAAGTGAATTATTAAAGTAACAAATTAAGAACAGAACAACAACACACAATTAGTATTAATTCAATTTCGAAAATTCCCAAACTGACAGCGTCATACCAATTTAATTGTCACTATCTCTAATAGCGACCTACTAGATAGATTAGTTTCGTATTTTCGCATTTATGACGATGTATCTCTGTAGTTGTTCGTAAAATAATGTTTTGCTGCTTACTGGTTCATTTTGGGCAAAAAACCCAAGAGACATTTTTTGTTTAGAATGAAACAGGCTATCGGAAATAAATTTTTAAATGGTAAACAAATAATAAGACAAAAAGTTATATTGGAAATAAATTTTAGGGGTTGCGTTTTTCACCCCTTACAACCATAGGGTAAACCAAATAAATTACTGGCTAAGTGTCTTTTTGGTAGTACAAAACGTCAGGTTAATTTCAATATTGTAACTTTTTCAGTGCTTGTGAAAAAAATTGTTATACAAATTTTATGTACCCCCTTTAAGGGGCTGTATCTTAACAAGGGATGCTCCAATGAAGTTTCTTTATATGAAAGATCCTATCTTTTTTTCGATGAGGAATCACCTCCTTAAATGTTTTACACTTATTCAGTTACACCCTGTATAGTGAAGCAGATAAGAGTTTTGTTCAAATGAATTCATTTTCTAAGTGTAAAGAAACAAAAGATTTAACAATGCCCAAATGTCCTACATATTTATTCCACCACGAAACGTTCAAATTACAATTACCTAGCCGCTAACCCTATAACTGACGATACACCTAGAGGTTGAACTATTGGTTTGGATGAGACATGGCGTTTAGTAAATGAGTTTCGCTGCAAAACTCCTAATCTGGCAAAGAACATCACTTTGGATGGCGATACTCTGAATTGATTATATTGCTCCATAGCTGACAAACTGTCAGAATATTTAGATAAAGCACCAGATCCATTATCGTTTATGAATAACATAAATATTGTTGAAACATGTGTTTTATATGAGACTAATTTAATAGAATAGAATAGAATTTATTTTAATACCAGAGACAAATTACAATTTGTATAGTACAAGTCATAACTAATGCAAGAAGACTCCTATATGTGCTTTCAACTATTACAATAATACAAAGCAAAAAATGGAATTTGCAATTATTTGACTGTATTTTTGATTGTGCACTGGGGCAGCTTCTAGTGAACGGGGTGGCGCATTTGCTTTTCTAAAACTGTAGGAAAACCCAGCAAAACCTACAGCACCATCATGAAATAAAATACAGATTCCATTTTTACAAACATTGAGATATACACTATATATATGGTGGAACTAATGTTATAACCAAATCTAACACTAAGGCTGGGAAAAAATTCTTTGGTTAGGTCCTCAATTTTATATGGTTCAGAATAGATTAAGTAACTGATGATTGATCTTCTAAAATTGGAGAGGTTTTTCATCTCTTTAATTTTGCTAGGAAGCATATTATAAAATTCTACACACTTATAAAAACTGCCTTTTTCAAGAAGACTGGTCTTATGTATAGGGAAGGTAAGATTATCTTTGTGCCTTGTATCATAAAAATGGGTAGGCAGTACACCATCGAAAAAATGCTTATTTTTGAAAACGAAGTTTACACATTCAGAAAAAATATACCAGGTACAGTTAACAAATTTAAAGATTTGAATTGTTCTCTACAGGATTCACCTATTTTGAGATTTCCCAGAATTCTAATCATTCTTTTTTGAATTGTGAAGACTTCTTGACTGTGTGATCCACCCCAAAAAAGGATTCCGTATGACATAACCGAATAAAATTGACCAAAGTAGACTGTTCTGAGAGTTTCAGGATCTACAACCTTCTTCAGTTCTTTGAGAGCGTAACAGATTCTACTAAGTCTACCACACAATTGTTTCACATGTTCTGACCAGCACATATTTTCATCAATGGTAATACCAAGAAAGTTTGTTTTGTTAGCATACGATATTTGAGTCTCATAAAGATTAATGGAATCAGGAAACTTTAATATTTTGTGTCAAAAAAAGTTAGTTTTAGATGTTTAATTGTTTTAAACCAATTTCAATATTATCTGTGGATTTTTTTTTTTTTGGCATATGAAGTTAAAGTTATAGTTGGGTCTCTCATAATATTTGAAATATCATTTACATACAGTATAAACAAAATGGGACCAAGTACGCTACCCTGTGGTACCCCCATAGCAATTGTTTTCTCATCTGAGAAATATGACTTTGTATTATGCCTTACGCAAACTGTTTGCAGTCTGTTTGAAAGATAGGATGTAAACCAGTCATGTGCAACTCCACGAATACCCATTTTATATAACTTACTCAGAAGAATTTCATGGTTCACACAGTCAAAAGCCTTCGACAGGTCTAGAAAAACACCATGAGCAATATAGCCATTGTCCAAATAATGAAGGATCCTCTCAATAAAAGTGAAAATGGCAGTTGTGGTAGATTTTCCCTTCTGGAATCCATGCTGTTTATTTGTAATCACTCTATTTGCACTCAAGAATGGTATGAATCTTCTGCACATGATAATTTCAAACAATTTAGAGAAAGATGAAAGTAAGCTAATTGGTCGATGATTTTCGACCGAAAGTGGATCGCCCTTATTTTTAAACAATGGTCTAACAATTGCAACCTTCAACTTTGTGGGAAAGATGCCTTGTCTAAAAGATTCATTTAGGATATAAGTTATAGGTTCCAAAATATATCTACTCATATTCTTCAATAGAACATTACTTATTTCATCATCTCCTGATGAGTACTTGTTTTTTAAACTATTTATCACTTCTAAAACTTCATCTTGGGTTATCTCTGATAGGTAAATTGTGTTGTAACATTCTTGCACAAGGTTAATGTCGAAATTATTTGCAGTATTATCACTAATGAGACGAGAGGCAGCAATTAGAAAATAATCATTGAATATATTACTAGCAGCACCTAATAGAGCTAATGGATACTATAAAACATATCAAAAATAAAACTTCTAGTGGCATCGATAACATTTCGATAAGAATTTTTGAGAACATGCCAATTTCTGCTCTGGAGTTACTAGTCCAACTTATTAATGACTCCTTTGCCAAAAGAACCTACCTACAATTCCTAAAAACAAATGTTGTGGTCCCTCTTCACAAGGGGGGTGACACCTCAGATCCATCAAACTTTCGACCCATCTCGCTCATTTCAACCCTTGGTAAAATCATAGAGAAGTTGGTCGAAATTAGGTTGATGAATTTTATATCAGACCACAAAATCTTAAATCTTCAGCAATCTGGCTTTCAGTCCAAAAAGAGTACAGGGGATGCCATTTTCCATCTGCTGAAAAAAGTGTGTGCAGCAGTTTTCTGTGATTTGTCGAAAGCTTTCGATTGTGTGAACCACGAAGTAGGTACTGCTGCGCAAACTCCAGCACTATGGTATCAGAAATCAAAGTCTCAACTGGATCGAATCACACAATCAGAAATTGGCTTTGTCAGACACGGTGTGCCCCAAGGCTCGGTACTAGGGCCAGTACTGTTTTTGTTATATTTCAACGACCTGGGTGATATAGAATCTAATGGAATGTTCACAATTTTTGCGGATGATACAACCATCCTGTGGCATGGACATTAATGAAACAAATCTTCACAACAAAATAGTGCCACAAGTTAGGGAAAATCATTTTACTTTCCCAAATTAACAGTTCATAATTCAAAATGAATAAATCAGGCCATTCAATATCCAACAACAAAAAATAGGCCGACACAATGCAAAACATTTGTGCACATTTTAAGCGACCTAGAATTCCTAAAGAATAAAAAATATAACAAAGAGAATTGCTGAATTGCTGAATTGCTAACCTCGATCCAGTCGATGGATGAAAACAATTAGGGGAGTCATTAGTTGTCAGGTCTTGAGGTGTGCCACAAGTCATGGGTCGGTGACGTGCCTCCTGAAGAAAGAGCTGGAAGCCTGAGAAGGGTAGAAATGTGGTTGCTATTCTGGCAGCGTTGTATATATAGTCCTTAGGTGTAAGTATATTTTTGTATATATTTATGATTGTAATAAGTAATGTATGTTTGTTTTTGGATTCTGAGTTCATAATCTGGTTATCACAAAATCTCCTGAGCTACCAGCCCCCTTTGAGGCCCTTAAGGCAATAGACTTATGACATATGGTGGAGGCGCCGGGATTTTAGAGGGTCGGTCGGTCAAATATATATCTCAAACCTATTTGCACAATTTTACAATTCATAACTAAATTATGAAAAAAAACAAATCAATTATATAAATAAAATGTTCCGTTGAACAATGACGGTTGCAAATCTCTTGCGTCACGTAAAATATTAGTCGTAATTATAACTCCAATTTGCAGAACTTTTGCAATTATTTCAGCAGTTGTGAAAATGCAAAAATGTATAAAAGTGAATAAATAGGTTCCGTTTTTCATATGAGGTTGCAGAGTTACATATCCACTGAGATCGATATTATCTTTATTTGCAACCACAATAAAAAACTTTTGTAATAATTTCAATGTTTGTGTGTATTGAAAATGGTAACGTCAATTTGCAGAACTTTTGTAATTTTTTCAAACAAATTACAATGAAAAACTTTAAAAAAATTACATAGATAGAAAAGGTTCCGTAACTTTTACAAGGTTGCAAACTCAATTCATGTTATAAAACATCATTACTATCGGTATGCCTGGTTTGCAGAGCTTTTGCAATTTTCAGTGCAAAAATAAAGCATGAAAACGTCTTTTTTGCAATTACAAGGTTCCGGTCATCGCAGACTTCTGCAAAATTTTATAGTTTGTTTTCATCAATGCACTATCATTCCATTGAAGTTTAAAAACTTTTGGAATTAGTTAATTGATTGTCTATATCTACTGGCCTGAGGTTATTTATCAAGACTTTGGGTTTGGAGTTAATAAAAGACCATATGCAGTCCAGAGCTACTACGTCAGGTTAACCATTACTACATTCGAAATGCAATAGCTAAACATACTGGAATCGACACTGAAGAAAAACCTGACCCTCCACCCAATAAATGATAATTGAGCTCCTAAACTAATGTAAGTAACTGATTTTGAGTCGGCGCCAAACAAATAATTATCGAAGATCATTATCTATAAAAGAAGTCATCAAAACGCAGCCGTGCATCTGCTGCCATCATTTTACGCTTCACCTAATTCAATTGCTAGTTTGTTTGGCGCCGACTCAAAATCAGTTACTTACATTAGTTTAGGAGCTCAATTATCATTTAGACTAAGAAGGTTTATTTTATTTTTTGCTTTTCAGTTGATTTTTTCGTCGGTTTGATTTTTTGTTAAAAAGTTTTTATTTTTTACTTTTCAGTTCCGTATTTCGTCGGTTTAATTTTTTGTTAAAAAGTTTTTATTTTTCAATTTTTTGTGGCTAAAATCTACCAATTACTACCTACTTGTTTTTTTATTACTTCCAAAATACTTACTTACCCACCTTACTTCAACTATTACCAGTTGAATAATATGATTATCTACTTTTACTATTTGTTGTAATATACATTATTTTCGTTGTTCTGGTTAGTTTATTTCATTACTTTGTATATCATTCCATCCTCTCATAAAATAAACTGATTTTGACGGATGTGAAACAAGAATAATGTCAGTAGCGATCTGTCATTGTCAACTACGTATGTGTATGCCAATGTTCACTAGTGAAAAATCAATTATCCCTTATTTTTCTACCCGTAAGGGTGGCTAATTCCTTTCGAAATCCAAATATAAGGTATACCCTATCTATTAAAAAAAGAATCATCCAAATCGGACGCCTCAGTAAAAAGTTATGCGTGATCATACATAAAAAAATATGATGGAAAAAAAAATACGGGTCGAATAGAGAACCTCCTCCGTTTTGGTTTCGTCGGTTAACAAAAGAGGGCCCTGCAAATATTGCAAAAAAAAAACTCGTTATTTTTGTAAATTTTGTAAAGCTTGGCTCTGTATGAGTCACATAATATCGAGTTGTAGAGAATGTTTTCAGTCCGGTACTGTCAATTCGCGTCAATGCAGTTTCTGCAATGGCGAAGTAATTTTCAATTTTTAATAAAAAAAATTGTTTTTTGTTCTTTTATTTTTCTATTTGTCGAATAATTTTATCTGTTTTCATTAGATTTTCTCATAGAGGTTTATTGTAACAAAAAGCCGAAAAGAATGGTTTTTGCATTTGTCAGTTTTTTGTGTTTATTATCAAAACTAAATATCTTGTTTCGTAAATTTATTGAAAATACACTAAATCAAACTACGGAAACAACTTTTTTTTAAATGTCAAAAAATTTGGGGTGAAAATTCGTTATATTTATGTTGGTCCTAATGGACCACCCTCGTGTATGGATGTTAGTCCGGCTGAGGTAGTGTATCTAGTATAATTCGTTTTTTTCGTTTGTATTCGAGTTGTATTTGCAAAAATTAGAGTATGTAAGTTTTTTGGATGTGCCACTTATACAAGAATCCAAAATGTAACAATAAGATAAAAATTGCTCTCCATTTGAGCAAAACTTCAATTCTTTCCCCGCCTATAGACATTATTATTTTACGACTCTCGACTCTGCCTCCAGCTAATCAGATAGACGCAAGAAAAACCGTTTAATACACAATGCCGGCACTGTGTTGTGCTTTCAACACATTACTTGATACGGTGAACGTCTACAAAGAGGTTATTCATTTTATTCCTTATCTAGAGACTTTCCGTCTGCCACACATTTCACGTGTGTGTACACTTTGCGCGGTAATCCCATTTCATCCAAAGGATTAGAGTTTAACACAAGGGCTTCATATCATATTGGCTCTTAGGTCATCCAAGGGAGTAACCGACCTAACAAAGAAAACACAAACATTTTGAAAAAAATAGTTATGATACAAGTGTTAAAAGTGGCATATTTCCATTGTTTCAATAATTAGTTGAGAAATTTTTTCTTTAAAAAATCATAATTGGCATTTCTCAATAGGGTAACAAAAAATTTTTTTATCAGTAATTTCATTGTTTATTGATTTACCAATTTGTTATAAACAAATTCTGACTGACATTATATTTTTTTTCTAAAAGTAATTAAAATTACAGCATTATGTAACGAAATACTGAACAATTTTTTAAAAATATTTATAACACTTTCCAATATTACACGATACCGAAGTTTGTTACATATGGCTGTTTCTGTAATTTTAATTAATTTTAGAAAAAATATAATGTTAGTCAGAATTTGTTTATAACAAATTGTTAAATCAATGAACAATGAAATTTTTGGCACACATTTTTTTTGTTACCCCATTCAGAAATTTCAACTATGATTTTTAAAGAAAAAATCAACATCATATTTCATTAATTTTTAACTTTAAACAATTATCATAAACAAAATTATCATAAACAAAATAAAAAACAATGGAAAAACACAATATAACTATTTCACACCGACTGAAAAAAACGAACAAAACAATGTATTCAAATTAAAACCAGAAATACCAAAAAACAAACAAACTCATACAGTATATAGAATACCGTGTAAAGATGTCAAAGTACCTATATAGGTCAAACAAAACAATATTTGCAGAAACGAGTACAAGCCCACAAATACTCAAAAACCGACATTACAGCCTTATCCAAACACGAAAAAGAAAATCAACATAATGACAAACACCGTTGGAATTTTAAAAAAAAATTAAAAAACCCCTTAAAAAAACAACCTTTTTAACTTGTATATAAAAAAAATTCAGCCAAAAAAATACAGTCCGGCTCATATACTAGAACTCAATATAAACAATCCGGTGTACTTATGAAGAGGGTAAAAATGCATGAAAGATAAACAAACCATTCCCGATAACTCCGACGCAGTCACACCTACAATAACGTTCGTACGATGCGAACGCAGAATTCAAATAAAATAATTTGTAAGTGAATACTCATAAATGTTACAGATATTTTTATATTGAGTTAAATAACGTGTTATATTTCGAACCATATGTTTTTAAAGAATTATTTTAGTGCATACATTTCAATATTGTGTTAAGTTAAATATGTCTCAAACTCCATATTTTTTATTTTAGTGTTTTAACCTGATGATGACAAATACCATGTCGAAACGTAGTTAAAGAAATTATATATATTATATATATATATATATATATATATATATATATATATATATATTTAAAAGAGGTGTCGCTTGCCGTAGGGTTCCATTTAAAATTATTGGTCACAATGGCCTTGTGACGTCATCTTTGACGATTTCGTCATCTATCATCACTAGTAGGGAAGTTCACAATCTTTAATATTCAGTTTCCAAATTTCACTTGTTTATGTATAATCGTTCCAAAAATAAGAGGGGGGAAGGGGACTTTTGAGAAGTACTGTATAAATTAACCTAATATTCTGGCCAGGAGAGAAATCCCAAGGTGGTTCTGTGGAGGTGCGTGAATGGTTAAAATGAGAGCACTACCCTTCAAGGTGCACTCCAAATCTTAAGGTGATGATGAATTGAACATGCCTGCTAAATAGATCTGTCCACACCTAATGATGTTATATGTAAATATTGAAAATCGAATAAATGAAATCAGGCCAAAGGTATCAGTCTCAATGTCACGCTATTTTTAACGGTTACATCAATCCGAAACCACAAAAATTATCAATGAATATTAATGATGTTTTCGGTGGATTCGGTGTAATTTTGTGTCGCGCGTTAAGATATCACGAAGATATTGTTGAATACAAAGTTATTTATGGTCAATGCTGAAGCTGCCGCCCCCATAAACCTAGCAGAACCATTTGCGAATTTTGAATTTCCAATTACGCCAGAATTTGTCGCTAATTAATCGCTGATTTATTACCAAAATTATAAATTTTTCGTAAAAAAAGTGAATAACCGTCGTACCTATTTACTTATGGAAAATACTAATCCATGGTTTTGCTAGGTTTATATGAAGCTAGCAGAACCATTTCCTATCTATCTAGTTATTAAAAAACGTATAGTCCATAATTCGACGCCAATTTGTCGCTAATTTTTTACCACAATAAGAAATTTGTCGCTCATCTTTTTTTGTGAAAAAATAGTATTTTATCAAAAAAATTCAATATTTATTAAATGCCCTCAAACGTATAGTTTATACCTATTATAGTCTACTCGACTAGTTGAAAATGGTCTAAAATAGAGATACTGCTCTTAAAATTATGTGTGATAGCTCATTGGATCCGAAATAACGCCTAGAAAAATGTGCCGAAAGCGTGTATTAGCACATAAAAAATTGCAAAAGTTGTAAACAATTGAAGATGAAAAAAAAAATGGCATTTCGTTTTTTGCCAATATTTCATAAACTATTAATATTTAAGAAATTTCAAAAAAAAGATTCTGAAAGAAGAGGAAATTTCCAATAAAAAACTCCGAGCTCCCGGAACTCTATCTCCATTATTTATAATTTTAATTTAACGCTGAAAATGGGTCCCGAGCGACATTTTTAGGTTGCGCGCGCGGCGTCAAAAGCGAGTACGACACATCAATTAATTTATTCAAGTTATTAAATATTTTTAAATTTGAAAAAATTATGGTGTATTCGGAACACTATAAATGATTTATTCCCGTTGGAAATTTTACTTAAAGTTAATTTTTCAACAAGTTAAACGATTGTTAACTAACAAAATTTTCTCGAACTTATGTCTTAATTGTAAATGAAATTTTTTTTAAATAATTGTCGTAAAATTTTTCGCTTCGTAGAGCCTTTCTTATATACATACTCAACAAGATCACGCCATAAAAGTTAAAAAATATTCATTTTGTTTATAATAATTTTTGTACTTGAACAAAAACTGAAAAATCCAAGTAATGTTGTTAAAAAAAAAATTTTTTTCTCAATCATCATATTATCGTTTTTTTATTAATACAAGATATAAATTGATTTGCAAAAAAAAAATCCCGCATTTGTTGATAAATTTTTTATTAACAAATTGATTATTTCAATATTTTTGAAATTTGTTTTTTCACAATTTCATTATATTACAAATATTATGATTAAAAAAAAAAAAATTCCATAATAACAATTTTCAATCGTTTATAATATTTTTTTATTTTGTTTTTAAATAATTACTTGAGAATTATTTTTTTCCAAAAATCATAATTGACTGTCCTCTATAAAGTAACAAAAAAAAATTTTTTTATCAACAATTCTATTGTTTATTAATTTAGGTACCAATTTGTTATAAAAAAAATTTTTACTGTTAGATTTTTTTTCTGAAACTTCTGAAATTTACAAAAACAACCATAAATAACAAAGTATGGAAAAAAAAAATTCCCAATTTCAAAAGTAAATAAAAAGTTGGAATTTTTTTTTCTATACTTTGTTATATATGGTTGTTTTTGTACATTTTAGAAGTTTCAGAAAAAAATCTAACAAAGTTGAAAATTTGTTTATAACAAATTGGTAAGTTAATAAACAATGGAATTGTTGATAAAAAAAAATTTTACCCACTTACTTTATAGAAGACTGTCAATTATGATTTTCACAAGAAAAAAAATTTCTTAACTGATTGATTAAACAATAGAAATATAAAAAAAACGATTATAAACAATAAAAAATTGTTATTAAAGAAATTTGTTTTTCAAAAATGATAATATTTGTAATATAATATAAGTTGTGAAAAAAAAATTTTCAAAAATATTGAAATAATCAATTTGTTTATAAACAATGTATCAACAAATGGCGGGAATTTTTTTTTTTGCAAATCAGTTTATATCTTGTATTAATGAAAAAATTATATGATGACTAAGAAAAAATAATGTTTTTAAACATTACTTGGATTTTTTATTTTGTTCAAGTACAAAAATTATTATAAACAAAGTATGAATATTTTTCTACCTTTTATGGCGTGATCTTGTTGAGTATGTATATAAGAAAGGCTCTACGAAGTGAAAAATTTTTACGACAATTATTTAAACATTTTTTTTCATTTACAATTAAGACAGAAGTTCGAGAAAATTTTGTTAGTTAACAATCGTTTAACTTGTTGAAAAATTAACTTTGAGTAAAATTTCCAACGGGAATAAATTATTTATAGTGTTCCGAATACACCATAATTTTTTCAAATTTCAAAATATTTAATACCTTAAATAAATTGATTAATGTGTCGTACTCGCTTTTGACGCCGCGCGCGCAACCTAAAAATGTCGCTCGGAGACCCATTTTTAGCGTTAAATTAAAATTATAAATAATGGAGATAGAGTTCCGGGAGTTTTTCATTGGAAATTCCCTCCTATTTCAGAATCTTCTTTTGAAATTTCTTAAATATTAATAGTTTATGAAATATTGGCAAAAACGAAATGCTATTTTTTTTCATCTTCAATTGTTTATAACTTTTGCAATTTTTTATGTGCTAATACACGCTTTTGGCACCTTCTTCTAGGCGTTATTCCGGATCCAATGAGCTATCACACATAATTTTAAGAGCACTATCTCTATTTTAGACCATTTTCAACTTGTCGAGTAGACTATCAGTTCCATAACAAGCAAATCGGCATCATACAGTAACTTTCCCTAATTTGTCGCTAATGTATCGCATATACAGGGTCTTTCCGAAATTGGAGCGATACATGAAATATGAAGTGTTGTATAAGACTCAATGACACAAAAAAATTAAAGAAATTTTTTATTGGAGCCACCTAAAATTTTCATAAATATTTTACTTATGCACTGGTTTGATCATTCAGTCCGCAGCGGGTCTCTGTCCGATAGCATTGTGTTAACATACGGTATTCCCACAGTGTTGCCAGTTTATTTCCATTTCATAAACACTAGTTATCATATGTGGCTTAAAATGAAAACGGAAGAAAGCCACTGAATTAAAATGGGGCCATTTCATTTCATAACGAAGCGTTATGAAAAGTTATTGATAATATGCGATAATCGATTTCATTCTTCGGTACCTCTGCTGGTTCGACACATGGCAATAAATACTTGTGCCTTTCTCATTTTTGTTTAATCTGCATTGTCGTAAAACTGAAATTAGTGTGTGTTATATTCATGAACATGCTTAGAAGATTATAAGCTCAAACAGAAATCGCTGGTCAATAAATATTCACTTCAGTACGTATTAGTACTTAATATTTTTTCAGGTATGTTAGTAGAACATTCGTGCCTCTTTTCAATGGAGGAATTATAAAACGATGACGATACATACCACACTAAGCCAGTTCCTAGAGACTCAATTGAAAGTAATTTAAAATAATATTTTATAGTATACGCGTGAATATCATTCAAGCGAAAAAAAACATGGGTTCGTATCAAAGCTGTGAATAATTTTTCAAGTTTGGCAAGCAGATACTATTGGAATCGTTTTCCGCAAATGATATACTTTAATCGTATTGAAATAAATAAAAAAATCAGTATGGAACTTTTTTTACTTCTTGGAACTGGCTCTCACAGCAAAAAACACATCGAAAACTCCATGCCTGTAAAATAGGAAACCATCACCGTACCTTCTAAAGAATCAATAAACAAATCCCAAATAGTACCTTTGAACTTGGTCAGATTTTCTTCGTATCCGTGGGGTTTTTCGTTCGTCCTCCGGAATTTTTCGGGGGGTCCCTCCGTATAGTAGGACTCCTTCGGGTCGAAACCCAGTTTTTCCTTTGTAATAGTTTTGCGACGACATTTTTATTTTTCACTTTTCACAACATTAGACGCGAACTGCACAATTGTTTTTATTTAGTTTGTACTAGTCTACTCAACGAACTATTTACTGCAATTTTCGCCAGATAATCACAGTGGTTTTCGTTGTTTTAATCTTGAGCTTTTTTTCGGAATGTATACGTTAACTTTTCGATTTTTTTCGTTTCGATGTTCGTTTGTTCCTCCACTATACTACTATGGGCACATTATCTAAAGAGAAGCAAAAACCAATGAGTTCATTTGATTAAAAATTGACCGAACCCAAGCAGTACAAATGGAAACGTTCAAGTAAGCCAATAATCAATAAATATTACAAATAACTTTGTTGAATACTTACAGTGTGAAATAAAATATTATCCTCATATATTAGTCTAGTCAACAAGTGCTTTTTGGACCAACTTTTTTCAGCAGTCTCCGAAAATGATGATCGAGGTGTCATTCGATTCGGAATGACATCTAGATGATTTTTGAAAAAAATTAAGTTCCGCTTGCAAAAATTGTAAAAGTTATTAACAATTAACTAAAAAAAAAGGGGGCTTTGGTTTTTTGCAAATGTCTTAAAAACTAATGAAGATTTTTCGAATCTGAAAACAGATTCAAAAAGAGGAGGAAATTTCCTAAAAAAAGTCTCGATTCCCGGAATTGTAGGATCAATATTTATAATTTTCCCAAGGATGAAAATCCGAGGTACTCTGGCTTGGGCAAGCCGCGCCCACTTTGGACACTTACAATAAAAATTATTTAAGCATACTAAATATGAAAATAAAAATTGAAAAATTCAGACACTAACTGAACAGATGAATGAACAATAATCCGCTTGAAAAAATTTTATCACAATTTTTCAATTAGTTATTCAATAGTTAATTAATAATTTTTCTGCTTGAACATAAACATTGCAAGTGTGATAATTGTTAAACTATAAATTTAAGATTTTTTCTCTCTTGGAGCAATTCTTGAAAGCTTCAGAATAGAACCCCGTTGAAAAATTAAAAAATTAATTTTCAGTTTTTATAATAATTTTCGTTGTTGCAAAATTAAATCTTAATTAATCATTGAAAAAATATTTTTTTCAAATATTATTAACGATCCGTTTTATGTTATCAGAAACTGCATAGAAATAATTTTAATTTTTTTATCTCTAATTGTTTAAAAATTTTATAAACAAATGCGTTGTTTATAAGATAATGAAATTTTTTCATGAATTTCAATCTTTGATACAAATAATGATTTTGAAAGAAAAATTGTTCCATAAAAAAAATTTATTGCTTAAAACGCATTTGTTAATTAACAATTATTTTCTCCAACTTCTAATTAATATTAGGAACCATTTTTCTTTAAAAATCATTATTTGTTTTTCTTTTAGATATAAAAAAAAATCATTTTATTTAATTTTTCATTGTTTATGCAATAAACAATTTGTTATAAACAAATAAATTTTTACCTAATATTTTTTTAATAAATAATTTTTTGTAATTATCATTTGTATTCTTTTATTTTATAAACTAATCGAGATACGATGAAAATACTCAAGAATTATTTATTCTCTATTAGATAAAGTACAAATTTAGCTGAAAAGTTTAGTTGTTACTTATTTATTTATTAAATTTATAGCAATTGTTGATGAAAAATTATGAAAGCACGAAGAATCAACATCTAAAAGATATTAACTCTTCGTCATGCTTTTACGGGTTGTGATACAGTGAGCTCAATTTTTGGCAAAGGGAAGAAGAAATTATTAGATTTGATTATAAAAAACGATGGGATGGAGCAGTATGTGGAAAAATTTTATGATCCCTGTGCATCCACTGAAGAAATTAAGGAAGCTGGAGAAAGATTGATGCTGTCTTTGTATGGAGAATTTAAAACCGACGTAACTTACAGAGAACTTATATTAAAAAAAAAAAAAAATAAAAAAAATAAAAAAAGTCTGTTTTGTGACAGAAAGTAGAATAGAAAAAAAATATAAGGTAAAATGTATTTGTTATAATAAATTGTTTATTGCATAAACAATGAAAAATTAAATAAAATGATTTTTTTTTATATCACAAAGAAAAACAAATAATGATTTTTAAAGAAAAAAAGGTTCCTTAATATTAATTAGAAGTTGGAGAAAATAATTGTTAATTAACAAATGCGTTTTTAAGCAATAAAAATTTTTTTTTAATGAAACAATTTTTCTTTTCAAAATCATTATTTGTATCAAAGATTGAAATTCCATAAAAAAAAACAATTATCTTATAAACAACGCATTTGTTCATAACAATTTTTTAAACAATCAGAGATAAAAAAAATTAAAAATTATTTCTATGCAGTTTCTGATAATATAAAAACGGATCGTTAATAATATTTGAAAAAAAAACATTTTTTTCAATGATTAATTCAAGTATTTAATTTTGCAACAACGAAAATTATTAATAAAAAACTGAAAAATGAAATTTTTTTAATTTTTCTGAAGCCTTTCAAGAATTGCTCCAAGAGAGGAAATCCTAAATTTATAGTTTAACAATTATCACACTTGCAATGTTCATGTTCAAGCAGAAAAAAATTATTAATTAACTATTGAATAACTAATTGAAAAATTGTGATAAATTTTTTTTTCAAGAGGATTATTGTTCATTCATCTGTTCAGTTAATGTCTGAATTTTTTCAATTTTTTATTTTCATATGTAGTATGCTTAAATAATTTTTATTGTTAAAGTGTCCAAAGTGGGCGCGGCTTGCCCAAGCCAGAGTACCCGTTTTCGGCCGTATTTTCATCCCTCTGGGAAAATTATAGAACTTTTACAATTCCTTTTTTAGTTAATTGTTAATAACTTTTAAATTTTTGCAAGCGGAACTTCATTTTTTTGAAAAATCATCTAGATGTCATTCCGAATCGAATGACACCTCGATCACAATTTTCGGAGACTGCTGAAAAAAGTTGGTCCAAAAAGCACTTGTTGACTAGACTATATGGTCAAAACAACGAAATAAATCCGGAAAAAAAAAAAATAAATGGAGAACGTTTCGAAATATGTATATTTGTTTATCGCCACGAAAACAACTAGTAAAAATGAAAAAATTCCCAATACTGGGGCAATCCATAAAATATCATTTATTATGATGGAATTTCATTCGTCATAAACTTATAAAAACAATATTTATCCATCGGCTTTTACCGACAGTGATAACTAACTTGTCCATTTGTACTTCTTAGGTGTTATTTTTCTGTTTGTTTGTTGAATGTTGTTGTTTGTCGTATTTGGTATTTGTCGTTTCGGATAGCTTTTGAAAGAAAATACAAAAATTCTAATTTAATATTCTGACAAACAATTTTTTGGACATTTTGAAAATGAAAAATATCAGAATTTTCTATTCAATTTCACTACATTCGAGACACAGACTCAACTATGACTTCTTATATGTATAACTCACCGTTTACCGGATTCAAATCATTCCACTACATTAACAGAAAAACAACATTGGTACACCTTGTGAAGGAGATATCTATTTTGTTGGTGGGTACATTTTTTCAAAATCGCGTTTAAACATGTATTTTGCTGTCAACAACTAGCGATAACTAGCTTTCTACTACTGAATACTAACATCTTACATCCTGAACGAAGTTCAGGTAAATCGATTTCGTTCTCAGAATTGTGAATATAGGAGGATTGGTTTATAATTATTCAAATATTTTTAAAGTTACCACGAGATTTTTCATTGTAGCCCATCCCCGTAGTTGAGACGTGAAATTTCGAAAAGAACTCACATATCGTGAAAGTAATATCAAATGAATGTGATGAACATTCATTTTGAAAAACGAGTTCTTTGAAATGATCGATTCTCGAAGTATGAATAACTGATTTTAATTTACATAATTACAAAATATTAAATGAATCAAGCAGATTTTGAGAATTTGATATCTAATTATGAATAATCATAAACAAATTAATTATAAATATTTAATATTTCATCATCACTGAAGAAAACATTCCACGCTTATTTAGCATTTAGCATTGAACTTTGGTGACGTATTGAAAAATATGAATGAATATTTTGACCAAGCTAGAAGAGCTTGGCGGATTCAAGATGTTGGTAATCATAGACATCCAGCTATAAAAATATTGTCGCAATGTTATTGAATAAGTTTAAATATTGGGATCAATATGAGCATACAGTGTATCTAAAGTATGCACCATATGGGAAACTTATTTATTAAGGGTTTTTCGACAAAAAGTTACACTTGGTAAAAGTTTGTGCATCCCCTAGAATTAAACATGCAACAACAAAATATAGTTAAACACAGGTAATATACGAGGAGCCTTCAAAAATTTTGATACAAGAGTAAAGTACCCTTATTTTGAAAAATCTCGGGAAATGTTAGTTAGAAAAGTTGTTCAGCATTGAAAAATACATCTAGATTTGAAGTCACGGCCATCTTAGTGAAGTTTAATTTTTTTAACCATTTTTTTAAATTGCTAAAACGATAAATAGACAACATTCTGTATACGGCAGTTTATTTAAAAAGCCTGTAATATTACAAATTACACAACTATTGTGTTAACCACGGTCAATTTTTTTGGAGAGTAAAATAATTTTCAAAGTTTTTGGTGCAAAGTTATTTTTATCTTTTGTTAACACCGAAAATTGCTCGAAATTATACAGTATTGTAACAAGAACTTAATATTCAATAATATAAAATCACAAAACATAAAATAAAATGAGTATTTCGGCACAAACTAATTACATTTATTTTGTGAGTTTTTCTTGTCCAAAATAATTGTTTTAAGTTGGCTTTGAAAACAAACGAATAATTGACATTAAGAACTTGACATATTTGCTAAATATTTATTACGTAGTTATTGTTATTGCTAATTTTGTTTGATAATAAGTACTATTTAAATAATATTAAGATGCTTACTAAACAAGAAAAAGCTGAGATTATATTGTTGTGTGGGGAAAATACTCCAAGCAGACAAGTTACAGACATTTTTAAATAAATTTAAAGAAACAGGCAGTATTAATAACAATTTTAAAAAACCTTACACAGCTGCAAAAGTATCTATAGAAGTGGAAGAGGAAGTGTGTTTGAAAGTTATCGAAAATGGTAAGACATCAATTGAACAAATATCGACATCTCTTGATGTACCTTTTACTACTGTACACATTTTTTTAAGAAAAAATAAATGCAAACTTTTAAACCAAAATTTTTAATTCTTTGACAAGAAAGGGATTTTATTTCCAATATTTGAGTTTTTCGCGTGGTATCAGGGAGAATACGAAGAAAACGCATGGTTCCCAATAAATATTTTATGAACATGTACAACTGATGGAACAGTAAGTTCACAGAACTGTAGAAACAGAAAACCCTCATTTCACTATAAAGTGCCAGGACCAATACTCATTAAGGTAATGTCTTATGTGGACTGTTAAAATATGTATTGGTCCCTTCATTGAAGAAACCTAATGCCAACCGATATTTGCAATTTTTAAACAAGATTTATTACCAATTTTAATCAAATGCCGCAAAGAGACAGAATTTGGATCAGTTATTGGAGCTAGTGTTCACTGTAGTGTAGCAATTTTTAAATGAAACATTTAATGGAAAATGGATAGGACGTTACTCAGAGTATCCAATGCCAGCGCGCTCACCAGATTTAACCCCAATGGATATCTTCTTTTGGGGTTCATTGAAGAACGAATTTTACAAACATCGTCCTTTCAGGGATAGAGAACATTTAAAAACTGTGATTACTAATTGTGTGAGGGCTATACAACCGAAGCACATTAGGAATGCAGTCAACGACTGTGTAAGAAGAACCGAACTGTGCATGTTGCGGGATGGACATCATACTGAGATGTAAAATACTTCTTTCGGAAACATGATTTTGTTTTCAAAGCGAATATAAGAATTATTTTGGACAAGACAATCTCCGGAAAATCAATGAGTTTGTGCCGAAATACTTATTTTATTTTGATGTTTTGTGATTTGATATTATTGAATATTGAGTTCCTGTGTATAATTTTGAGCAATTTTCAGTGTTAACCAAAAAATAAAAATAACTTTGCACCCAAAACTTGAAAATTATTTTACTCTTCAAAAAAATTACCGTGGTTAACACAATAGTTGTGTAATTTGCAATATTACAGGCTATTTAAATAAACCGTATACAGAATGTTGTCTATTTATCGTTTTAGCAATTTTTTTTTCGTAGTCCCCATTTAAAAAAAATGGGTAAAAAATTAAACTTCACTTAGATGGCCATGACTTCAAATCTGATGTATTTTTTAATGCTGAACAACTTTTCTAAATAAAATTTCCCGAATTTTTTTCAAATAAGGGTACTTTACTCCTGTCTCAAAATCAAATTTTTGTAGGCTCCTCGTATATTACCTGTGTTTTACTATATTTTTTTGGGTGCATGTTTGGTTTTAGGGGATGCACAAAACTTTTACCAAGAATAACTTTTTGTCGAAAAAGCATTAATAAATAAGTTTCCCATATGGTGCATACTTTGAGGATGACACTGTACAACTTTTCATTTTCTGGATTCACATATTGATTTCTTAATCATTTTTGCGAACAATAGGAAGTACGCTTTTACCAGGATATGAAAAAGATGGAATCACGGTAACAAGGTCGATGGAACGTAAAATATGATGTATTGTTCATTGAAACGCGATTTTCCCAATGAAATCCATAAAAAAATCACTCACACAATAAAAACATCTGCTGAAAACTTGTTCTTAGTAATTATCCATTTTTGCGATTTGTAAAAAAGCTGATGTGATGTGACAAAATTGTGGGTGCTACTGAATTCAGGATATCAGGATATCAAAGACAAATAAAAAAAGGTGTACAAATTAAAACGGCGATCCAAAAATTTTCAAAGTCCTATGTAATTTCTTTTTTTTATACAGTTCACATTTACACTATATTGAAAAAAACAAATTTCAGTAAGTATGTATAACTGATTTTCCACGAATGTTTTGAACAATTAGTTTGTAACTTTTGATTATTATAACTTTGAAATTAATCCCGAGTAATGATATGTCACAAAAAAAATTATAAAAAAAATTTTTAAAGGCAAGCTTTTATACAAATGCACTGAAAAAGAAAAACATTATTTCTTTCATTGTTTGATCTAGGTTATTCTGTGAGTAACAGATTCAAAATCTCGCCGCGAAAAATACCTATTTTATATTCGCGGCAAGGATTTTGAATTCGTGGATTGAGAAAAAAAAACAAGATCTTTGACCCCAAAAACCCCCACATGGCAATTTTTATTGGAATCGGGCTATAACCACAAAACTCGTCGTTATATTGGAGCCACCATCTTGCATTTATGAATTTTTACAACAAATTCGTGACTTCTGTCTCTGAAAACCCCCACACAACAATTTTGAATAGAATCGAACCATAATCACAAAACTGTAGCCGCCATTTTGTTTTTTTAGCAAAAATTTCATAATGCATTGTTACCGGAATTATGAACACCTTCCAAATTTTACTTTTTTATCAATGGTCAAATTCTCGAAAATATTTTTTTTATAATGTCACAAACAATTCTTCATACAATTGTAGTAAAATATACATTAAAAAAAATATGGGTGACCAAATACACCCAGGTTTTATTATTTTTCAATCCCTTAAATTGTTAATAAAAAAGTAAAAATAAAAAAAATTTTTTTAAAAAAAAAGGTTTTTAAAAAAAAAATTACTTAATTAACAAAAGTATAAGTAATTGAAAAATTGCGTTTTTTGTTTTGACACAGTATTGTTCATTCATGAATCTAAATGTAAATATGCCATACAAATTTAATGATGTTGTTCACCACCAATCGAAATTACAGAAAATATTAATAGACTAGGTGGAATCGGCGCATGAGTACCGAAAACTATTCCACCTCGATTTTTTTATACGAACCTCTTTAAATTGCCCTACTGATGATATAAATGGATGTTGCCATGGGGCAACCCCGTGCCATATTGTTTAAACCAAAATTGTTAGAACAATTGCAAGGAATTGTTATTTTCCAACCGGACAAAAAAAAAATCTTTATTGAAATACAAATAAAAAATGTCCTATGACTTTTCACGATAAAATTAGTATTTTTGGAGATATGAATTTTTAAAGGTTCGAAAAATCTCAAATTTGGGTACTTTTGATCCATGAAAAATATATAAAAAAAAAGAATAAAATATAAAAATATTTTGTTTTTTATTCTTTAAACAATAGTTAATAATATACTTAATTGAGATTTGAAAAAATTTAATTTTTTATACCTGTTTTTTAATTGTTTATTACGAGCGCTCACAAGTATGCGTCCCTTACCTTTAAGTATCGCCGTCTCTCTCTGACTCATACGCTGCATCGGCCTCTCTGGGTCCTGAATCATTATTTACCATTTATCTTAAAAACTATTGACTTTATCAAAATAAAAATGATAATGATAATAAATAAATACATGTTTTTAAATCTTGTTTCATTATTTCATACTTCTACAACTATAACCTTCGTTTGAAGAAGTTATTCCATACAATATGAGTACTTTCTGTTCTCATAACAAATAAGTAAGTAATATGAACTGACAAAAAATTAGTTTTTATTACATGTTTCGCTTCAAGCTTTAATAACTATTGTAAAATTGATGTCCGGAAACAACTTATTGAAAAAAAATTTAAGATAATTTATTTTAAAAAATTTTAAAAATTTTAAGATAGATGATAAATAGTGATTCAGGGCACAGAGAGGTCGATGCAGCGTATGAGTCAGAGAGAGACGGCGATACTTAAAGGTTTAAGGGACGCATACTTGTGAGCGCGCGTAATAAACAATTAAAAAGTATAAAGTATAAACAATGAAATTTTTTCAAATCTCAATTAACTATTGTATAAAGAATAAAAAAGAAAATACTTTTTATATTTTATTCTTTTTTGTAATATATTTTGAAATTTTCCGAACTTTAAAAATTCATATCTTCAAAAATATTAACTATATCGTGAAAAGTCATAGGACCTTTTTCATTTGTATTTCAATATGGAAAATAACAATTCCTTGCAATTGTTTAAACAATTTCGGTTGCCCCATGACAACATGCATATCATCAGTAGGGCAATTTAAAGAGGATCGTATAAAAAAATTGAGGTGGAATAGTTTTCGGTATTCATGCGCCGATTCCTCCTAGTCTATAATGTGACTTCTGAAACAAATCAACTGATTTCTAAAAAGAACTGGAACAAGACAGGGTAATTTGGGCGATTCTAAAAGTGATTCGCGAAAATTTAATTTGAGAATAAATATTGAACGCACCCTGTACAATGCAGTCGCGTATATTCATTTTGTAATGGGTGAAAGCTATCAATAAATCTTAATGATTATGCAGGATTAGAGTACTTCCAAGCACTATAGCTGCATCATCAATGAGCCGGCCAGTTCTAATGTATTATAAATCGATTTTATAATTATTTGTCTTACCATGGTAATTTCCATATTGGCAGCAATTCGATTCGAACTTTGAATTTGTGAAAACGTCAACACTAGTAAAGCAAATCACTTCATCTTTCTATTTCTAAAACTGTGAATTTTACTTCAACAATTATTCAAAAATCCAGTAGAGAGGGGCGAAAAACAAGACAATATTCGGGCTTGTCGAACAAACAGGAATGTTCTGGGGTTGATAAAGTTTGAGTACATTGTAAATGTACCCCTTCCCTACAGAATTATTTCTAAATGGTATCTCTAAGTTATTGAAGATATCAATTTACTTTAAGTGGTATATTTCTCATAATCGACATGTACTTTACTCATAAAAATTATACCTAAATATTTGAACGTATTGACATCATACGTTTTGATGATATCACTCAATACTGATCTCAGTCTTATCAGATTTCAATTCTATAAAAAACATAAGTAACCGATGAATTCATATACAATTTATGAGTAAAATCCCGATCCATTTTTAATTCTAAAATATTTTTTTCAAGCATAGTTTTATACCTCCTCTTTCAACCCCCTTGAAGTGACAGCAACCCCTATAAAAAAAATTAAACAGAACGAGGGTACGTGTGATGACTCATTTGAATGGGTTTTCAATTCTCTATGCAGCAATATAAGGTTTTTTAAATTTTGTATATTCTCCATCAAGAAAATTAAATGTATACAATGAAATATATCCTATACACCACGCCTTAGAGCCAAATATCTGTCAAATCTGACTAATTAATTTGGTGCCATAAACATTCAGTTTAAATGTATCGTTTTTGTGATACACAGGTGACAAAATACCAACAAAAAGAAAGAAGTTCTTTTTACATATCAGAAAAAAATATAAATTTAAATTTATTTATTTGCCAAATCTGTGCAAACTTCTAGTTATTGTCAAGTTAATCATTATTAACAATGTCTTTCGGTTACCCGAGGATTTGAAATTTTGATATTATTAGTATGTGGTGATAAAACATGAACGCAGAAGCAGGTATGCGAAATCTTTAATACTAAATCAGCGGAGGCAATCGTGCCACCAAAAATATTATTGTAGCTGTTAGGAATTAGGGATTTTCATGTGACACCTAGTGAGTTCAACTGTTGATCGGAATAGGTCAAGAAAATGAGATCACCCAGTATCTTCAAGAAATTTTCACAGGCGCTTCAGAAGACGATAAAAACAGTATTTCAATCGGAAATTTTGCGCGGAAAAGATAATATTAGGAAATATGGGCCCCCGAAGGTCCATAAAGAGAGGTTATAGGATATCACTTTTGGAAATTGTAAACTGTTATAAACAATTTCTATTTACACTAGAATAGTAACTGCACACTCGTTTAATGTTTTAGTAATATTAAAATCACTTAATTTTCGATAAAATAATGAAAAAACTCCGATGACTTTTTATATAATTTTACAGAAGAAATGTCAAATATTAATCCTTGGTGATTGTGTTGTGTGATGTTTATCCGAATCTCGTGTACCTTGAAGTTTATTGATATGCGACGTTGCCTATGTCTCCAAGTGGAAAAAAAAGAATGAAATTCAATGTGTCATACATATTGAGCATATAATTATTACAGCATGAAAAGACAATCCGATAGTTCTGATGGATATATGTATCGATAGAAGTTTAGAATGCAAAGCATATATCACCACGCTTCTTGCGTGTCTCGGCCAGCATACAGGAAACATCCAATCAATTTCTTACGTAAAAAGAAGGAACACAAGCTAACCTAACTTGGCTAACCTTGTTACCCAAGTTGAATGCAAGCTAACCAAGCTTACGCAAGGAGACGCTTCGCTCCTCTCGCGAACATTTCGATCCAACCAATTTCTTACGTAAAAAGAAGGAACACAACCTAACCTAACTTGGCGAACCTTGCTATCCAAGTTCAATGCAAGCTAATCAACCTTATAAAGCGACGCTTCGCTCCGCTCGCGACAATTTCGAACCAGCCAATTTCTTACGTAAAAAGAAGGAACACAACCTAACCTAACTTGACTAACCTTTTGTTATCCAATTTGAAAACATGCTAATCAACCTTACAAAGCGACGCCTTGCTCCGACCAAATGGTTACTTAAAAAGAAGAAACACAACCAACTAACACAGATATAATCCTCATGTTTAGGTATCAAACCCCAAGTACTCAATTTAATAAGCAACTCTTGGTTATTTTCGCAAAGTTGATATAATCGTACCACATTCATTGTCGATTCGGCAAATGATAAGTTTTTGTTTTGAAACATCAGTTTTTTATTGGGTATCTAGAGATAGATAGATATATTTATTCTATTAAGATGATAGTGTTTATGTTAAAAAATAAAAATGAAGTTTTTTTATAACTTCCAAGGCTTTTATATTTCTTAGGGTACTGAAATTAAGATTTGATGTGAAATATACTAACCACCAATTTTGAGGATAATTGCAATATGATCAGATATTTTCTTATATATAATTTCAAAATTGTATCTCTAGGAAGGAAGATTTAGTTGAAATTATATTCAGAAAAATATCCATTTTCAGAGTGATTCTTCAGTGTTATCACAACACGAATTCTTCTATTTGTAGAGTCAATACATTTCAGTTCGCATAAGTCTGTTGGAAAGCATGAGGAGTTGTTTTTTATTTTCCAACCCCCCATAATCTGAAAACTAACAAAGTTCCTAATGGAAAAATGTATAAAGAAAACAGGTCATTTTTTTCAAGAATCTTCAATGATACAGTTTGAACATGTCATTACAGATTCGAACACCCTATTAAAAAATACACGTTGTATGCTTTTGAGATTATATTATATTTCTTGATTATGCTAATACATTTAATTCATGTAATACTTAATTTAATGTACATTTTGATTGTCTATATCAAGAATATTTTTCGAAAAAAAATTTAATGGGCGAACGAATTCGCAAATATGCTGCTAACGAACAGAAGGACAAGTTGGAACTTGGAACCCATCTACAAATTTTAATATTGAAGAAGCGAAACCACCCTTTTTTTAACTTTAAAGGCCATAATTCCCAAATTATATTTTTCGCGCTCAGATTTTGATTGCTGAAGTGTTTTGAAGCACCTGTGAAAGTTTTGTGATTATTTCGTGAAAATTTTGCGAAAATCCGGATTGGCCAAATTCACTTGAGTAGTTGGCAACGTGACATGTCCATAAAACGCCAAGATCAATGCACAATGCAACCACCAATAATTGAATTGTTGACATTTCATGTGAAAAATTTAATGAAATGTAATCGGAGGTTTTTCATGACTTTATTGAACATTAAGTGATTTCAATATTACTTAAACGTTAAATGAGTGTACAGTTAATATTTTATTGTAAAAAGCTATTCTTTATATCAGTTTGCAGTTTCCAGAAGTGATATTCCATAACCTCTCTTTATAGACCTCCTAAAATTATCTTTTCCGCGCTAAATTTTCGATTACTATACTGTTTTTATCGTCTTCTAAAGCTCCTGTGAAAATTTCGTGAAGATACTGGGTGATCTCATTTTCTTGACCTCCACCCCACGTTATGTAATTCAATTCTTACAAAGTTTGAGTCTCCGGATATATTTTCAGAGAACAAACTTATCGGAATCTCCTGTATATGTAGATTAAGTCGATTTTACAGAGGAGATCAAAAACTTCTCCGGACCAATGAGAACATTCTAAGGACTGATAACTCTGACCAAATATCCTATTATATATAGATATTGATTGAGGAAAGCTGAATACACTGTGTAATAAGTAGAGAGGAGATTTTGTATTAAGTGTATATTTATAATTAATTAGCAAAGCGCTTTCGACTCACGTCATCATCAGTGCTTCCTGAAAATTATTATTATTATATCAATCAGAGTATTTAATTTTCAGGAAGCACTGATGATGACGTGAGTCGAAAGCGCTTTGCTAATTAATTATAAATATACACTTAATACAAAATCTCCTCTTCTACTTATATATATATATATATATAGATATGTTTCTGAAGGAAAGGTAATTCAAATTTGAGTAAATGTGGTTTGTTAGAAAATTCACAGAAAATTCCTAGCGAACAAAATGTGAATTGCACACCCCGTATATTAATCTCATCACAATACATTATCGTGCCTAATTTAATTTTAAAAAACAATCAATAAAGATAAAGCATTCCATCTGACAGCTGATAACTCTAATACATCGATCGATAAAATATACCCACGATAACGAAATTCAAACCAACCAACATACTTTGCGCCGAAAAAATCCTCGTCTAGTGTTCACAGAAAAAACCCTTCAACCAACCACCGCGTCGGATAATCTTGCCTTTTCCGAAGAGGTTATGTTTACAATATTAATAACGCGCGCACTTTCGATTTTAGACTGTTCGACTCGCGAGAATCGCCGGACAACTGACATGAGACAATCTCAAACACGTATCGAGCAAGCAGCGTTGACCAACTATGGAACACATACGTTTATCAGGTAGGCCGAGATCTACATAACGTAGGTGACGATTGTAGGTTTGACTGGAAGTGTAGGGGGACGACGAAAAAAACTCGAGATGTGGAACAAGTGCACAGAAAAAAAAACAGTATTTTCTAGAAATCTTAATGGTACTTCTGAAATGTGCAGAAGGTCCAAAATGTGAGGATAAATGTGAAAGGATCAGATGGGAGTATACAGTGCTTCTCAAAAGTCTCCTCCCCCCCTCTTATTTTTGGAACGATTATACATAAACAAGTGAAATTCGGAAACTGAATATTAAAGGTTGTAAACTTCTCTACTAATTATGATAGATGACGAAATCGTCAAAGATGACGTCACAAGGCCATTGACCAATAATTTTAAATGGAACCCTACGGCAAGCGACACCTCTTTTAAAAGGTATCGAAAAAACCTATTCAATGATACTAATTTTGTTTGTGTTTAGGCAGTTTTGGCAACTCGCTTTTAAAAAACGCAAAGCTGTGATGAATTAAATCAATTAAAAAGGGAAACATTCTCAATTGAATATTGATAGAAAGATTTTTCTGTGAATTGAAAAATCCACAATTAAAATAAAGTTATTTTTTGTGAATGTCTAACAGAAAACAACTTCTTCCCCGGGGAAGTAGTTGTTTCCATCAAACTTACTCAAGAGTATTTTTTTATGCAAATTCCTAATTGTGATATGATGTTTTGAATTCATATCGAAAACGTTAGCTTTCAACATTGCATGATTTCACCTACCGTTGACGATCTTCTTGGTCGATAGTTAACTTGATAACACAATGAATGTCATTTATTGGGTATATAAAAATATTTATTATTCAGATAACACGGGTGTTGCAAAAATAAATATTTTTTTAATTCCTAATGTTCCGCATTGTAACATAGTTTGCAAATTACTATACTGCCACCAATTGGTAAAATGATTTGTCTGCCCGATTAGCAGAACTTTTGCTTTTTTTAGTAGAGTACAAGTACGAAAATATTTTTCTTTTGATTTACCCTCTTTCCTGTTGAGACGAGGTTGCAAATTAATGAAAACATTGTACGTCAGGACATCTCCACTTGCAACCATTATTGGAAACGTTTGTAATAATTCCGATACTTATTTCAATAAACAAAAAAATTTAATGAAAAAATATGTTTTCCGTTTGACGCACGAGATTGCAAATTAAAACTCTTGCCAAGAACATTATTTTAGTTATTTTTTCGAGTTTGCAGAACTTTTGGAATTTTCATCGAAAAATTAGGACTAACAACAATTTTATCAGAGGATGTAAATTGCTCCTTTTCAAAACTTCGAAAGTTTGCAGACCTCTTGCAAATTTATCCGCGCTAATAATGTGAAAATTCATTCAATCCTGATTGACTGCATATCATATGGAAGTCCTCTTCACTCTACTGAAGTTTTGAAACTTTTGTAATTATTATTAAGTTTTGGGAAAATCATGTTTATCTCTACTGGCCTACTGCCTGAGAAACACGGATCCGTCACGTCAAAACGCTACTCTCAAAGGACGGACGGAAATAATTTTTCAGCACTATTTTCGGCTACTGAAAACACTCCAAATTCGGATTTGTGAAAATATACTGTAGATTATCAACTGTAAAAATAATATTGAATTTTTACGATGTTGCCAGCCTTTCGTTATTTTTAGGTCGTGATTGAAGCCCCGGAACAACCCCAAAAACTTTCCCCTGCCCCCTCTTGCACCTTCCAAGAACTTGGTGCAACAAGCTCGCTTTGATTATGTTTATGTTTGAGTAGCATACTTTGGTAGTATTACACAATGGATAGTGCGGCAGTGTGACTTAAAATAAAGAGTTACAAATACATTATAGAAAAATCGTTATTTTTGTTTTAAGTGCATAAAATGGGGGTGTTTTTTCAATGGCATATGAGAGTGTTAATTTATGTAACTTTGAATAAAATAATATTTAAGAGAATAATTTATAAACGGTAAAATTATAATATTAAAGTAATCTAAATACATTTTGGAATTCTAACACAAAATGACCCTGAACGCACAAAGAAATAAATTAAATTGGATGTTCAAAATGTGTACCTCCTGCAAATATGCATGCCTCTGCACTTTTTACCATGGATTCACGTACTCTTTGAAAAATACCGGGATAGTTTCTAATAGTTTCCGACAATTAGTTATTTTTCTAAAATATTACATTCAGTATAAACATAGTACATATAGTGGAAAATTGGATGTTACCACAGATGCATCGAAAATGAGTATGTATGCCTATGATAAAGCAACTCCCTGTCTCTTTAACTTATATGGCCTGGTTAACCACAGAGGAGCGATTCATAACGGACACTACACGACTTTTTTTTGCTGGAACTAAAATAAAATGAGTACAATTACTCTTAAGTGATACCAATTTCTTCATATTCATTAATTAGCTATAAAACTTATATCCTCTTCAATGTGCAACATAACAAATAACACCGGCTAAGCACTTGCCACTTTGTCCTTATATTATTATTTGTTGGTCATTCATCATTGTTTAGTGGAATTGAAATGATTTCAGCTTTGGGGAGAGATA
Source organism: Gonioctena quinquepunctata (assembly GCA_018342105.1). Lineage (NCBI taxonomy): Eukaryota > Metazoa > Arthropoda > Insecta > Coleoptera > Chrysomelidae > Gonioctena > Gonioctena quinquepunctata. The sequence continues at coordinate 224,208 of JAFIRS010000242.1, forward strand.
TAATAATAATTATAATAAATGATTTTATTGACAAGATTTCTCTTACAGACCATTATGAACTACAAGGTGAATAAGTTATGTGGTATCTTGTCAAAAGCAGAGTTCAAACCACCTAACGATGAGAGTAGTTTGCTCTTCCACTCAACCAAAAATATAAACCCCGAAATGACAAATATTTTGATAGGGAACAATCATTAATCAAGTTTTAGGTTATTTTTCTGACATTGAAATCCAAACTACGATCTCTTATTGAAAAATTAAATCATTTTCTTAATATAATAGTCAATTGTGGCAAACCATCTCTGCTCAAACAAAAACGTAAATGCCATTATCAAAATCTTATTTCAAATGCTGAAAACGCTATGAAATCCTCATGGGAAGAAATAAAAAATATAATTCGAATGGAAAGTTAATAGAGGACCCGGTTGAAAATTGTGACAATATTTAATGATTTTTTCATAGACAACAATTAGCAAAAGACATATGTGATGTTAATTTTTCTGTACCTAAAAACGATTTTAATTGTTACAGCATGTTTCTGAAGCCATAGCAAGACGATGAATTGCACATTTTGTCGAATTCCCAACTAAAAAACAAAAAATCTGCTGGATTAGATGAGGTTCCAGGATTCGTCTTAAAAAAAGTATTGAGGGTAATTATGAAACCTTTGAGAATTATTTTGAATTAGCCTTTCAACAATACATCAAATTTGGTAAAGTTGTTCCCCTTTTTCTATACACGCTTTATCAACTTCACCTGTATGTATCAATGTATGTAGGTAATAGAATATTTGAAATTAATTTTCACCTACTTCCAGATGTCCGAAGCATTTGAAATTTTGATACATATTGAGAACCGATTACAATACAATAACTCCATAGCTATGACCTGATATTCTCACCCAGATCGTCAGAAAAAATAATCTTTCATTTCAAAAATAAGGCGAAAGCACAAGTTTTTCACAGCATAATTTTTATTTCAAAATATGGCGAATGCATCTTAGCCAAATTATGGTGGAGGAATCAATCGAGGAGTTTTTCCCCCATAATCTTTTTTAGTCTTTTGTAGCAATATGAACTAAAAAGTTGAAAATAAAATTATAGTTATGTATGATCACGCATAACTTTTCACACAGCAATTCGATTCCGATTATTCTTTTTTCATTGGATAGGGTGTACTTCGAAGTTGGTCTCATTTGAATTTGAATCCAATTGCTAGTTTGTTTGGCGCCGAATCAAAATTAGTTACTCACATTAGTTTAGGAGCTCAATTATCATTAAGACTAAAAAGGTTTATTTTCTTTTTTGCTTTTCAGTTGATTTTTTCGTTAAAAAGTTTTCATAATTATATTAAGATAACTGATATCAAGCACCTCGCGCTTTTTTACATAACAGAAAATTTTTGGTCAATGACTTCTTCTTGATTTGTTGAAAATATAAACAGGATGTTCATAAAATCAGATGTGGAATCATCTGCGACTGAAAGATAAACCTTAGTCACTATCTTCCATCGTCAAGATAACCTCTTGTGGGGTATTCATGTTGAAAAGGGAAACATTCTCAATTGAATATTGATAGAAAGATTATTCTGTGAATTGAAAAATCCACGATTAAAATGAAGTTATTTTTTGTGAATGTCTAACAGAAAACAACTACGTCCCCGGCTAAAACCACGCTGGACATTGAACTACATCTGAAGATATTCTGAAAAAACCCTAACCAAAAGAAAAAATCTGAAATTGAAAATTTGCATTTTCATTCATTTTAATCGTGGATTTTTCAATTCACAGAAAAATCTTTCTATCAATATTCAATTGAGAATGTTTCCCTTTTCGACTTCTTCTTCTTATTATTTTCAACATTTTAGTCCTTATTGCTTCATAAGCGTTTTTGTTACTATAATATTATTAAAAATTGATGTTGAAGTATGTCAATTTTATCTTGCCTATTTTTATCTGTTTATTGACAATTCCAAAACATGTAAACCAGGTCGAAAAATAGAAATAAAGATTGATTGATTGATTGAAACCCCATTGTTTGCCATTTTATTTGCTATCTCAGTTTTATCACCTTCAGATAATAAAAGGTTACGAACCCATAAAACCATGTCGCTAGACAAAACATATCCACAAAGAAGAAAAACAAGGATGTTATATTTTCAATGATTCTCTACTTCAAGACTCTTCTCTTGGAGATATTCAGTTACATAATGTTTCAATTTATTTCGGTAGTAAGTGTCAGTGATATTCAAACAAAGATCAAATACGATCATGGAATTTTCATGTAACTGAGAACGTATCCAATGTCCGAACCGAGTATCTTTGCATGATTTTATCACAGGAAGTGGCTTTACGAAAAAGGCAAGGCGGCACTCCTCGATTAATTGTAGGTCAACTAACCGGGAAACAAGATGATATGGACGAAACATCTACATGACCCGATGAACAAATACTCATACCATTTCAAAAATGCCATATCACCCATCACACAGGGCGTTGAGAAATACATTATTCAAAGGCCCGACTTTCTCACATTGGTAGATCCAAATTTCATTTACGCACACACATAATTTGCATTTTTCGGCATACTACCAATTTGAGAAATGACTGAAAAAAAATATTGAGTCAAATGAACATACAGGGAGTTACAAAATTCGATACAAATATTTAAAGAGCCTACTCCTGGGGACAAAATAAGACTTTTTTCCCATAAATATGTGTCCTAAAATTCACCCCCTCCAAGCTACAGACATCGCAAATTGCGCAAAAAAATCTTAAATTTTTAATTATGCATAAACTATTCGTAAAATTGACGGGCCCTTGATTTTATCAATGCTCTATTCATTTCATGCTTAAAAAATAAGGTAACTGTAAGTCAAAGGGTGAATGAGGGTTGCCTACAGTTTTTGAGGCCAACATTTTCTATTTCCTCAAAAAAAAACAAATTTAAACATCACTATTAAGTTTGCCATGAAAAAACCTAAAATATTGGCCTCCTGCCTTTTTTTGAATCAGCTAATCATTTTTGAGAAAATCGCTAGTAATTGAAAGGGGAATATCATTAAAGTAATAAACTAAAATACTTAGTGCGGGCTATGACTTTTTACTTTGTTTTCCCTTGAGACGCTTCTGACGTTTAAATTGTAAAACAGCACTTTGATTTACTTGTAAGTTTGACGTTTGTTAACCGGTTTACATCTTTTTGTGTTTTTCGGTTTAGTGTATATATATATTCTGTGTCTTGCACTGAACGTTGAAATGGAAAACTATTCAAATGAACATCTCGCTGACATCCATTTTGTTTATGGTCTGGCTAATGGCAATTCAGTTGAAGCTCGAAGGTTGTACGCAATAAGATTTCCTAATCGTCTTCCACCCAACGACCGAACTTTTGCAAACACTCATCATAATCTTCGCAAGTACGGCAAATTCCTGACTCCCAGAAAAGATGCGGGCAGACCGCGTGATGTCCGTAACCCAGTTATAGAAGAACAAATTTTAAACCGCATTGACGAAAATCATTGTAAACTTGTCCAGAACCCATAGACAAAACTCGATTCGTCGATGAAAGTCTATTTCATATAATTCCTGGTGCATCTGAATACGGTACGGGTGAAATTTGTATTTCTTTATTACCCTAGAAATGCTCCGTCTGCTTATCACTGTATCTTTGTCGATCTTACGTTGACTCGTATGAGGGTTTTCTATGCTTGATACCATAATAAGAAATTCATTTTCCTCATTTCCAATGATAGGTTTTGGTCTATTTGCCTTTTCATAAGCTACATTTCCAGTCCTACGAAATTGATGTAGCAATCGTTTGAAAACCAACTTGTTTGGATGATTCCGGTCTGGATATTTTTGGACGCCAAAAGGCAATTCTCTAAACACTCACCAATCGCTATAATCATATCTTTCCGTTCTTGAATGGGATAAGTTTTCATTTTCGACGATAATAATTCATTGAATGTTTTGAATAACGTAAAACACAATAACTGTCAATAAGAATTCTTTCAACAAGTAGAATAAATGTCGTTTCAAAGCTATCTTGATTCAAAGAATGCAATTGAAATAAGAACTACTATTTGAAAAAAACCAATATCTGAAAAACTATTTAGGTTAGGTATAGGGAACCCCAATAAAGATAATTGAATTTTATATTGTTCAGACCAAAAAAATACAGGATGTTCTATTTGAAATAATAAAGTTATCTTTGTCCGAAATTATAAAAAAGTGACAATGACTTTTGAACATTCTGTATAATATTGAGAAACGGGTTTTGTCGAAATCAATAGCCCAAAACTTCTTTTATGCTTGGTCAGAATTCGAAGGGATGATTTCTATACATTTCGATGTTATTTAGTTTCCAATTGTACCTAGCATTTTCATTAAAAAATTAATAACTCGAGAACGGTTATAGTTAGGTACATGGTACCTTATATGAAATCATATTATTTTTTCCTGACCTATTCAAAAGTGTAACGAAATACAGGGTGTTCAATTTAAAAAAACACAACTTTGATATGTCATACTTTTTTGAGCCACCCTGTGGACTCCAAAATAATTTCCTTTTGCAGCCTTAATCAATATACATATAATGAAATGGAGAAATTCCCGAAAAAATTAATGGTTTGGTTTACAGGGACCGTGTCGTATGGGGTGCCCCACCCTGTATTTTTAAATTTTGTTGTTTCAAGTTATACAAATATATTTCTAAATCATCTATGTAATTTTGGACGCGATGAAGTACTAAATTTCCACAATACTCATGTCTGGGCTGTAGAAAATCCGCACGAGATTAGACAAAACCGTCATCAGGTGCAGTTTAGCCTAAATGAATGGGTCGGAATAGTGAAAGATGAAATAATTGAACCAATTTTTTTCCAGAGAATTTTAAATGGCGACTCATACTTACACTTCTTGCAAAACAATTTGGAAGATTTTTCAGACCGGGTCGAGTCAGGACGAGTCGAGCCTTTAAGCATTTGTCAGCGCCTGTGGTTTATGCACGATGGTGCTCCACCTCATTCTCGTCTAACATTTCGTAATTATTTAACCTTACGGTTTCCTAATCGGTGGATTGGTAGAGCAGGTCCAATACCTTGGCCTCCCCGCTCACCAGATTGGAACCCGCTGGATTTCTTTTTCAGGGAGTATTTGAAGAGCCTAGTCTATGATGCAGGACCAGTGCCTTCGATCGAAGTACTTCGTCAACGAATCATTGATGGTTTTGACCACATAAGAAATACTCCTGGAGTTTAAGAACGAGTACGTCAGTCTATGCAAAGAAGCATGGAGGGCGTATTGAAGTAAGAGGAGGGCATTCTAACAAAAAGATGGTTATAGTAGATGTATTTTTTTATTTTTTACCGTCAAATAAATCATTTTTAACAATTTGATGTAAAAAGTTCAATTTTATTTTTATTTTTTCTACAAACATGTATTGAAATTAAACCGTTTTCTGAGCTTGTAATAGTAAGTTGAGGGAAATAAATCGATTATGACATTACGGTTTTGACATACCGCTTTGTTTGTTTGACATAAAAAGTCAGAATCATTTATTGGCAGAAACAAAATAAGAATCCATAGCCCACTAAGAATTGTTACTTTAATAACTTTCATTTACCAACGATTTTCTCGAAAACAATTAGCTGATTCAAAAAAATGCAAAAGTACAAAATTTTAGGTTTTTTCATGTTCAACTTAACTTTTTTTGCGGAAATAGAAAATGTTTGCCAAAAAACTGTAGGAAACCCTCATTCACCCCCCTTGAATTAGTTACCTTATTTTTGAAGCAAGATATGCATAGAGCGTCCAAAAAATCAAGGGCCTGTAAATTTTCCGAACATTTAATGGATAATTGTAGCCACAATTCAAAAGTTACGATTTTTTCGCGCAACTTGCGATATCTGTATCTTGGAGAGGGTGAATTTTAGGAGACTGTTTATGGAAAAGAAAGTCTTATTTTGACCCCAGGAAAACGCCCTAAAAATATTTGTATTGAATTTTGTACGGTTAGTTGGGCAAGCGTTAGAAAAAGTACAGGGAAAACAATTCGAAAGTCACGAATGAGAATCAGTTCATCCTCTCGTCTAGTATTATTATTGAAAATATCTTACTTCTGAACTCGATGCAAACTAGTTATTTTTCGATAATAAAAAACTCAATGAACAATAAGGATAACTTTTTTATCAAAAAATTAACAAATCGAAAACGATCATTGGAATTTTTCCGTCACAAACTGCTTTCTCAACCAATGACCAAACCCAGTCATTCCGTCGCACAAACAAGACATAATCGACGCCTACTTAGTGCAAGTGTATCTGTGTTAATATTATTAATACATCTATTGGGCATTGGAAACCTCTTACGTGTCGTGACGTCATAATCGTGTGGGATTACAGCCTTGCCAAATAGGACGAATTCGCGGAGTGTATACCTGGAATCCGTTACGTCACCGTCCAGTCGTGTCATTCATTGAAACCGACATATGGTCGGTGAGATGGCATTGTTGCAATCATTGTACTAATCAGAGAGAAAACGCATTGTTGTAGGCTCGGTAGCCCACTAATCGCTGTACCTCCCTCGACGGGGAAAATATCAGAAGACCCCAAATGAGTGCTTTCGGATATCACTAGAATCGGTAAGGCTCCCGATATCTCAACTGGAGATTATTAAAACTTCGGAGAAAGCGGTTTAAAATACTTTTTAAACGCTTGACAAAAGTTAAAAAATTACAGAAAATTGAACCTAGAACCCACGTCAAAAACAATTTATTGAAGAGTTAATGATGTGAAAATACATTAATAACCCAGTATTCCCAGTGATTTATAACAGAATAGTAAATTATACACCAAGAAACGAAAGTGTACTTGACTGGTTATTGGTACAAAATCTACATCCAGCGGCATTTTTAGCCACATTTTGGCTGAATCAAGTGGCCGAGGGAGAATACGGGGTAAACTCAATAGTAGTAATCAAACTCGATCGATGATTTGAAAAAAAACCCGAACTTTAAGAGAGATGGAAACAAAGGACCAGAAAATTATGTTTTAAGAGGTTAACTATTAAACTTAATACTGTAAACCATCTCACGCCGTCGGAGGCAATAATATATCTTCATTGTTAAATTAAAGTAGATGCATCCGACTGCGTGAAATGGTTTACAGTATTAAGTTTAATAGTTAACCTCTTAAAACATAATTTTCTGACAATATTTTCTGGTCATCTTGTTTCCGTCTTTTTTAAGGTTAACTTTTTTATTTTTTACTTTTTATTTTAAACTTTTAGTTAGGATTATAAGACGGTAATAATCTCAAGTAATTAAGCCTTTCGTTATAGCAGAGTTTGACTGTTCTTAATTAAGGTTCTATTAAAATATTTAAGTGATCGTGTATTAAAAATGTAACGAAATCCTAAATGAAACCGAATCAAACCAACTAACGAGCAAATTAACCAATTACTGATGTACCAAGCTATACGCTGTTATAACTTTTTCACAATATGGCGTCTGGTTGTCGCCATATTGAATTTTGATTACTCTCATGTCTTTAGTGACACTCGCAAGATTAAGAAAATTCAATTAACGTAAGAATCATCAAAATGGACCCACGCGTTTTGATCACAGGGTGATATATCTTTTCTTCTATTCATTTCTAGCAAGTATAGATTTGCGTAAGATTGTTTAAATCAGTTCTTTCATTTATTGATTCCTTATCATTTTTTATGTGAACCATCTCTAGAAATATTCTTTCATTTTCATTGGTCTCGTTATCTAGAATTTCTGTATTATCATAGTCCATCCGATTATCTCTTTTATTCACATGTTCAGAAAGAGCACATGAATTAACATTACGTTTACAGTCGCTCTTATGGGATATGATACGACTGTTAAGGTTTCTTGATGTTTGACCGACATACGTTTTAGAACAGTCTCTACAAGGTATTCTATAACAACTCAAATCTGACCCCACTTGTACTTTACAGCAAAACGCTAATAGAATTGTTTCAAAACTCAGAGATACCAAGAAAATTGATACTTCTACAGCAAAATCTCTAATGATTTACAATTTGGTACCCCCACCAGTAAACTCTCTGGATTTTTAACCAATATATTAACTAATGCTTGTGAAACAGAAAACCCACACTACGTAAAAGATTCTTTCACATTCAGTGAATTCATCAATAATTATCAACTTCCACAAAATTATGTTATAATAAGTCTTGATGTAATCTCCCTCTTAACTGATTTACCATTAACACTAATTAAAAAATGTATCTCCAAAAAATGGAACCAAATCAAAAATTATTGCACCCTTGATGAGTCGCATTTTATGAACATATTAAAATTCATTTTTGATTCAACGTATTTTGTATTCGACGATAAATTCTGTAAACAAATTTATGGAACTCCTATGAGATCAAATATTTCCCCTATTTTGGCTAACTATGTTATGGATGATTTACTCGATGATTGTGTTTCTCAATTCTCAAGTGAACTTTAACATGCCTTTTATCAAACGTTTTATGGATGATTTGATTTTATCTGTACCATATGATAGTATTGAAGAGATTCTATCCATCTTCAATTCTCATGACAGCAATGTCCAATTCACTTCAGAAGAAATATAAAACAGTATACCATTTTTAGATATGAGTCTAATCAGAACCGAACAAAATACCAGTATTACAAAATGTTACAGAAAACCAATATGTAGTAATAGACTTATCAACTACTATTCGTACCATCCACAAAAAATGAAAATCAATTTGATAATAGCTATGAAAACTAGAATCGAAAGAATCACTCATATCAATTTACGACAAAAATGTCTAATCGAATTTCAGAAAATATTACTAGAAAATTGGTATCCAAAAAATCTCATCAATAAATTTTTTTTAACCAAAGAAACTCTTTAATCTCTTCAATATCCGCACAAAAATCCAGAACAGAAATGAGAACACCTATATTTAGATCTCTTTCCCATGTCCACGAACTCACTCCAAAACTAATAAATGTATAAAAAAATTAAAATATCAAAATCGCAAAGAAAAATGTTAAAACCATATCAAAATTACACACAAAAGTTAAAAGTTCGATCCAAAATAAACAAAAATCTAATGTTGTTTATAGAATACCTTGTAGAGACTGTTCTAAAACGTATGTCGGTCAAACATCAAGAAACCTTAACAGTCGTATCATATCCCATAAGAGCGACTGTAAACGTAATGCTAATTCATGTGCTCTTTCTGAACATGTGAATAAAAGAGATCATCGGATGGACTATGATAATACAGAAATTCTAGATAACGAGACCAATGAAAATAAAAGAATATTTCTAGAGATGGTTCACATAAAAAATTCTAAGAAATCAATGAATAAAAGAACCGATTTAAACAATCTTACGCAAATCTATACTTACTTGCTAGAAATGAATAGAAGAAAAGATATATCACCCTGTGATCAGAATTTTCCGCCTTGATTTTGAATTGATTACAAAAGAAGTTGTCATTGTCAAAAAAAATTTAATCTTTCATGAATTTCTGTTCATTTAATGTGCTAATTTTACATCAATCTCACGTTAGTAAGTAGACAAACATAATAATGTAATCCATACCATTGTAGTCGTCCTGAGCAAGGCAATAAAGATTGCCGAAAGCTTGACGGATACCAAAGAGTTTTCCTAATCAGCCCTATACCTGACCGCAACCCCAAATAGAATCAGCTTGTATTTGTATGTGTATATATATATATATATATATATATATATATATATATGAACTGCATCAGATTATTGATGGTGACACCTATAATCTGTGCGGTGAAGCTTAAACCTAATATCGTGGAATTTTAATAGCACGAAATTTCGTGCATATTAACAGGTCACCAACAAATGTGTCAGATAGGGATACCCACGATACCAATAGTCGTACTCCTCATGCGTTTAACGCAAACAAATATCGAGAATCTGTTTCGAATCCAAAAGAACCCACCATCCGTCTACAGCCTGTTTCATGGTTTCCCAATCATCAGGACGGCTTGTGGTCTCTTTCAAATTCGTATCAGATTTCTCGTAGGTTAATAGCCTTAGGCCAATACAAACATGTGAAGTGCATCAGATTATTGATGGTGACACCTATAATCTGTGCGGTGAAGCTTAAACCAAATATTGTGGAATTTTAATAGCACGAAATTTTGTGCATATTAACAGGTCACCAACAAATGTGTCAGATAGGCCTACCCACGATACCAATAGTCGTACTCCTCATGCGTTTAACGCAAACAAATATCGAGAATAAGAGAAATCTGTTTCGAATCCAAAAGAACCCACCATCCGTCTACAGCCTGTTTCATGGTTTCCCAATCATCAGGACGGCTTGTGGTATCTTTCAAATTCGTATCAGATTTGGATTCGAAACAGATTTCTCTTATTCTCGATATTTGTTTGCGTTAAACGCATGAGGAGTACGACTATTGGTATCGTGGGTAGGCCTATCTGACACATTTGTTGGTGACCTGTTAATATGCACAAAATTTCGTGCTATTAAAATTCCACAATATTAGGTTTAAGCTTCACCGCACAGATTATAGGTGTCACCATCAATAATCTGATGCAGTTCACATGTTTGTATTGGCCTAAGGCTATTAACCTACGAGAAATCTGATACGAATTTGAAAGAGACCACAAGCCCTCCTGATGATTGGGAAACCATGAAACAGGCTGTAGACGGATGGTGAGTTCTTTGATTCTCTTCTTCTCTTATATATATAAGGAAATCAAAAGAATCACCACCATATATATATATATATATATATATATATATATATATATAATATATATATATATATATATATATATATAATATATATATATATATATATATATATATATAATATATATATATATATATATATATATATATATATATATATATATATATATATATATATATATATATATATATATATATATATATATATGAGTTTGAGTTTTTGGGTTTCGGTTCTTATTAGAATGACAAGTCTTCTTTAGGAGATAAACATTTATTTCGTCGACGTTTCGACCGTGTCCACGGTCTTCTTCATTCAGGAACTAACAATAATTAGCTGGACCAATATTTCGAAAAAAGGAAAGTGTAAAGGCAGCAGATGATTTATTTTCCATAATTATACAATTTTTTGGTTGATACGGATCAACCAGCCTCAGATTGCTCACGTTTGATTTTAATAAAAAGAACAACAACAAAGTATCCCGGTTATTTATACACAATGAAGAGGAGGAAAAAAATTGTATAATTATGGAAAATAAATCATCTGCTGCCTTTACACTTTCCTTTTTTCGAAATATTGGTCCATCTAATTATTGTTAGTTCCTGAAGAAGACCGTGGACATGGTCGAAACGTCGACGAAATAAATATTTATCTCCTAAAAGAAGACTTGTCATTCACAATAAGAACCGAAATCCCAAGAAACTCAAATTCCATTATATATATATATATATATATATATATATATGCCAGACATCTAAGAGACTCATTATAAATGGTAATCCGATACCGTAACCATGGCCTATTGTTCGAGGTGTGAAATTTGATAGAAAAGGGGGTGGGGGATTCCAGGTACGGATTTGAAAATACGTAAATTGTCTCAAATTTTACATTTCAATGCAAGAACTGAAATTTCATAGTTTTGACTAATTTGATTCATTTTTAACATGAGGTTTGGATTATGTTATAAACTAATTTTCTTAAAATAATCATGACAGGCCGTCAATTAAACATATCATCCTGTGTGGAAATTTCATTGTATCGAGTACGTCCCTGCTTGTGGTCGGTCGACCGCTTAGCCTTATCGTAATAAATAATCATGAATCTCTTAGATGTATTGCAGTACTATACATAGGCTGTCAAACACATTACCCTCCTTTGCGTCGCGCAGTGGGGTGATAAAGCAATAATTTGATCCATCCATTGAGGTGGTATAACAATCAAAATATCAATAATAAAGTATATATTACCAATAATTAAATTAGTATTCAATTGTTATTCAAATAACAAAAGACCAATTCAATCTGCTGTCCAAAATTTGCTTTTTCAAATATTCTTCTATTGTATTCTTTTCAAATATTCTTGCTATTTTAGTACCGAGTTAGCGGCCATTTTCTAGCGGCCGTTTTTATCTGGCGGCCAAATAACCAGTGGCGTCGGGTGATAAATTAAATTCGAAATTTCTTTGAATTTTCAACCAATATGTAATGAATGACTGGAAATTTGGAATAGCAATCAATTTAACAGACAATTCAAGTCATGTATAAAAAATCGCATATGCCAATGAGTCGATTCGGTGAGTCTACGAACGCCGAAATTAGTCAAATTGTTAATACCTGTGTGCCTACTAATACAGTTGCGACGCAATCATCGATCTGGCGACAATTTTCAACGTTTTGCGATGCAAAAAGATATACATTTGAGCCAGATACTTCCATCGAGAAATTTATATCTTAGTTCTAAGTAGCTTTGTCAACAAAATTTTATATTTTATGACAATAAAGCATTTCTGATTCTGATTCACCCAAATTTAATGAGTGATCAAGGAATTCCAAGTAAGTTTTCAATGTTAAGTCGAGTCTATCTATTTTAGGGAGTATTCGGTAATTCGCGGGTATTCTTCAAAAATTTAAATCACATCGGGCCAACCGACATATGCGTGAGTTACTCAGTAATGTCAATCAGAGCACAGCCGTGTGTTATACATTTCGACCCATAAATTTCATCATCAAGGTTCGAAAAATGAAAATCCTCCCATTCAGAATAGAGGCAGGATTTTATTTTTGTTAGAGTTGAAAAGTTATTTATGTTAAGTTGCGAGGATAAAATTTGAGATAAATCTACTCAAACTTGAAATCAAATCGAGATAAAAAATACGGTCTGTATAGCCTTGGCTAAACATTTTTGAGGGTTGGTTTTAATTTTTCATCTAAAGGCATATCAAGAATCTCTTAGTGTTATTCTAAAGTTTTCCATTTTATGTTGTCGACCATTTTCTGTTGAATTGAATCCCCGTTGCTATTCCAAATCCTCAGCCATTCATTAACCTCGATTTGGTTGAAAATTCGATTTTTATTCGAATTTAATTTATTACCCGACGCCACTGATAAGTTCGTCGTCTGATGAAAACGGCCGCTAGAAAATGGCCGCTAACTTCACACCGGTTTCGAAAAGACATATCGCACCTAGTTTTCCAGCTATGGTCAGTTCGTATGCCATGCTTTTGTTTCGCTCCGATTTACAGTTTCATTAAAATTCCATTCACCACCTCTATCAAAATTCAAGCAACCTCCTGACGCGACTCCACATAATCAATGAAATTAACATAATTCTCTTGAATCCTCCCAAAGTAGGACTAACAGTGGGCCCAAATTTAGACGATTCGGATTCGCTTTTGATTGTTATGTAACTAAGGCCCAGTACTTATTATAATAATTCTGAAACGTTGCACGTAGTTTCGTCTCACTCTCACTCTCGATATTTAAAAGTAGTTTGTCGTCCCACAGATTATTGCTGTTGACGAATATTTCATTGCAGATCGCCGTATTTGAATTTTGTAGGCGTATGCCTACAGCACCGGATAATGATAATTCTTTTCAATTATTGATTGCAGGACAAATCGATAAATCCAGTCAAACATTTAACATTCCCTATCAATTAATTTTATGTCGGCTACCACTGGTTGGGGACGATCGCCTAACCAAACTAAGAAATCAAATATTTTTCAAACTAATTGATTATACACCGTTTATAGAAAAAAGCTAGTGCTAGCCTGCAAACGAACTTTCCGATTTCCTTTTTATTATAGTCAAACCAGGGATGAAAAAAAATCATGATTTTTTTTGAAAAACCTCAAAAATCGCGATTTTTTTGAAAAATATCAAGATTTTTTTAGTTTTATTCGATTTTTTTCCTATAAATAAGACAAGTTGCATTAGTCTGTAAAATAAAGGCGTGGAGCAATAAACCCCCATTTAGTATGCAAAATCCATACAGGAACATTAAATTCTAGAGTTTATTTGAATAGATTCAAGTGCAAAGAAGTATATACAGTGCTCTCCGTTCCCCCCTACTAATTTTTGAACCACCTGGTATATCGCAACGAAATTTGGAGGGCTTAAATAGGAGATAAAAACCTACTTCTTCATGAAAAAATCACATCTAACAGTTTTAAAATGGCGGCTGAGCGCCATCTTCAATAATTTTTTTAAATAGAACACCCCGTATATTATTTCATTTTTGAAATCTGCTCATAATTCTCAATAGTTTTCTCTAATACACTTTACTCCTAAATTCAATTGTTTTTGAAATATTAACGTTTGAAAAGTGACATTCCGGTTTAAAATGAAGTATGGATTTTGGTCACTTCCGGTAAAACATTGTGCTAACTAAACGTTGTTATTAATTTGTAGTTAAATCTCTTAATGAATTCGACTAATAAGAGGCGTAAAGAGAGTTTATTAAGGATAAACAGTACCGCTTACAGAAAAATTTCGAAGCCTACGAATGTGTTCTGTAAATTCACAATCAAAACAAATTAGTTAGCTAAAAAATTATAATTTGTTTTTCAATAACACTTTTATTTAACCCCAACAAATATTTCATCAAGTGTTCAATGTGGCCCCCTCCCAAATCTTGACAATAAAGTGCCCTATTATAAATAGCTTCTCTCACGTTGATGAAAGTCTGTTCATCTATTTCTTCACATGTATCTATTATTCTGCGTTCCAACTCTTCTATTGTTTCGGATTCAGTGGCGTAGATTTTTGACTTCAGATACCCCCAAAGGAAAAAATCTAGGGGTGCAAGATCCGGCGATCTTGGTGGCCATTCTGTACTTCCCCTACCACCTATCCATCGCCCAGGAAAGTTTGTATCGAGGAACTCTCTAGCCATGCGATCGAAATGGGGAGGTGCCCCATCCTGCTGAAATATGATTTCACGATTTTCAAACTCTTCCTGATTGTTTAATACAATTTGCCTTATTCGAGGTTCAATTTCAGTTTCTAAAAGATTTTTTGGAAACTGGGTATGTCCCTCTCTAAAAATATGCGGATTAGTATCGCTACAGTATCGTACATTCTGTTTGTTGACTTTTCCATTAAGAAAAAACGTGCATTCGTTTCAGGAAGCCCCATTCTCCTTCAATTGTTCTTGTTAACCACCACAAAATTCAACCCTCCGGTCTGGATCCTCCTCCGTGAGAGCATGCAGGATTTTCATTTTATAGGGATAATACTTTTGTTTTTTAGGACTCTTTGGACACTTTTTGAACTTACTCCACAGACATCAGCAACTGCAGACGTCGACTGAATCGGATTGATTACCATTTCAGCAACAATTTCTACCTTTTTTCTTCTGAAAGAGGCGGTCTTCCTGATCTTGGAGCATCTTTCAGCGTACCAGTTGCTTGGAGCTTATTTGAAAGTTTGCGCAAATAGGATTCTCGGGAAATCTATCATTAAATATACGGACTGCTAGATGATAATTTTTTCCAGCTTCTGCAAATATCAAAACTGCTTCTAATTTATCGTCTAAACTACGAGCCATGATCACACTTTTCATAAAAGGAGTTCAGTTTGACAGTAAACAAGATGTTACCGCGACAAGGATTTTTTCCAATGCAAACTTGATTGAAAGCAACATTAGTGTTCTATTTAAAAAAATTATTGAAGATGGCGCTCAACCGCCATTTTGAAACTTTTAGCTGTGATTTTTTCATGAAAAAGTAGGTTTCTATTTCCTTTCCTAGCCCTCCAAATTTCGTTGCGATATACCAGGTGGTTAAAATATTAATAGGGGGGGAACGGACTTTAGACGAGCACTGTATGTGCCTTTATTGATTTTACTACTTCGTAGAGGAAGAACTGGTTTAATTGAGATGCTTACAATGAAACGCAAAACTGGAAGAGAACTTTTCGAATAACCATTGGAAGCCTGTATATACCTATACTATTCACAAATACAAATAATAAATTTGAATTAATTGTCGTGTTTCAACACGATGGCAAAGCAAAACTCTACAAATAACCACCTCAACGATTATCTCACCCGCATTGTTAACGACAGTGTCCGATAATAAATTTCCCAGTTGTAACAGCCACCAGACTAGAAATAAAACAATTACAGCCGGTGATCTCATTAATTTTGAAGTTGTTGATGTCATACTTCGGTTCAATTAGCGAGAAACCGATGAAACAAAAAAATAAAATCTGAATTCCGTTAGAAGAAGGACAAGGTACATGAAGCCAAGAAATCTCTAAGTTCACTTCGATGTCATTGAATACTGGTAGTAGACGAAGATTCCCACAGCGTAATATACAAGCGCTAGTTTCCCAACCAAGAAGTATGAAGCAGCGAGATGTAACCTTTTCTGCTTTATACTTCTGTTTTATTTTTATTAAGAGTCGGATATAATTCAAATTTTGATATTGGCCGAAGTAACCCATAGGTTTTTGATAATCTACGTTCTCGAAGGGTGGTATGAACGTCAAATTTGTTTTTGTGTCATCTGATCGCACAGCGTATTTTATTTTTTTTAATTTTGATTCGATTCTGCTTTATTGTCCAAAGATTAAATCTCATTGACAAAGCTTAATTCATAACAGGTATAGTAGAACTAGAAATCTAAGAAGGTCGTGAATCAATATTAGCCGTCGACCCTCATTATTACCTATTGTTCGAAATATAGATAAGCAATAAAAGTGTGTGTCCCTCAAAAGATTCCCAGGTCCGGATTGAAATATCTCATGAAATAGTATGGCATTTTAATAATAGTGAGCTCTCCATTATTTTTGGCTTTTGTTGACAGTTTTGTATTTAAATTTATTTGATAATAAAAAAGCTCCTAAGGTTGATTTAGAACCCTTGGTAATTAAGGATATGTTCAAAAGTGTGTAAATAATAAAATTTACATAACTGGCCACCAGACTTTCAGTACTAATGGGCTATTAACGAGATTATAGCGATAATGGTCTATTTACGGTTACAAAATAAATTACCTATCAGATTTGGAAAACAAGACTGTTTTGAGAAGTGACCGCTTTCCAATTTCAGAAATAAGAGTTCAACAACATTTTGTCATTACCTACCTAATATTCCGTTGTGTCAGTTGTGTCTATTTTGAAGTGTCTATTCGATTTTTGTGTCGTGAAAAATGTGGCGTCCATTGGCTCAACCTGAAGCTAGTACTTCAACTGGTGGTCGTAGTACCACTAGTCGACAAATTATATAAAATATTTTTACTTCCCTTCTGGAACGTGGAATGTCCAAGGATCAAGTTGTGCAAGAAAGTGTTTCTTTAAGAAAAACACCGTATTCCACAGTGTTTGAAATAGTAAGTAACTCTATTTTAAAAAGAAAGGAACGAAAAAACTCTGGCGGTTCAAGGAAACTAGATGGCTGTGATGTAGATATAATTCGAAGAACAATATTGTATAAAGAGCAAATTGTGCCTACATTAGATATTTTAATGCAACGGCTTAAAAAGAATGAAACTGGTATCCATGTTGCAAAGAGACTTTAAGGAAGACTCTTTTACAAAACGGATTTAAATTTACAAAACTCACTAGTAGTAGAAAAATCTTAATGGAATCTGTGCGCCTTAAGAAATGGAGATTTGAATATTTATTGGCAATAAACGAATTCAGAGAATATGGTAGAACAGTAGTGTATTTGGATGAAACTTGGTTCCATATGCACACGATATTCCAAACAAAAGTTGGGTAGACTCATCTGACTTGTGCCAAACTAATGCGCCGTCTAATAAAGGAAAATGCATTACGATAATTCACGCAGAAACCGAAAATGGTTTTATACCAAATGCGTTGTCTTTATCGGCCAAGAATATTAAGGACTCTTTAGTCGATTATCATGATGATACTACAGCCGAATTATTTGAAGACTGGTTCCAAAATAAACTCATACCAAATATTCCACCCAACAGTATTATCGTCATGGATAATGCTAGCTACCACAATCGAAGACTAGATAAAGTACCATGTTCAAACGACACCAAATCGACTATACAAGAATATATGTTAAATAATGATATGTACTATGAGGAAAAGTACACAAAAAAACAGTTACTAAAGTTTTACGCAGTTATTCGATAAAAAAGAAATATTTTTGGGACATACGGTGCTCAGACTTCCTCGTTATCACTGTATGTTTAACCCAATTGAACATATATGGCATCAGCTTAAGTCAGCAGTTCGAAGAAATAATACTTCTCCAACCTTAAGTTCAACTGTGGTAGCTCTTATTCAAACAGAAACTGCAAACATTCCTGATAGCAGCTGGGTCAAGTGTGTTTTCCATATTAAAAAGGTAGAAAAGTCATATATGGATACAGAAAAAATTCCCAAAGAAAAGTTTATTATCAATTTGGATGACGACAGTGAAAGTAAAACTGATCTTCGTGAGTAATTTTGTTTATAAATACCTTTTATCGAGAAACAGAACTTTATATAAAGTATAAAGTTTGACATTTTACATTAATTAGATATATCATATATTATTGTATAATATAATATAATTATATATATATATATATATATATATATTATATATTATTATCATATATTATATATAAATAAACAATTCTCAATTATATTCAAGCGATTTTTCTAAATAATTATCTTAACCCAATATCATTATACCTACCTATAAAAGAAAATTTAATGGCTAGGGCAGGTACAATTCTGAGTAGAATCCACCGCCTGCTGATAACTCAAGTGGTTGGCGATTTACGACCTTCTTAGATTTCTGGTTCTACTTCACCTATACTATTTAAAATAAGACAATAATGTACCTATTATTAAAAACATATGAACATAATTTCTAAAATAGCTATAATATTCCTCAGAATGGTTAATGTTCCTAGATATAGATATAGTTATTGATTTACGTTCACAGACTAAGTGTATGAATATAATGATTAATAAAGTAAATGCAATGCGATGTAAATGCAATTGATTTTATCACTTATTTATCTTCTTGTGACGCCATTATCACCCGTCTGCAATAAGAAATCTGTAACATTGTTGATAGCGCCAGCCATAATTTCATTAAAAATGAAAAATGTCTTATTTCTCAAGACAGCTAATAATGAAAAATGTCTTGTTCCTCGTACCACCACATAACGTACTGGGTCCTTCCCATGGAAGAGCCTGTCCTAATTATTTTAAGAAAATTAGTTTATAACATAATCCAAACCTAATATAAAAAGGGTAAAAAAAAACCTTTCAAATTACGTTGACACATTTTAATTTGCGCATATAAGTGTAATATAATATGGGATAATTTACCTATTTTTCAATCGGTACCTGAAATCCCAGATCTACTAATCTTGTTCTATTGAATTTCACACCTCGAACAATAGGCCATAATGTGGGTAGGGATTACCATTTATAATGAGTCTGTTAGATCTCTAGTCGAACTAAATATATATTTAATTTTCGATTCTTCATAGAAACATAATACAATCAACAGGATCCCAAAGAATGTGTAATATACTGATTACTTATTTATATTAGTAAAAGAATAGGTCCAAAATCAATGTATATTTTTGTGGTTTTTGAAAGTTACATGACATTATTTATAATCCTCATAACAACATGCCTTTTTTATCTCTTAACTGAGACTAACTAACTAGATGCATGAACAAAATATTGATAATAGGTAATACTATACTACAGAATGGACTAAAATCGAGAATCCCAGTTTAATCTAAACACCCGCCAAAGGAAAATCAACATTGATTATTGGTTAAACTCACATGGAATTTTCTTGGCCAAATTCCCATTCCTCTCAGCCCCTGGCCCATAATACGACGAACGCCAGACAATTTTTATTGTCGACATTTTTGGCTAGAACTCAAACAACAACTGACACACATATTTGACACAAATTCTTCGGGGCTCCTCTAATTCTCATTGGATAATTGCAACATTGTGGGCGATTATAATACCCCTGTAATTATATCAATTTCGAACTATAATTCTCCTAATGTAATTATTAGTAAGATGGGAGGTCACCGGTATAAGGCATGTTATTTTTAATTGGAACTGATTACTAACTTTTTGCGGTATCGAGAATACATCCATCGACTATGTTATCTCTACACTTCCTGTGATGTTTATTTATCAATTCCACACGTTTGAATTATCAGGAATATGATATATGGTCCACGATCTTAACGAAAGTTAGCAAATAAACAGGGTGATCCAAAAGTACGTTGACAAACTTCAGGAGGTGATTCCTCACAATATTCTAATATGAATTGTCCAAATAAATATATGTCCGGAAACGTTTCGTTTCCAAGATACAGGTTTGATTTTATTTTCGTTTTTTTTAATAACTTTCGAAATACTGACCTTAATTAAACGAAAATTGATATTGAGAGGTTTTTTGAGGGTGTCGAATTCGAACCTGATGTTATTATTGGTCTTACTCGTAGGGGGCGCCACCAACACGTCTTTTTCTTTTTTGAAGATTCATAACTTTTTTGAGCGTACTTCTAACACATTTTTCAGTAAAAAAATCAATTCCTCTATCATATCTACGTAAAAAAGCTACCCTTGTTACGAATCGCTATAAGCAACCGTTTTCTAGATATTTGGACTTGAACATTTCAAGTCGATTATTTGGTAATCGATGCGTGTTGAAGTTATACCATTATTTTGCATTCTTCACAAGAATGCTTAGGAAATGAATTTGACGTTTAAGTAAGTAGTTTTGGCACCACCTATTTTATTTATTTTTACTCGTTTGAAATAGCTATTTTTGAAACAAAGGTGCAAAATCTGTATTTGTTTTAATAAAATTTCCAAGGAATATCAACATATTATTTTAAGAAATTTTGAATATGTAGAATGAAATAATATAAAGGAAACTAAATTGTATTCAAATAAATTGTTCAAAGTGTCCACCTTCAGTGAAGATACAGGCATCCAGTCTTCTAGTCATTGAATCTCGTACCCGCTCAAAAATTATTGGTGTGTTTCTTATTGTTTCACAGGCGTCTACTATCCGGTTTCTTAGATCTTCCTCTTTCGCTACTGGAGTTTCATAAACTAGTGACTTTATGTCCCCAAAAATAAAAATCTAGCAGGTTTAGATCTGGGAACCTTGGTGCCCACTCCTGGTTAGGTTCTTCTACACCCCTAACGATCCATCGATTTGGATAGACAGTGTTAAGGAATTCCCAGGCTACAACGCTAAAATGGGCCGGAGCCCCATCATGCATAAACCACATGCGGATACGAATTTCTAATGGTACATTCTGAAGTAGTCCAGGCAATTCATGTTCTAAAAAGTCTCTGTCAGTTGCGCCATTCAGTCGGAACGGAAGAAAGAAAGGACCTATCAAGTAATTATCAATTATTGTCGCCCATACCTTTACAGAAAATTGATATTGATAATGTCTTTCACTAACTGCGTGCGGATTTTCCAGAGCCCAAACATGGTTGTTATGAAAGTTTGTAAAAGCATTTCGGGAGAAGTTTGCCTCGTCCGTGAAGAGTACATATCTTAAAAATTGAGGATTTCCAGCCAATTTTCTCAAAAACCACTGACACATAGTAATACGTTGGGGAAAATCTCGTGGCAAAAGAGCTTGTACCCTTTGAATATGCTATGGATAAAATTGTTGATCGTGGATAATTCTCCAAACTGTGGACTGAGTAGAAGTGAGAGCTTCAGCAATTATTCTTGTACTTGTTTCTAGAGTCTCCTCGAGAGCGTTCAAAACAGCTTCTTCCAATTCTGGGGTTCGGACCTCTCGTGGTCTTCCAATAATATCAGCTGCCTCCTTAAAGCTACCTGTTTCTGCCAAACGACGGTGGAGACTGGTAAATGTTGGAGCTGAAGGGAGTACTCGATTAGGAAATCGCTCCTGGTAAATACGTCTTGCTTCGTGCGCATTGCCATCCGCAAGGCCATAACCGAAATGCAAATAGGCTAAATGAGCATTATTGTTTAAATAATCAATTTTTTCAAAATTTGTGTTTTAAAACTTACAGAAACTTCAACAAAACGTTTAACTGTCACATAATATGTAATTACCAAAACTACTTACTTGAAAGTCAAATTCATTTCCTAAGCATTCTTGTGAAAAATGCAAAATAATGGTAATAATTGCAACACGCATCGATTATCTAATAATCAACTTGAAATTTTAAAATCCAAATATCTAGAAAACGATTGCTTATAGCGACTCGTAACTAGGGTAGCTTTTTTACGTAGATATGATAGAGGAATTGATTTTTTACTGAAAAATATGCTAGAAGTACGCTCAAAAAAGTTATGAATCTACAAAAAAGAAAAAGATGTGTAGGTGGCGCCCCCTACAAGTAAGAGCAATAATATCAGTTTCGAATTCGACACCTCAAAAAACCTCTCAACACCAATTTTCGTCAGGTCAATATTTCGAATTTTATTTAAAAAAAACGAAAATAAAAATAAAACTTCAACACCCTGTATCTTGGAAACGAAGCGTTTCCGGACATATATTTATTTGGACCATTTCATATTAGAATATTGTGAGGAATCACCTCCTGACGTTTGTCAAAGTACTTTTGAATCACCCTGTACACTCCAGATTTTTTAATTTTTCCGGTTTCAATATATTTATCAGTTTTATATGCATTATTGATGTAATTTTGACGTTTCTTCCGTAGGTTGGCAAAATATGTATTAACTTAAAATGATGTTTTTCATTATATTTTTGAGTGAGAAACACTTCTTGAAGATATTTTTTATATATAAAGTTTTTTAAAACCATTATCCATCAGTTTTGTGATTTGTTTAATTATATTTAATTCTGTAATTAGTTTCTCAATTAAATTTTCTTCAGTGAAAATCATGTATTTCGTTTATTTTAATGTGGATTTTCATCATATGATTCCAGTACTTCCGTATTTGTTCAGTACTCAATTCATTAACTTATATTTAATCATAGTTTAGAATTTTTTTGTTGTTACCCCTCGCACTCCCTATACAAATATTGTCTCGACACACCCTGTATGTCGAAGGAATTCACGTTCTTTGTCTAGGATTTTCTAAGGTTATGTAAATCGCGGCGTGCAAAACTATCTGGTCAACCTTGAAAGATGTTTTTTTTTATTGTGTTCACGACGCGACGGGTCCAGTCGTGATTGTTCTTATGCGAGATATTTTTAAGAGGACCAGACAGATCATCCTTGCCGATTGGAGTTTATCCATCGAACGAACCCAAAATGGATATCTCGATCATATCAGCTCCAGAATGAATTGTAAAAACTCTATTCGCTGTTTGTTTTACGTGGAGTATTCATCGTAATACTTATTCAGTAATTTATTTAATTTTATATTTGCGCAGTTCTAGATATACATGATTTTCAATACTTTGGGTAGTTCTACGTTCTGATTTTCGCTTTTTGAATGTTCCGCCCGTTTGCCGTATACCCCCGTAAAGCTAGCAATACTAGCTTGGGATTTTCGATTTTTTTCCTGGTCCTCTTGGACAATAATTCATTTATATGAATTTATTACCCTATTTGAAAATTTATTGCTCAACACTCAGGGAAAATATGGACACGTTTTGTATTCTGTCGGATTCCGCATTGCTACCACTGGAATCCACTGATAGCTTGTTATGAATTTAGATCATCCACCTTTCCCTTTTCGATTTTCTCAAAATGCTCGCGAAGTAATCTAGCTTAACGTTAAGCTAGCAGAACCCGCGATATCTCCCATAATTGAAGAGCAAAAAATTTGTCAATAGGGTAATAAATTACCCTAAAATTCCAGAAAAAAAATCGAAAATCCAAGGTGGTTCTGCTAGCTTTACGGGGGTCTGCCGTATGTAAAAAGTTGTACAAGAACCGCGAGTTCATTTATATACTCCAGATTTTCTAGTTTTCTCGGTTTTATCTTTACTAGTATTGGCCGTCATATGTAATAACTTTAAAATTATGTTTTTCATTATATTTTTGAGTATTAATCACAAATTGTTGCTTTTTTATAAAGTTCAACTATAATCACTGTTAAGTAGAATTTGTTTGTTTATCGGTTACTCTATAATGAAATTGTCTTTTGAAAGAATTATCCCTAAGATCTTTACATACATCTTTATACTACCTTCTCCGCCTGAAGAAGGTATTGTATAGCGAAACACGTGTCTGTCATATTTCGTAAACCCAATGTAGTAGAAATCATTTAGAAGTGCCTTTTGTTTACTTTAATATGGATTTCCATCAATTATCAGCCGCGACAATACAAAATTCTAGATATTTTTAACCGACGAAACCAAAAAGGAGGAGGTTTTCTATTCGACCCGTATATTTTATGTTTTTCCATCCTATTTTTTTATGTATGATCACGCATAACTTTTTACTGAGGCGTCCGATTCCGATAATTCTTTTTTCAGTGGATAGGGTGTACTTCGAATTTGGTCCCATTTGAATTCAAAAGATGAAATCCACCCCTAAGGGTAGCGAAATGAAGGATATTGATCACTCACCCTCTGAATTCTGGTCCGTTAACAGATTCTATCAGGCATAACTTTGTACTGAGTTCTTCGATTTGGATTATTCCTTTTTTAATACATAGGGTATACCTTATATTTGGATTTCGAAAGGAATTAGCCACCCTTACGGATAGAAAAATAGGGGATAATTGATTTTTCACTAGTAAACATTGGCACACACATACGTAGTTGACAATGACAGATCGCTACTGACATTATTCTTGTTCCGTCAAAATCAATATATTTTATGAGAGCATGGAATGATATACAAAGTAATGAAATAAACTAACCAGAACAACGAAAATAATTTATATCACAACAAATAGTAAAAGTAGATAATCATATTATTTAACTGGTAATAGTTGAAGTAAGGTGGGTAAGTAAGTATTTTGGAAGTAATCTAAAAACAAGTAGGTAGTAATTGGTAGATTTTAGCCACAAAAAATTGAAAAATAAAAACTTTTTAACGAAAAATTAAACCTACGAAATACGGAACTGAAAAGTAAAAAATAAAAACTTTTTAACAAAAAATTAAACCGACGAAAAAATCAACTGAAAAGCAAAAAAAAATAAACCTTCTTAGTCTAAATGATAATTGAGCTCCTAAACTAATGTAAGTAACTGATTTTGAGTCGGCGCCAAACAAACTAGCAATTGAATTGGGTTAAGCGTAGAATGATGGCAGCGAGATGCACGGCTGCGTTTTGATGACTTCTTTCATAGATAATAATCTTCGATAATTGTTTGTTTGGCGCCGACTCAAAATCAGTTACTTACATTAGTTTAGGAGCTCAATTATCATTTAGACTAAGAAGGTTAATTTATTTTTTGCTTTTCAGTTGATTTTTTCGTCGGTTTAATTTTTTGTTAAAAAGTTTTTATTTTTCAATAAATCTTAGAAATCATGATTCTTTTTCGAATGTCCGGTCCTCTCGTCGAGAAACTCTCGTGTCGTTTTGACTCTTTATTAGCGATAAATTAGTCGACATCATTATTTATTTTGATGAGTTCAAAACGTAGGACACCGTATATTTTCGGAAGATGAAGGTAGTTGTAATAAATCAATGTAACCTTCAATATTTTCACGGGATTGCTAGATTTTTGAATGATGCAAACTTCAAGTCTGATTTCTTCTATTAATTCAAACATTTCAAACGATCTTGCCATTGATATCGATGTATACCGGGTGATACAGGATATCTTGCACACCCCTGCATTCGTGAACAGATTTTTTTGAAATTTAGTACAGTCATATAAGCAACCATTTTGGATTTGATCACATTACAATCCACTATGGCGGACTTCCGATTTTTCTGGAAATGCCAGCAACTTTGTTTTTTCAAATGGAACACCCTGTATATTTTTACAAATTCAAGTTCAACAGGTCAAAACAAGTCCAAACCTTATATCAAATGTATTTTTTTTGAAACAATTGAAATTAAAAGTGTTTTTTTATTCCATTAACATCATGGATAAATGAGATTTTTTAATGTATTCAATTTGTTACTGCACCGAAATACAAAAATGATATGTTATTTTTTTCTTTAATCTATGTTCTAGAGAGACAGGCAGACAGGCTCATAGGGGTTCCATTTGAAAAAAATTAATTTTTGATCAAAATGTGATGTGACTGAATTGATTAACCAGTAACTGAGACAAAAAATAACTTTTCGGAAAAAATTAAGTTTCACTGTTATGTGCGACTCATTGTGAATAGCCTTGACCAAATATCATTCATCTACGAGGTAAAAAAACAATTTTAATTTTAATTGTTTCAAAAAAAAATTATTTGACATGAGGTATGGACTTGTTTTGACCTGTTGAACTTGAATATGTAAAAATATACAGGGTGTCCCATTTGAACAAACAAAGTTGCTGGTATTTTCAGAAAAACCTGTATATTTTTACATATTCAAGTTCAACAGGACAAAACAAGTCCAAACCTTATGTCAAATGTCATTTTTTTTAAACAATTGAAATTAAAATTGTTTTTTTATTTTACCTCGTGGACAAATGAGATTTTCCATTTCTACTAATACTCGGAAGTTTACTAAGTTGAGATGAAAGATGACTGCGAAACACAATTATTTGACGAGATTCAGAAATGTTGTTTTCCACAGCTTACTAAGTTGAAAAATTATCCGAACTGCAAGGAAACTCATGAACTAGTTGTAGATTTTTTAATGTATACAATTTGTTACTGCACCGAAATACAAAAATGATATGTCATTTTCTTCCTGAATGTATGTTCTAGAGAGACATGTAGGTGGCCCATTTGAAAAAAAATAATTTTGGATCAAAATGTGATGTGACTGAATTGATTCATCAATAAGTGACACAAAAAATAATTTTTCAGAAAAAATTATGTTTCTCTGTTATGTGCGACTCATTGTGAATAGCCTTGACCAAATCTGATTTATCTACGAGGTAAAATAAAAAAGCAATTTTAATTTCAATTGTTTCAAAAAAATTACGTTTGACATAAGGTTTGGACTTGTTTTGACCTGTTGTACTCGAATATGTACAAATATACAGGGCGTTCCATTTGAAAAAACAAAATTGCTGGCATTTCCAGAAGAACCGGAAGTCCGCCATATTGGATTGTAATGTGATCAAATCCGAAATGGTTGCTTATATAACTGTACCGAAATTTCAGAAAAATCCGTTCACGAATGCAGAAGTTACAGGGGTGGTCCGATATCCTGTATCACCCGGTATACTTTCAAAGTCATATTAGTTGCTTTGCTCGATCATTTCGATGAATAATCGATCTCAGCAATATTTGACGTGTGAGTGGGCGTTTAAATTTATTGCCATTTTATCCGTGTCCAATTATTCCATTGAATGTCATATTAATTTTTTTCATGATTTAACGTTCGCCATTTTCTCCGTGTCCAATTATTCTATTGAATGTCATATCAATTTTTTTCATGACGATCAGCAGGCAGTTTTTATCACATCACTAATTGTTTCTATCTATTGCCCTGTTTCTTCCACTGATTTTCCTATCGTTTTAGTATCACTTATTTCAGGTGTGGTTTTTTCAAGTTTTCATCACATATTCACAATCTTCTACGTGTAAAAATTCAGTCTTCAAGACCATGCAGAACCTTCTTTAATAGTGGCTTCATAATATTATCGTGGACAGTGAACTCACCGGAAAATATCAGAGGAAGTTATTTCATTTGTTCGCTGAGTAAACATCCCTTCAAGAGACTCGAGCGATTAAGTAAATAAATATAACCGTTTATATTCGAGCGTAGCTTAAGACTCAAA
The DNA here is from genome assembly GCA_018342105.1 of Gonioctena quinquepunctata. Lineage (NCBI taxonomy): Eukaryota > Metazoa > Arthropoda > Insecta > Coleoptera > Chrysomelidae > Gonioctena > Gonioctena quinquepunctata. The sequence goes on from JAFIRS010000242.1 coordinate 252,039, forward strand.
GATAACATATATAGTCTATGTATCATTTCATTTAACATGTGAACTTTTTTATGTACAGGGCTATTAAAAATCAAGCCTAGGAGTGAGGGCATTTGTGAAAAATAAGTATAGTTATTCGAATCCCAATTGGAACGGCAATAAAAATAAGAGCACTACGAGGAGTGTTCATATGGACTGCCCGGCAAATGGAAAATATATATACTACCAGTGTTTTTAGTTTCAAAGCGTTCCTGGTAAAATCATAAAAAAGTTCTGTCGTGTGGAAGAGAATTTCTTCTCGAAACTTTTTATGTCGGTCCAATTGGGATTAGAAATACTATACCATTATTATTGTTATTTGACTCACTATTAACCTTTCAAACTATTAAACTTCAAAACATTGAAGAACCTTCTTGAAACCTTTGACGAAGAAGATGGGGGTTTGTTGGGGCCCAATCTACACCAAAGAGGTGAAATTTGTTTGATTTATATAGGGGGTGATCTCTGGAACTACTGAACCGATTTTAAAAATGTTTTCACTAAGGAAAAGCTAAACTATCCCTGAGTAATATAAGTTATGATTCAGTTTGATAAAAAACCGCTCGGCCAATGTAAGGATGTTTACACACCTATTGTTCAAATTGTGTTATTAATATTTATAATTCGTTTTTACCATACACATTATGTATTAAATTTGAATAAAATTAAATCTTCATAAAATGTACAAAGAATATGATAACTTCAATAACTTCAAACTTCAAGCAGTTTAGCCTTGAAACAAATATTATTCCTGTATTTTTTGCCAACTTTTCGAATTCAAATGTGAGCAATAGTTTCCCCTTCATTTATGTGTGCAATTGTTGTGGGCGATGATTCACTTATTGCCAACATGAAAAATAGGGCAAAGTTACTAAATTTCTTCTGTTAAAGGACTGAAAATTATTTATTTGGAACTGTGTAAGAAGGATTTTTTCGATAAAAACGTCGATATTTTTTGCCGAAAATAAGTGATTTAGGGTGTATTGTTTATGCTTGTAAAAAGAAGGAGGCATTTTGAGTGATTTTTGAGAGAAAAAACGGTACTTGAAAATGGGTTTAATTTTTTTTTTAAAGTGCTATACTCGAAAATTGTATGAGACCGCCGCAGTTTTCTTCCGGATTCGTGTTCAGGAAGCAAAAACACGTAAGAAAAGTATTTTCCCCTTATTCAGAGTGCATGTGTGGTGTAACTTTATATTTACCATTTACTTTTCCTCACAAGTTTCGAAAAATTTTACTTTTCGCAACTGGTGATAAAAAGTAAGACATTTGAAAAGTATCACTTTGAATGTCAAAATTAGACAAAGTATATTACACCAGCAATATCGGCGAATGTGTTCGATAACAGCAACTCTTCATCACTAATTAATTAATGATTTTGTATATGTCAAATATGTATCGTCCAGTTTCTTCAACTATGCATTTTTTGTGTTCAACATTTTGTCCAATCAGCACATACTCGCATATGATGAATGAATCAATACTAATTTAGGTTGACCCATAAATAAATATCTCGCTTCACACGTAGGTGTACCGTTACATGATCAAATGTACAATGCCTAACTGTAAGTGCAAAAGCCGTCACAAACTGTCAAATTGTATACGACTTTTCCACCGACTAGCAGATATAAACACACCAAACAAACCTAACCTTTTATCTGCCGCCACAACAAAACACGATAAGACAAAATCCGATCGATTCTTCGACAAACACTTTTCACTGGTCCGCACACTAGATCTTCCACAAACACCGCGATCTTCTGTTCATTTATCATGGCACCCTATTTTATGTCACCATATGCACATTCCTGACGGTTTTCAATTATTTTGCCCACGTAGAAAGGTGAAACATGTTATTCTCGACAACGTTCAGAGCGAACTGGTCACCTGTGCGAGAGATGGCGCATGCGCGACTCTTATGTAACCGACTTAGCGTATTTCAGATATTTCAGATTCAGAAACGTTCATTCTGTGAAATAGTCGCGGCTTTTCACGGATTTTGTTCTTCGACTATTATTAGGTTACCACGAAACCGACATTTGATGTCTTATTGGTATTTCCTAGCGAGTCGTCATTTTTTTTTTAGTTATTCACGTCATGGATTCATTATTCTCGATAAAAACAATCATTATGGGTAGATAAGTTATCATTAGATATTTCACTCATTAATATGCATAGCTGATATAGCGGATGATGAACACGAACTCTACTCGTTACCCAAAAATAACTTTTTTTAGACAAGCTATTATACAAATGCACTGAAGAGGAAAACATAATTTCTTTAATTGTTCGACCTAGGTTATTCTGTGAGAAGATTCAAAATCTTGCCCAGCAAGAATTCCTATTTTATATTCAAGCTTTTCAATTTGCTACTCACAGAATAACCTAGGACAAACAATTAGAGACATTCTTTTTTCCTTTTTAGTGCATTCATGAAATTCGTCATCTTATTGAATTCTGACAAAAATTGATAATCTCCGACCCCAAAAAACCCACATACCAATTTTGAATGGAATCGGGCCATAATAACAAAACACGTCGCCATCTTGATTTTATGAATTTTGACAAAAACATCATGATGTCCGACCCCAAAGACCCCCACACACCAATTTTCAATGGAATCGGACTATAACCAAAAAACTCGTCGCCATCTTGAATTCGTGAATTTTGACAAAAAAATCATGATATCCGACCCCAAAACCCCCTACTTACCAATTTTTATTGGAATCGGGCTATAACTACTAATCTCGCCGGCATATTGGAGCCGCCATCTTGAATTTTGACAAAAAATTTGTGATTTCTGTCCCCGAACACTCCCAAATATCAATTTTGAATAATCACAAAATACGTCCGTCATCTTGAATTTATGAATTTTGACAAAAAATTCATAATTTCCGACCCCAACAACCCTCACATATCAATTTCTATTGAATTCGGGCTATAACCACAAAATTCGTCGCCATATTCGAGCCGCCAACATGAATTTATGAATTTTGACAAAAAATTCGTGATCTCTGACCCCGAAAACCTCCACATACCAATTTTGAACAGAATCGAACCATAATCACAAAACACGTCCGCCATATTGGAGCCGCCATTTTCAGAGCCGGATTAAGAGGGGGGCCAAACGGGGCTGCAGCCCCGGGGCCTCCACAAGAGAGGGGCCTCCACAATATAAATTTTTAGGTAAAATTTCCTAACAAATACCGAAGGATATGCAAAATTATATATAAAAAATCTGACAACGAAAGAGCAGTTCTCCCACTTTTTCCTATCATTTTTCGTTTTGAACATTCAAAAACATGTTTCGTATTCTTGTCAAAATCCATGGTTAATATTAATTTTCGATCTGATGAATCATGTGTATATGCGAGAAACAATCACCAAGTAAAACATCATACTGTTATACAAAACATTATATCGTATCAAAATTAGCTGTAAAAACAAGAACAATTGAATTTAAAAAAAATTTTTTTTTTTTATTAAATGAAGGATTTTCTGTCGATGTATTCTTCGAATGACACAAGCGATCTAGATACACAATGAAATTCAATAATCATAAGCAAAAGAAAATAATATTTCAATTTATGAATATGATTGCATCAAATTATTTATAAGAGCCCTGTGCGCATTCCATAATAGAACAAAAGTTCAAATTCTGTTGACTATTTTTCTGCCGATTCTACAAACACTTTGCCCGTCTATACCTGTTTTTCCTATTTATTGGCGTTGACAAGTGTCCGCTGAGTGGCGCGCTTGTAACAGAGAAATCCCCGAAATCTGAAAGTGTGAGTCTAAGAGAAGGATGACATTCCGCAACAAATGTAAATCCTTCTGAAAAAGGACAATCAAGAAGACCAATCTAAGATGTTCTACTATCAAATTCTTGAAAACCAAAATTTCAGAGCTACATTCTCAAACATGGAAATTACAGTGTTTATTTTATGACATTGGACACGTTCAATTCAAATAATTCGTATTCGTTTTGGCCAATCAATAGTGGGAATATTCTACCTAGAAAATTGTCGCGGGAATAATTTGAGGTATTTTGTTTTTATTGTCTGACAACCTATATTTTTAATTTGACGTCTGTCATCAATTCGCATGAAAAGTGTGAAATGAATCAAAACCGGTTTAGTACATTATATAATTTTGCAAGGAAATGTGTTTATGATCGTAATTTCAAAAAATAATCTAAAGAATACCACACGAGAGTTCGATATAGTACAAAATAATTATCTAGATTTCTTTCTCAAACTTGTTGGCAATAGCCACTCGAGCCAGTTGGTCTCTCTTGTCTATTGCCGGGCAACAAGTTTTCGAAAATCTGTCGAATTATTTTCACTCTCTTGTGATATTACAACTGAGAATGTGATGATGTCAAATTGCAGTGGAAAGCGCTCATTTTTCAAAATGAAAAAAATAGGCGAATTACGATGAGACAAAGCCGCCTATCAAAGTTATCGCTTCTTAGCATTGAGAATGATTTTCTGCGGATGCTGGATTTGACCGAAATCATCAATGATTTCTCGTCGAAAAAAGCTCGCAAGAATCCATTTGTTTATGCTGTAATTTAATTTATTTCTGGTATTTTATTATACCTACATAAATAAAATAAAAAAAATTGTTTGAAAAATAATTAGGGGCCCCCACTCCTTTGTTGCCCCAGAGCCTCCACACATTTCAATCCGGCCCTGGCCATTTTGTTTTTTCTCTAGCAAAAACTCCATAATGCATTGTCATCGGAATTATGAATACCTGCCCAATTTCACGTTATTCGGACAACTAGAAGTGGGTTTTCTTCAGCCCAAAAATGATTATTTAGTCCAGCCGGAGGGCTTTTTTTTCTGCATGACGTTACAGTGGCAATTTTTTCTTCAGATGATTGGTCGGACCTGAGTAAAATGAGTTGGCGAGGCACGTAGGATCAATTGTTTTGAGTTGTTCGCAGAAAAATCGTGCGTACCACACATTGACTCAAAAACTTGCATAAATATTGATTTTACAAAAAAAATTAGAACAAAATGAAAGAAGATTCAATTATATAAAAAAAAAGATCTCTTGTATTTTTCGCGTTCGACAAACTGATTAGGAGATATATGACAAAACGCCTTTTCCTTTTAACATGACCGCTAACGCACTTGGGTTCAATATTCAGCTTCCAAATTTTGCATGGAGCTTCTTCAGGGGCCAGAAAACCTGATTTCCAAAGGGAAGACTTTTTGGCCAACTTTTCACTCCTTCTCACCCCTTTGAATTTCCTCTCTTTATTCCTGGTAATCTTTTTCGTTTGAAAATTGTTCTCATCGATAATTCAGTGTATAAAGTTTAATAAACTTACCTCAACCAGTAGTTAATGATAACAGGAATACATTTCAACCCCTATATAAGGGCTGTTCGCCCCTGCCTGCTCAAATAATCTATTTGAGCGAGGAAGAGCACATAAATGAAGTTTGGGAGATGAATGAATGCCACCAAATGAATTCTTTGACGTTAGGCTCGTTAACGGTTTATAAATAAATAAAGTTATAAACCATTCTTACCAATAAATGAATAAATAAAGTTATAAACAATTTTTACCAACAAATTATCAAAAATGATTTGTGTCAAAAATGATTTCGTTATAATTCATTCTCTCACATTTGATCAATTACAACACTTTTTTTGGTTACAAATTAGTTTATTTGTTATATTGTATGTACGTTTCTCTGATATTAATTTTGGTAAATAAAATTAACTAGAAAAAAAACTTCCACAGGAGATATTTACACTTTTAATAATCAATCAGTAATTTTTTATAAAATTATTAATTTTGATGACTTAACTACGTAAATAGACTAGGTAGACAACTGTCAAAACTGTCTTTGTTTACAAAACAAAATCTGCTTCTTACCTACTAGATACGTTTTTAATCCTCGATGATACCCAATTTCTTAACAACATGCAAATAAATGAATTTGATTTTTTATGCGAAAAACAAAAAAAAAATCAAGATACCAGAATTGCTCAGAAATGAATGAGGATTTCAAAAATCATGTTTACTTTGAGTAAAAGTAGTGGCGTATCACTTTTATCTTTAAAATGATTCAGTGCAAATCCCACACGAACGCCACTGGTATGAATACAAAATTATTTTATACAGCAGAAAATGCATTTTGATGCATAGAAGATGCGAACTATGTTTCACAAAAATATCTAGGGTCATACCAAAAAAATCATAAAAAAAAATATTTCTTAAAACTTTAGCACCCTGTAGTTTAAAAGGTATGACCCTTAGAACATATGTTCATATGAAGTTTTTTCTCAAAATGGACCCAAGAATAACTTCCTTAAATAATCATCATGAATGAATGAATCTGTAAAACGAAGCATATAGAAATTGAACCCAGTGTGGTAATTATTAGGACACGATTCCTTTAATTTTGGAACAAGAAGAATTGTTTCAACTTTCCCGCATTGAAAATTCAAATAGAACATGAATTCTGGTAGTTTCATCAAGTTTCACATGTAATTCGGGAAATATACCCATCAAATGTCATTCGTGCTAAAGGATTGTATCGCAATTTTTTTTTTATTTTCCCCCAAGCGATTTGCCTGTAGGAAATTCAACTCGCGCAATATGCGGCCTTATTATCAAAGATTAAACCACTCAAGCTTCGCTTCCGTGGTTTAATCAAATAATAAGTCCGTAAATCGCACTCAATAAAATTTCCGGGCAAAATGCTTTCTCAAAAATATGAAAAATCGATAAACTCGCTAGGCACTAGCTGATAAATGTATTAATTCTTCGTTACTAACTCTTTCTTTATATTTACACTGCCGTTGGGAATAACGATTAAATTTGACCGTATAAAAAAAGCAAACTTTCTATAATAAAATTCCATACCGCACTTATCAAATGCCTCTACGAATGTTTCATCTTAATGTTTACAATGCCGCGAATGAAAATACAAACAGAACAATCCTCACACCTCCTATCTTTATTTTGGAAAGTGTGTTTATAAAATCCTACTGCCTGGAAAACAAATGGCACCATATATTTGTTCTTTCCACACATTTATAATTATGGATTCCAAGCCCGTATTCAGCGGATTCAAAATGTTCCGTACCGAAAAATAAACACGAATGCACCACGATATACAGTGCTTCTCAAAAGTCCCCCCCCCCTCTTATTTTTGGAACGATTATACATAAACAAGTGAAATTTGGAAACTGAATATTAAAGGTTATTAACTTCCCTACTAGTGATGATAGATGACGAAATCGTAAAAGATGACGTCACAAGGCCATTGTGACCAATAATTTTAAATGGAACCCTACGGCAAGCGACACATCTTTTAAAAGGTATCGAAAAAACCTATTCAATGATACTAATTTTGTTTGTGTTCATGGCAGTTTTAATGGCTCATTAGTAAACATTAAAATTTAAATTCCATTCAGTATGATATTCATTACAGATTTAAGAATCAGTATCTACTCAAAGAAATTGCTCGAAGTGACCTCCATTTACTTCCTGACAGTGAAATATCCTATTTTTAAACCCTTCTCGTACTTTTGCAAATGTGTCTGCGGAAACAGCCTCACATTCTGCAACAATACGTTGTTTTAAAACGTATATATTGTCAGGTTCAGTGGCGTAAACCTTCGATTTAAGGTACCCCCACAGAAAAAAATCCAAAGGTGTGAGGTCCGTTGATCGAGTGGCCATCCCGTTGAACCTCGTCGTCCAATCCATCTACCACGATACTCCTCATCCAAATACCGTCTTACTGCACCGTAATAGTGTGGAGGAGTACAATCCTGTTGGAATGTTATTTCCAAATTGCCGAATTCATCTGGATTATATTTCAAGGATTAACGGTTCCATTGCGTTTTGCAACAGCTCCAGATAAACCTCACCAGTTAAATTAGTATTTAAAAAAAGAGGCCCAACGATGTGGTTTCCCAGGATACCTGCCCAAACATTCACCTTCTGGGGAAATTGTGTTTCACGAAACAGGTGAGGATTTGCGTCACTCCAATACCTCACATTCTGTGTATTTACATAGAAAGTACTTTCGTCACTAAAACAAATTGTTTTGACAAAGTCTGGCTGTTGGTTAATTTTAGTTTCCATATTTTCACAAAATTCTAGTCTTCGGTCTGGGTCGTCGTCTGAGAGTTGATGAACCATTTTTAATTTGTATGGATGAAATTTGTTTATTTTTCAACACCCTGTGTACGGTACTTCGACTGACTTCACAGGTAGATGCAACGTGAGTTATTGAAGAAGTAGGATTAACTATTACTTCTATTAACTATTTTTTTCTCATCAGAAATTTGTGGTCTGCAAGATCGTTTCGCATCATTAATACTACCCGTTGTTTCAAACTTACGAAGAAGCTCCCTCAAATAAGTCCTCGAAACGGGGCGATCGGGAAACCTCTCATTAAAAATGCGTTCTGCTGCATGAATATTTTATCCAGTTTCACCAAGAATTAGGATCGCTGCTACTTTATCACCTAAAGCACGTACCATTCCGCTTCTTGAAGCACTTAAACGTTCGGCTCACAACAGTTTAACAAATTATTAAAATTTACAAAAATATTAAAAGTACCAAAAGCTGCTAAAACAGTTAAACGTTCGATCAACAATACACAAATTATTAAAAGTACAAAAACTTGGACAATTACAAAAACGTCAGCTTATTTGACAACTATCCAGAGGCGGAGCTTGAATTTGGAATTTTAGTATTAACTGATGTAATTCATCACAGCTTTGCGTTTTTTAAGAGCGAGTTGCCAAAACTGCCATAAACACAAAAAAAATTAGTATCATTGAATAGGTTTTCTCGATACCTTTTAAAAGAGGTGTCGCTTGCCGTAGGGTTCCATTTAAAATTATTGGTCGCAATGGCCTTGTCACGTCATCTTTGACGATTTCGTCATCTATCATCACTAGTAGGGAAGTTTACAACCCTTAATATTCAGTTTCCAAATTTCACTTGTTTATGTATAAACGTTCCAAAAATAAGAGGGGGGAGAGGACTTTTGAGAAGCACTGTATAGCCGCTTGTTCGATTTGATATGAAGCATTTTAAAATCTGAATAATTCATGTATGAAAAAGTATACAATTCAAAAAAATGGCTGGTCACAGTATTAGACGAAAAAATCTGAAAAAAATGTAGCAAGTATATCAGATATATAGATAACATAGATAGAGAACCAAGAAAAAACTTTCCTGTTCAATGTTGCTACAAATATATGGTATGTTTCATTATACCCCTATGATTACAAATAATGTTCAGACAACTTACGACTACCTAATATAACAATTAGTGATGGTTTCGTCAAGTCAGGAAAAGTCTATGTAATCTCCACATGACGAGAGACTCTCGTCTCGACGTTATCTTGTCTTGTTCGACTTTTTCTGAAGTATAGAGAATCTCGATGTGAAAATCACAATGTGAACATCAGAAACACCTTTGTGAAAATTATAATTTGGATATCAATGCACGCATATACTTATCAGCATTACCAACCAAACTATTTGCTTTTGTAAATAGTCCATGAAGTTGTCGAATTACTGATTTTCACTGAAATTTTATATTTATATAAAAGTGTTTTTCTGATGATACCAACTGCGGTAAAACAACTACGGAGTACCTCAAGGTCAGGTCCTAAGACGTACAACCTTTCTCCTAACAAAATAATTAAGTTGTAGGGTTTCATTCGAACTCTTTAATGGCTTGAGTTTTATTTATACAGGTCGTCTCAAAAATGCGGAGCGACTTGGTAGTTTCTTTTAATGAGACATCCTGTATATAACTGAGTTTTTCGATTCTACGTAAGATTCTAAACAAGTTTGTTTTACGGTGTTAAATCACAAAATTCAATAGTTTTGGAATTATGACCCGTTGTAAATTATTATCTTGACTACTTTTGCACCAGTTCAGTGAGAAAACCGTGACAACTAGAACATAAAAACTTTTTAACAAAAAATTAAACCGACGAAATACGGAACTAAAAAGTAAAAAATAAAAACTTTTTAACAAAAAATTAAACCGACGAAAAAATCAACTGAAAAGCAAAGAATAAAATATACCTTCGTAGTCTAAATGATAATTGAGCTCCTAAACTAATGTAAGTAACTGATTTTGAGTCGGCGCCAAACAAACAATTATCGAAGATCATTATCTATGAAAGAAGTCATCAAAACGCAGCCGTGCATCTCGCTGCCATCATTTTACGCTTCACCTAATTCAATCGCTAGTTTGTTTGGCGCCGACTCAAAATCAGTTACTTACATTAGTTTAGGAGCTCAATTATCATTTAGACTAAGAAGGTTTATTTTATTTTGCTTTCAGTGATTTTCGTCAGTTTAATTTTTGTTAAAAGTTTTATTTTACTTTAGTTCCGTATTTCGTCGGTTTAATTTTGTTAAAAGTTTACTTACCCTTACTACCTACTTGTTTTTTGATTACTTCCAAAATACTTACTTACCCACCTTACTTCAACTATTACCAGTTAAATAATATGATTATCTACTTTTACTATTTGTTGTAATATAAATTATTTTCGTTGTTCTGGTTAGTTTATTTCATTACTTTGTATATCATTCCATCCTCTCATAAAATATACTGATTTTGACGGATGTGGAACAAGAATAATGTCAGTAGCGATCTGTCATTGTCAACTACGTATGTGTGTGCCAATGTTCACTAGTGAAAAATCAATTATCCCCTATTTTTCTACCCGTAAGGGTGGCTAATTCCTTTCGAAATCCAAATATAAGGTATACCCTATCTATTAAAAAAGAATAATCCAAATCGAAGAACCCAGTACAAAGTTATGCCTGATAGAATCGGTTAACGGACCAGAATTCAGAGGGTGAGTGATCAATATCCTTCATTTCGCTACCCTTAGGGGTGGATTTCATCTTTTAAATTCAAATGGGACCAAACTCGAAGTACACCCTATCCACTGAAGTACACCCTATCCAGTGAAGTGAAAAGAATTATCGGAATCGGACGCCACAGTAAAAAGTTATGCGAGATCATACATAAAAAATATGATGGAAAAAAAAATATATACGCGTCGAATAGAGAACCTCCTCCTTTTTGGTTTCGTCGGTTAAAAAAAATATACGGGTCGAATAGAGAACCTCCTCCTTTTTGGTTTCGTCGGTTAAAAATGGATTTCATTCCTATCCTTGGAAGCTATCTAATGCTGCTAACTTCTGATGGGCACCATGAATGTGCAACAAACCTCGTCGAACCATTATTACAATTTTGTAAGCTGTTGAATCTTACGGAAAAGTAGTAAAAATAAAACCGTAGCAAATCTAACTGAAACATTGTATTAACGTGTGACATAGTCAAAAAATTAACATGACGAATTATTAAAAACTGAAGTAATAATTTAACTTATAACTAAAAACGGTAAGTTATTATTCACAGTCTTGGGACCACTACATTTCAATATTTATCTTAATGATCTATTGAAAATAGAGTTAGAAGGAGATGTGGTGAGTTTTGCCGACGATACAGCCATTGTATATGTAGATGATGACTGGCAAACCTTGAAAGAAATAGCTGAAAAAGACTTTTAACAATGAACATCGACAAAACCCACTTCATACCCTTCACGTCATACTCGACGAATTGACCAGAATTCGACTCTCTTCAAATAGGTGACAATCAAACGGTATCGATGGTCCGAAATATTAAATATTTGGCAGTATTCATAGACTGCAATTTGTAATGGGATATCCACATCACCATCGTGAGAAAAAAATTACGAAGTAAATATTTATGAAATATTCTGAGAATCGATCAGCTCCGAACCCTATATTATGCCTAAGTTGAACCTCACTTGGATAGTTTTACTCTCGCTACCAAGGCTTGCCTTGATGAGTAGTAAGTATTTATTTACCGATTGATTTGTTGAAAATATAAACAGGATGTTCATTAAATCAGATGTGGAATCATCTGCGACTGAAAGATAAACCTTAGTCACTATCTTCCATCGTCAAGATAACCTCTTGTGGGGTATTCATGTTGAAAAGGGAAACATTCTCAATTGAATATTGATAGAAAGATTTTTCTGTGAATTGAAAAATCCACGATTAAAATGAAGTTATTTTTTGTGAATGTCCAACAGAAAACAACTACTTCCCCGGCTAAAGCCACGCTGGACATTGAACTACATCTGATAGATATTCTGAAAAGGCCCCAACTCAAAAGAAAAAATCTGAAATTGAAAATTTGCATTTTCATTCAGATAGTTATTTGATTTTCTATTCCAGTCTTAATTAAGAACACATTAAGATAAATGAGGCAAAGAAGAATGTTTTCCAAAAGAGAGTACTCACCAGAAATCATTCATAACATTGACGCAGGAGAGACATCGCATTCACTAGGTCTTCAATACATTTTTGTCGACGAAAATCTATTTCACGCTTCCACGATCATCAGGAAGACCGGAAGAAATGGGAAACACATTTTCAAGAAGCAATCTCACTTTGCAAAGATGGAAAAAGTTAGAATCATTTCTTTTGGAGAGACACTTTGAAATTAGTGTTTTCTGACATTAATCGTGGATTTTTCAATTCACAGAAAAATCTTTCTATCAATATTCAATTGAGAATGTTTCCCTTTTCAATATTTCTGCGTTCACTATTGATTTGATGACCGCCAAACGAATTCTAAACAACATAGCGACGTCAAACTTCAAACTTAATCTTTATAAGGTTGGGACTTTCTACTATAGTTTTTTTGCTTTGTATATTATAACAGTCGTATAAAAAGTATAGTGTAAAACTCGCACAGAATGAACATTTCTTAGTCCTATTATTTGAAGCACTCGCCAAACGTTCATACTCGTAGAAAATGTATATCATTCCATGCTTGTTTATTCCTTAATAAGCGAGGACACGAGAAATTATTATCGCTTTAAAATACATAACGCATATATACATTTTTTTAGTCCATCAAAGCGATTTTAGTTAGTGCGCTGTAGTACAGACTCAAACATAGCTAATATCGAATATGGAGTGCCACAGGGGTCTGTTCTTGGTCCAATCCCGTTTTTGCTATACATAAATGACATCACCGGTTTGAATATAACGGCAAAGATCACTCTCTTTGCAGATGATACTACCTTGCTATGGCACGACAAAACTGCCAAAACCTACACGATAAAATAGAGAGAGAGAGGTAACAGTAATACAAAAATTGTGTCACTCTAATTCTTTAGTACTAAACTTGAAAAAAACTAATATCATAACATTTCGTTGCAATCTCCCAGAAATATCTACTGGTACTGACCACTTATGCGATAAAACATCATCTGAGTTTCTCGGGTTAGATATCGATAATAAGTTAAAATTTGAAATCCATATTAAATCCCTCTGTAGTAAGTAGGCATCTGGATGCTACGCCATACGGGTAATTTCGAATGAGCTAGGATACTCAGCAGCAAGGACTGCTTACTTCGCTCTCATAGAGTCACATTTGAAGTATGGTATCGCATTTTGGGGAGAATGTAGCCAATACCTACTACAAAATGTCTTCGTTCTGCAAAAAAGAGCTCTGAGATATATTTGTAAAGCCAAACCAAGAGATTCGTGTCGAGAGCTGTTGTTCATAGAATCTTAACATTTATTTCCCTTTACATTTTGGAATCAGTCAGCCTCATACACAAGAACAACATAACAGCATTAGGCTACCAAGACCTACCAACACAATGGTAAAAGATTCCATTATCTACAATGGCGTCAAAATTTACAATCACCTGCCTCCTAGTACAAGGAATATAACTTGCTTTAGACGGTTCAGGAAGTACATTAAAAGAAAATTGATACAGCAGCCATTTTATGACCTTAATGCCAACCTTACCACCATATTCTAGCTTCTTCTATTGTCTATTTTACATGTTATCACAAAACTATTTTCAATCCTTATAACTCTGATATACATTTTATTTTATTTTACTTACTTAGCCTCAACTTTTATATTTATTTGAATTTTATTTGTATATTACTTATTTTATCTATACTCTACAAAACGATATGTATGTGTTGTTACAAATTCATATTTTAATTATTTACAATGTAACATTATTAACAGAATCTTCTTTGTCTTACCGTTGTAACAATCGGTCATCGTATATTTTGAGTATTTGTTGTGAGCGTGTATCATATTTGAAATTTTTATTATACAATTTATATCTTGATTGATAAAGAGAAAGCCAATCATTTATTCTTGTTATGGAGGCGCGGCCTAAGATTTGAAAATATGGCAACGTTGCAAAATTGATTACGTCACAACATTTTGCGATGGCGCTAAATCAAATCAATCAAATCAAATATGCTTTAATATCGAAAGAATTAAATTCTCATTGGCAAAGCTAGAAGGTAATTATAAATTAGTTATAAGCATTTAAAATATAAAAGAGTACAAACATTTAAAATACAAAAAGAGTACAAACTGTATAAATATAAACACACATATATACACATACATACATATATACATACATGTACATACATATATGTGAAAAGTACAATAACGCCAGGATCAATAAATAGTCCTAATCGCATACTAAAAAATTTTTGTATATAACATGTACACGTTGTATATAAACAGACACATATTTAAAGGTAAATTAAAATTACAATTCGAAATCAAATACTTAAAATACATTGTCATAAAATTCTTTTAAATTATAATATGCTCTATCTAGCAGTAACTCCTTGACAGCCATCCTGAATCTATTATGTGCCACCAAAGAACGAATATGTGAAGGCAGGTGGTTAAACATTTTTTTAGCATTATAAATTATTGACCCCTTTACCAAGGAGCTTCTGGGAATTGGTAGGGATACTGTAAAGTTATCACTCCTCGTCTTGTAAGTTGACAGAGATTGGATATTATTGTAAAAAAATTTGTGGATTAAACATACACTTTCCAGAATAAAGATACATGTCAATGTTAATATTTTTTGAGTAATAAACAAGGGTTTGCATGAATCTCTGGGTTTCGCTTTACAAAGGTATCGCACAGCCCTCTTTTGTAAAACGAACACCGAGTTCAATAGAAATTGAGAGCTATTCCCCCAAAAACAAATTCCATATCTCAACAGTGAGTCAATCAGAGCAAAATATGTTGCTCTCGCTGCAGATGTATTTAATTCTGATGATATGACCCTTACTGCAAAGCAGCCTGATGACAATTTTTTGCATAAAGTACTGATATGAGTATTGAAAGACAGACTGTTGGTCCCAAAAACTTGGCTGATGGTTTGGTACTTATTCTCGAGTTCCCTAAGATTATGTCATTCAGAGTGCATCTGAAGGTTACAATGCATGTTTTTGAGACATTGAATGATAATTTATTGGAATCACACCAGTTTTTCACCAGGGATATGTCTGTAGCTATGTGTTCATTCAGTGCATCACTGTTGTTGCCATGCCACAGTATTGTAGTATCATCTGCGAACATAGTGAATTTACCCCTGATATTGATGCTTGCCAGATCATTGATGTACACCAAGAACAAAAGGGGCCCAATCACTGATCCTTGTGGTACCCCACAACTCACCAGTTGAGATTTTGAACTTTCTCCGTTGAGCGAGACCATTTGTTTGCGTTCTGTTAAGTATGATTGAAACCATCTTAATGTTATATCTCTGAAACCATAAATTTCTAATTTTTGAAGAAGTATCTTATGATCAACGCAGTCAAAAGCTTTTGTAAGGTCGCAAAAGATTGTTGCAACTGTATCACCTTCGTTAATTTTGAGATATATATTCTCTAGTAAGGCAAACATTGCATCATTTGTGCTCTTCGCTGTTTGAAAGCCAAATTGGTGAGAGCTTAACAAATTATGATAGAGCAGAAATGAAGACATCCTTTTTTTAACTAATTTTTCAACTAATTTGGCCAAAGTTGGCAATAGTGAAATAGGCCTTACATTAGAAATTATATCACAGTCTCCTCCTTTGAGCAAAGGATTTATTACCGCTATCTTGAGACATTTCGGGAATGTTCCATTCAAAAATGATATATTAATTGCCTCGGCTAAGGCAGACATAGCATTATGTGGAAGGTGGGTTAGAACATTAGCGGAGATCTTATCCCATCCAGAAGTATGTCTATTTTTTATATCTTTTAACATTTCTTTCAATTCCTCTGGGCTAGTGGGTGATAGAAAAAAGGAGTCTTTCACAGATATATCCTTTAAATAGGTGACTGGATCTTCTTGTGTTTTAATATCCCTAGATAGAGTCATTTGAATTTTGCCGACATAGGTTTTAGAAAATTAAAAAAACAAAAAGAAAATTACCCACAGAGCACAAGCTGTAAAATCCATTGAAAATATTTTGAAAATTTCGTTGGCCCGTCCATTATTCCTTTTTTCTAACATTTTCCAGTTCAGCTCTAATCTCTAACATGATGGATGCATTATGGGCGCCTATATGTGATGTACATGTGATGATCATCATCATTCCAAAGTGCGTAAGTTCACCAGCCATTTGTACGGCAATTTCAATGTGAACGCGGAAGCGGAGAATTCCCATTCCCTCATGCACCATTCTTCTCAAATTCAAGAGAGTGGGTTCTGAAGCAAAGTACCGTTGATCGACGTCGGACAGCGAGTACCACCATGGAAGGCCAACGACCTTGAACGTTCTCATCGCATACCTATTACGAATGTTTGGGATTCTGGTAAGGACCATTCTTGGTATACAAGGCGGACGGATTTCGCGAATCGATGGTAACTGAGGACGTTCATTATATTGTTAGTGTTTTGTACCGAAAAGGTAAAAAACCCATGAACTCTTATTAGAAAAACTTGCATTATATGGCATAAGAAGCACGTCAATAAAATTGTGTCAAATTTCTAACAATTACAAATCTGAACTGAAAAACATTCAACATGTTGTCCCCCAAGGACCTGTCCTTAGGCCACTGTTTTTTATCGTATACATTAATGACCTATGTTTTCATATGATTACAAAGTGTCAAACTGTACTATTTGCAGTTTATAAATCCTTCATTAGTTCTAATGCCAATATTTCACTTTTATTTCGGGAACTTTAATATCTGTAGCTGAAACTTGGTTTTAGGCAAATAATCTTCAACTTAACGAAATACTCAAAATATTGTAATTTCCAGTAATAACCAAATCACGGCAAGTAACCACTGTAAGGTGCTTTGGGATTGTTAGATATCCGAATATCTATGAAAGTTCAGGTGCGATAAACAGTTTTTCTGCTGACTGTTTGTAAACATTTCTACGGCACCTGCTCGACGAAGCTCGAGCAGTGGGCCCAGTTTAATGCAAACGTTTGGAAATTAAACACCAGTATTTACATTAATCAGTGCTTCATTTCATATTGAATGTGCATACTTAACAGGGGTTGTTTATTATTTATTATCAATTATCAGCTTCAGGATACAAACAGACTGCAGTACACAACAGTATCCACTAAGTACATAAGAGTTTACATCGATATTGGATCAAAAGTGAGAATGCAACATACCTAACAATACTTATACAAATGAATACACATCGGTTATCAATTTAGAGAGATGGGTCCCTAATATGTTTCCGAAAACGCAGTAAAACAGATCAATATCAGAATGAAGTGCGTTATAACATAGACACATCCTAGAGATTGGATAATTCTGATACATGTTAGTTCTAGGACAGCATACAGTGTGACACACTTAAGATGAAGACAACCCTGTATTTTAGTCATTTTTGAAAGCAGAGATTTGATTTTTGGTACAGACGAAGACCTTCATGGGCCGCACTTTTCGCCGAGTGACAGCCTAAACCCAGCCTACTGCGATCCCGCGAAAAGGGCAAATTCTCGATATTTTGATTCGCGTTGGAGATACCGAAAAAAGTTATTTGAAAAAGTTGCTTGAAAGTCGATTTTGACCATACATAACGCAAAATTCGAATTTTGTATTTTTTTGTGTTTGATTTTAAGTCCGATTTTCAATGAATGGTTCTGAATAAGAAGCTACGAAAACAATAAATTTGTCATAATGTAGGAATGAGAAACCTGATATTCGTTATGAAAAAATTCAAATTTTGATTATTAGTTGTTACTAAAAAGCCAGAGAGACGATAAAATCGGTCAAAATTGAATGACAATTAATGAAAAACTATTTATTGAACCGAATTCGAACAGGAAATGAAATAAACACTAATATTGAAAGTCAGTTTCAAATATTGTCTCTCTCAACTGGTCCGCCCTCAATTCTGATACATTTTCAATTCTTTTTCTATTATTATTGGCCACTCTCCTAAGTTCTAGAATACTTATTTCACGGCAGGCTTGCCTTATTCTCTCACAAAGTTCCTGCCGATTTCGTGGCCTAGACTTGTAAACCTTATTCTTGACAATTCCCCAGAAGTAGAAATCCATTGGTGTTATGTCAGGAGAGCGAGGAGGCCATTGTTCATATGGGCTACTTCTACCAATCCAACGTAATGGAAAATGTTCGTTTAACCACTCTCGAACCATCCAAGAATTATGAACGGAAGCTCCGACTAGCTGAACGTACATCTCTTGTCGCACATTAAGGGGTAGATTTTCAATGATTTCCCATAATTCGTTATCAAAAAAATTCAATAGTCGTTCAGCGTCCAATTATTCTGTCGCCTAAAATACCACACCATACATTCACTTTTTGAGAGTATTGGTCCTTAGAGTTTATAACCCAGTGGGGATTTTCGGTAGACCAGTAACTGCAATTTTGAGCAGATACTATTCCATTGGTAGTGAATATAATCAGTCTATTATTTAAAAAATTTCCTTGGGCCCAATAGCAGTAATCTAATCGTTTATATTCGTCACCTCCTTTCAATGTGTGCAATAACTTTGGTTCAAAAGGTTGGATTTTATGACGAACGAGACATTTTCTTTCTACTCAAATTTAATTGCTCAGACCTTTCACGAAAATTAATTTTGGGATTGGCACGAACTGAAGCTAAGATATTATCATCAACATGGTACCTTCGATTTCGATGTGAATTGTCAATAACTGGACGATTCTTTAATACACTTCCGGTTTGAGTAAAACGTTTATTCACGGAGGCTGCCGTTCCATGTCGAATACGATTTCGTTGCGGATGTCTTCTGTTGAATTCATGAGCAACTTGTCTGTTACTTCGAGCACCATCACCAAATAACCTTATTATTTAAATTTTTTTTCGTAAATTAAAATGTTCAATGGGCATTTTGTTACTGTTTTTGACGCATTTACGTTCAAACTGACATTTGGTATAAATAGTTCATTTGTTTCCATGACACTCTAGCCCAAATTGAAAACTGTTGAAACACAAATGATATTATTCGCAACCAATCATATTCAACAGAAAATTAAAAAATTCTTCAAAATTGCAGACAGGCTAGTAAAGGAGACTAAATTCGATAAAATAACTTTCAATTTTAGTTATTCCAATACGTTTATTTAATTGATTTTGACTATTTTATCATTTCTGTAGCTTCTTATTCAAAACCATTAATTGAAAATCGGACTTGAAAAAAATAAACAAAAATTACAAAAAAAATCAAAATTCGAATTTTGCGTTGAAATTCGGTATGTAGGGTCAAAATCGATTTTCAAGCAAATTTTTCAAACGCGAAGAAAAATATCGAGAATTTGCCCTTTTCGCAGGATCGCAGTAGGCTGGGTTTAAGGCTGTCACTCGGGCTGACTATTGCGAAAAGTGCGGCCCATAAAGGCCTACGTGTGTGTCACACTGTATATAGGACAAAAGACCTGGAGAGTCAATCACACCATTAACTATTTTGAATAATATATAGAGATCGTTATGCTTTTTTCTATTTTCAAGAGTAAGAAATTTGTATCGTTCAAGTAAACCATAAGTGCCAGAAAGTTGGTAATTAACTGTTTCTTTAAAATTCAGGTATCTAATGAATTGTTTTGAATTCTTTCAAGTCTTGTTATATGAAGGCAATATCTTGGGGACCAAACGACAGAACCAAAATTGAGCCTACTGTAAATGAGGGCATAATATATTGATTTGAGAGCTTTCGCAGATCTAAAGTCTCGGCAGATACGAAAAATATACCCCATTAATATGAATGGGAAGAATATCGACGGGACTGGTAAACAAAACGGAAGAAATTGAATGGACATAGCCCCCAGAGAGAAGTGTTAACCGTGGACACGTGTTTCGGGCTCTCGGCCCTCATCAGTACGGTGAAGAAGTGCAAGGATGAACAACACTTTGTAGAAAACGACAAATCAACGGAGTCAACAAACAGAAGCCAGCCACACATTTGTGATTTCGGTTAGCAGACCCTGCATTCCAGGGCAACAACCAACACCACCACGGAGGCAGCTATAGCTACCTGCGTGACATCCGAGTCCAGGATTATAGATAGGAATGGAAATAATATCGGGGGGATGGTTGTTGCCCTGGAATGCAGGGTATGCTAACCGAAACCACAAATGTGCGGCTGGCTTCTGTTCATTGACTCCGTTGATTTGTCGTTTTCTTCCAAGTGTTGTTCATCCTTGCACTTCTTTACCGTACTGATGAGGCCGAAACACGTGTCTACGGTTAACACTTCTCTCTGAGGGCTATGTCCATTAAATTTCTTCCGTTTTGTATACCCCATTAACTCATTATATTTTATACCTATATAATCAATGTGTAAGCTAAAGGACATTTTAGAATAAACAATTATAACAAGATCTTTTACATTATCTTTTTCAGTAATAACTTCATTATTAATGTAATATTCTATTTTGAAACAACGAATATTTTTGGTGCATTAAATTGCTAAACATTTTTTGTTGTTGATAAACAAACAGTTACCTTCACAATAAAGCATCAGGTTATTCAAATCTTACTGGATCTTATCACCACCTTCAATTCTTTCAATCACAGTAAACAGCTTCAAGTCATCAGCATAGAGCAAGAATTGACAGTGATTGAAACTCTCGTTTATATCGTTGATGTTAATTGAGAATAGTAATGGTCCCAGATGGGACCCTTGCGGAATACCAGATGTTGCGTAAGATGGTGTTCACATTTCATTTATAAATGTTTTATATTACCATTTTACAATGTTATGCCGTACGAGTTAGATCCAGTGAATTAGGGTTAACCGCGGCAAAGAATGCATACTTTTCACTTATAGAATCTTACCTTCGTTATGGCATTTACTTCTGAGGAATGTGTGCGAACTATTTATTCGAAAGAGTTTTTATGCTCCAAAAGAGAGCTCTGAGATATATGTGCAAAGCCAATTCGAGGGACTCATGTAGACCATTATTTTTGCTCCATGGAATTATGCCCCTGGCCTGCATTTTCATTTTGGAAACTGTATGCTTGATCCAAAAAAAATCTAAAGAATTCAGATATTTGTCGCCGACACATAATACCCGCAGCTATTCCCACATCAACTCTAACTAAGAACTCCATAATCTGCGAAAGCAAGAAGTTATTCAATCACCTGCCCTTGCACCTAAAAAAAATCGAAAATGAACAAAAGTCTAGGAAATCGGTAAAAAAGTTTCTTTTGGAGAAAGCTTGTTATAATCGCAGCGAATTCTACCACATTACGTAATTTTATATTAATCTACCGGTTTTCAAATTACACAGCAGCTCAACTGCCATTACCAACAAATTCGTGAATGTTTATATACATTTTTACATTTTAATATTTTTATTTTATTATTTATATTGTTCCATTCAAGACTATACTTTGTGAGGGAAAACTTTCTTTCGACTACTAAGTATATTTGACTAGACCTTGTCTTTGTGTGACACTTCTTCGACACTTTAACAATAAGAATTAATTTTTCTTCAGACAATAAGGTACATTTTGATTTGATTCTCTAAAAATGACATAAGGTGCTAAATTTTTATATGTTGCTTTTGTTTATGTGAATGTATTTTATCTTATTTATAGTTATAGTTTAACTGTTGTGTGACATGTGTTTTTATATCATACCGGGTGACACAGGATATCAGGCCACCCCTGAAACTTCTGCATTCGTGAACGAATTTTTCTGAAATTCGGTACAGCTATATGAGCAACTATTTCGAATTTGATCACATTACAATCCAATATGGCGAACTTCCGGTTTTTCTGCAAATGCCAGCAACTTTGTTTTTTCAAATAGAACACCCTGTATATTTTTACATATTCAAGTTCAACAAGTCAAAACAAGTCCAAACCTCATGTCAAATGTAATTTTTTGAAACACTTGAAATTAAAATGGTTTTTTTATTTTACCTCGTGAATAAATGAGATTTGGTCAGGGCTATTCACAATAAGTCGCACATATCAGAGAAACATAATATTTTTTCTGAAAAATTATTTTTTGTGTCATTTATTGATGAATTAATTCAGTCACATCACATTTTGATCAAATTTTTTTTTTCAAATGAATTCCCTATGGGCCACCTACCTGTCTCTCTAGAACATTCATTAAGGAAAAAAATTACATATCATTTTTGTATTTCGGTGCAGTAACAAATTGTATACATTAAAAAATCTACAACTAGTTCATGAGTTTCCTTGCAGTTCGAATAATTTTTCAACTTAGTAAGCTGTGGAAAACAACATTTCTGAATCTTGTCAACTAATTGTGTTTCGCTGTCATCTTTCATCTCAACTCTCGAAAATTAGTTAACTTCCGGGAATTAGTTTAGTAGAAATGTAAAATCGAAATTATAGGTTCACAAGAAGTGAACAGGTTGATATGTTATTAATTTACGGATAATGTCTTGAAAACATTGTCGCCGCTTGTCAGTTATAAGCTGAACGATACCCACATAGAAGACACCCACAAAGAACCTTTTTCAAAAATGTGGAGACAAGATTCCGAAAAGAACCCAACAATGGAGAAGATGATCGTAAGTGAGGAGGCAGAAATGAATGTTTTGCTCGTGTCGATTTTGAGCCAACCGCTTCGACGAGGTAAATGGAATACCAATGCAATGTCAGTCGAGAAAACGCTAGAAGAATTTAAAAAAAAAACACCATTATCGTGCTTATAAGTATAACTTACACAATTAGTTGACAAAGATTCGGAAATGTTGTTTTCCACAGCTTACTAAGACGAAAAATTATTCGAGCTGCCAGAAAACTCATGAACTAGTTGTAGATTTTTGAATGTATACAATTTGTTACTGCACCGGAATACGAAAATGATATGTCATTTGTTTCCTTTATGAATGTTCTAGAGAGACAGGTAGGTGGCCCATAGGGATTTCATTTGAAAAAAATGAATTTTTGATCAAAATGTGATGTGACTGAATTGATTAACTAGTAAGTGACACAAAAAATAATTTTTCAGAAAAAATTAAGTTTTTCTGTTATTTGCGACTCATTGTGAATAGCTTCGACCAAATCTCATTTATCCACGAGGTAAAATAAAAAAACAATTTTAATTTCAATTGTTTAAAAAAAATTACATTTGACATACGGTTTGGACTTGTTTTGACCTGTTGTACTCGAATATGTACAAATATACAGGGTGTTCCATTTGAAAAAACAAAGTTGCTGGCATTTCCAGAAAAACCGGAAGTCCGCCATATTGGATTGTAATGTGATCAAATCCGAAATGGTTGCTTATATAACTGTACCAAAATCCAGAAAAATCCGTTACAGGGGTGGCCCGATATCCTGTGTCACCCGGTATGTAAACACTCAGTTTTAAATAAACTGTCTTTCTTTTTTTGAATTTCCTGATGAGTTATCTGCTTCGGCGACTTGTTTTTACAGCAATTTATAATTTGATTTAAATCGCGATTAAAATTGAAAAAATCAGTTGATTTAAATCATGATTAAAATCGTTTGATTTAAATCGTCGCAACCCTGCTGATCATTAGAATGTTTTCTGAAAATAGAACTTGCAACTCGGATCTAAGACATAGCGGTATTTTCGAAAATTAAAATTCGCGTCGCGAAATCCTCGACGTCATGTAAATTGATTGAATAATCATCGTGTAACAAATGAGACAATATATCGTATCTATTACCCATGGTGCCATTTGCTTAACGGTCTTTTTTCTCGCTATAGAAATTTTCAAAGCACGTAAAACTGGAATAAAGAAGCCGTTTTACCGTAAGAAACGGCCCATATGCATTCTTATCAATTTCCAGTGGAGGTAGTGCGATTTCGGACGTCGCTAAGGACGAATATTCTTCTTTCGGTGTTGTGGATTTTTCGGAACTCTGCGTGTGTGTGCGTTGTCGAAGTTTCCAGTCAACATTGCGAAAGGTATGTAGTTCTAGATTATTCGAAATCGATTTGTACGAAACTACGACTCGAAAACTGGGGAGTTTTACTCTTTACTGAATTGAAGTGCCAGTTCTTAAATCATGGTTTAGTAAAAGCTTGAAGTTTGAGTGCCTGATTATTTTGTTATGAAAAAACAACTCTTTGTGTAATTTAACTTTTATAAGAACCAAACAGAAAGCTCATCAGCTCATAGAGGACATTGTTTATAGTAATCTCGGATTATCGGGAATTTATTTATTTATTACACTGTTCTACAGACACAGAACAGAGATATTTGCTTAAAAACTAATACAATAGTTTTCACACCAGGGTTGGCATGTTTTAAAACATGTTTTAAACACGACCCTCTGTTTAAAACATGTTTTAAACACGACCCTCTGTTTAAAACAAATTTGTTTAAAAACAATTGTTTCAAATCAGTTTTTTATGGAAAAAAAGCGTGTGACTTTCGTGACTTGCGGTAGGTGTTGACTGGTGGAAATCGTCACGTAAGAAAAAAGCGTTATGCTCTATCCATGCTTTCAAACGATTCAATAAATCAATTAATAGCGAGGTAGCAGAATATGTTGCCATCAATCTCTTGTATCCACCATTTTGTGTTTTTTTTTCTCAATATTTTTCCTTTTGAAAGTTGACGTTTTCTATTCCATCACATTTAATTGGCATTATATAACATGCAATACTATACCTATATATCCTTTTTCCAAACTCTTCCGTCGCAGTAAAGATATTTTATTCGTTATATTATATCAAATTGACGTGCCACATAATCAATGTAAACCATTACTCCAACTTCGGCAGACAAATAACATAAGAAATTATGTACAAACAAAGGATATAATCATCTAAACAACCGTTATATAGAAATATAAAAGAAACAAAAATATCTTCCACGTATTGTCACTCATGTATCATTTCAAATTTCCCGCAAGTAGAACCTTGTCACACAGACTCGAATATAATAGAAAGAGATTTCTCAATATTTTTCCCTTTGAAAGTTGGCGTTTTCTATTCCATCACATTTAATTGTCATTATACCATTATAACACTATACCTATAATATATCCTTTTTCCAAACTCCTTCGCCATAGTAAAAGGTATTTTATTCCTGATAATAATACTATTCGTTATACAGTGCTTTCGTAATATACTGAAAAAATTCATTTTTAATGAAAGAAAAAGCCATATGAAGGGGATAAGATATGAAATGAAATGCATAAAGCACACACAAAGTAGTCTTCACAAAAGGATCAATATAAATTGAAACACAATTGGTAGACCGACAGGCGAAAAACAACTACTTTCCTAGCAAATATCACGCAGAACGTGGAATGATATTCACCTGACAATCCATGCAAACTTCCATATAAATGGATATTGTTCGCAAATGTTTCTTTCTTATAAGCTCGATTGTCAGGTGAATATCATTCAACGTTCTGCGTGGTATTTGCTAGGAAAGTAGTTGTTTTTCGCCTGTCGGTCTACCGATTGTGTTTCAATTTATATTGAACCTTTTGTGTGTGCTTTATGCATTTCATTTCAAATTCATTTTTACCCAAACTATCCATTTCTGAGGAATCTCCTGAAACAGGTCGATTTTTAATCTCAATTTGCCACATTTATAGGGGAAAATTAAATATACAGGGTGATCCACGTTTGACTAATGAAGTTCGCGACAATTTTTTCAAACGGAACACCCTATATATTATTCAATTTTGGAATCTCCATGGAAAGCTTATTTCAAATATATATCACACATAGGGTTTGCATACAGTGCGTCCGTTAAATTAAGTGCTCTCGTAAAGTAGTGGATAAATTCGTAAAAATTAAAGGAATAATTTTTGGAAAGAACGCTTGAAGCCGTCGAACTTTATTTTCATTTGGGCATTCTTTCAAATTTAATTAATACATACAGAATGATTCGTCAAGGAGAGATGACGTCATCGGTATATTTTAATGGCAACTCCATTTTTCATAATAAGAAAAACTATTTTGAAATATGAAAATACTAAATTTAAAGGCAATGATAGCTTCAAACAACGATCAAATTGAATGTTCGAATTGTGCTCTGTTCGCTATCTGACAGTAGCCAAGACGATGAATATTTTTTTTTTTAACATTGTCAATAACGTCAGGAGGTGAACATTGTATCTCGTGACGAATTCTTGCTATTAAACCTTCTAAATTATCTGGCCTATTAACATACACTTTATTAAGTATCCACACAAGAAGTAATCAAGTGGTGTCAAATCTGGAGATCGGACCCCTTCTCCCTATCCAACGATTCGGAAACACCACATCTAAATAGTCGCGGACAGCTGCTGCAGAATGGGGAGATACACCATCTTGTTGGAAGAATAAATCAGTTCTCGGAAAATCAGGTTCCTCTAGATCTCGATACAAAGATATTAGTGCAGGAATAAGGTCGAATCCAAAAAAATCCAAATATATTGCACGTCAAAGAAATAGGGACCCAGATTTCTTCCCGTCGACTATGCCACACCATACATTCACTTTCTGTGGATTTTGAGTGTGATACTCCATCATCCATCCGGGATTTTCGGTAGCCCAATGACGGTAATTTTCCGTATTGACGTGGCCGTTCAAAACAAACGTAGTCTCGTCAGAAAAAAATATATTTTTAACAAAATTATTATTATTATTATTATTGCGTAGCTGTTGCAGTTGTTCGCAGTATATATTTCGCCGATAAAAGTCGTCTTCATTCAGCTCATGGATGAGGCGTACCTTATCAGGATGGTGCTTTGCTCTTCTCAGAATTTTGTGGACTGTAGACGATGCCATATTGAAATCAGAAGCCAATTGGTTGAGTGTTGTACGATGATTTTCATGCACTGCCAACACAACATTAAGCTGACCGTCTTCTGGTGGTGAGGGTCGACCAGATTTCGGAAGATCACGGACATGCCCAAATTCACGGTATTTTGATTCAACTTTGCTCTCCAAGCTTTGGTTAATAGGTTGCCGATCATGATGAGTTGCATTAAACAATTCAACTACATCTCTTTGGGTGCGCATTCTGTCTCCAAATCCTATCATGCAAGAATTTCAATTATTTCTCGTTCATTTAATTTAACCATTTTTCATGAAATGACAAAGTTACTACTCAATAATGTATCGATAAACGATAAGATGTTATTCTTTAAAGAAATAACTTCACAAAAACTATACACTATGGCTGTCAAATAATGGAAATAGTCAGACAGCAAACGGTGCACAATTTGAACATTTATTGCCATTAAATTTAGTATTTTCATATTTAAAAATTGTTTTTCTTATTTTATTTTCATTTCACCCTCACTCATAATAACTTTTTCACTTAGAAAAGGGAAACATTCTCAATTAAATATTGATAGAAAGATTTTTCTGTGAATTGAAAAATCCACGATTAAAGGAAGTTATTTTTTGTGAATTCCACATCTGATTTTATGAACATCCTGTTTATATTTTAAACAAATCAACTTTTTCACATTCCGTAATGAAAAAAGGGGTTGCCATTAAAAAAATACCGATGACATCATTTCTCCTACACGAATCATTCTAATGTATTGATTAAATTTGAGAGAATGCCCAATGAAAATAAAATTCGACGGCTTCGAGCGTTCTTTCCAAAAATTATTCCTTTAATTTTTTACGAATTTATCCACTACTTTACGAGAGCACTGAATTTGACGGACGCACTGTATACAAACCCTATGTGTGATATATTTTTGAAATCAGCTTTCCATGGAGATTCCAGAAATTGAATAATATATAGGGTGTTCCATTTGAAAAAATTGTCGCGGACGTCATTAGTCAAACGTGGATCACCCTGTATTTTTAATTTTCCCTTATAAATGTGACAAATTGAGATTAAAACTCGACCTGTTTCAGGAGATTCCTCAGAAATGGATAGTTTGGCTACAAATGAATGTATTCAGTACTTGACGTGCCACATACATATTCAATGTGAACCAATAATTCAACTTCGGCATAGAAAAAACCTGACTTCACTGTTCTTTGTGGGGATTTTAATAAAAACTGTCACAAATCGGATTTAAATACCAAACTGCTGTCTGATATTTTCAATTCGTACCAGATGAGCAAAAATCCCCAAGGTGCAACCAGAATATTCACATATAAGAATACACACACTAGTTCAACATGCATTGATTACATGGTGACCAGCCTTCCCCAATCAAAATTTGAGTGCTATATAGTGCAACAAATACAATCTCATCTAACATGAGACGTAGTTTATGTGATGACAATATTGCTGAATTGCAAAATCGGTTAATTTATGAGGATTGGACTCTAATATACCATTTACAAATAGACGAAGCATTTAATTATTTTTATAACATACTGCTTTGGTGCTTCGATGTATCCTGTCCAAAGAAGCAGACCTACATGAAATCCAACCATAAAAGTTGGATAACTCGTGATATAATCGATGAAGGTAAAAAATTGAAGGAAATGTTCTGGCTTCTCTCTAACTCCCAAAAAGCTGAAACTCACTTGATTGAACAGTATAAATCAAGATTGCGAGAGCACAAACAAAATGTAAAGTTGTCAAAAAAAAAAAATTTTAATTCTAAAATAAACCAGTCAGAAAACAAAACTAGAGAGACATGGAAGATTATCAATAAAGAACTAGGAAGAAACAAAAATAAGTTAAAAAAATCAATATTCCTAGAACAAGATGGTGGGTTAAAAACAGACCCAGATGGAGTGTCAGAACTATTTGCTGAATACTTTTCAAATGCAGCAGAAATTTCTGTGTCAAATCACTTCGGGCAAAACTTGTCTTTACCCTGTACTATTACTGAAAATGTAAATATAATTCAACCCTTTCAATCCCATCCAATTACTGAATATGAGATAATAAAAGCCCTATCCGAAATGAAGAATAAAAAATCGGCAGGCTTCGATGAACTCTCAATCGTCACAATTAAGAAAATATTACCTGCCATTATTGTACCATTAACCTACCTAATGAATCAATCTCTAATTCAAGGATACTTTCCAGAAGTTCTGAAAAAATCACTCGTTATACCTGTACATAAAAAAGGTAATTCCACCGAGATGGATAACTACAGGCAAATATCTTTGCTATGCTCCTTATCCAAATTATTTGAAAACGTTGTAGCCCTCAGAGTTATAGATCATTTGGAAAGAAATAAGCTTCTATGCACGTCTCAGCATGGATTCAGGAAACATAAATCTATAGAAACAGCTTCCTATAACCTACTGAATTTTATATACACAGAAATTGATAGTAATAAATATGTGATCTCACTATTTTTCGACTTATCAAAAGCATTTGATACAGTGTGCTCTGAATTTCTCATCAATAAACTATCAATCTTCGGGTTTCCACGAAATATGATAAATTGGATAGAATCCTATATGACAAATAGAGATATGGTCGTAATCTGCAATGGATTGTCATCTGAGTCGAAAACTGTTAAACTCGGTGTGCCACAGGGTTCTGTTCTAGGACCGTTACTATTTCTCCTCTATGTCAACGATCTTCCTCAACACATAATGGAAGGCTATGTTACAATGTTTGCTGATGATACTACGATAACTATATCGGGTGAAAACGCTGAGCAACTCATCAGCAAATCAGAACGCATTATTGATCAGTTCAGCACCTGGTGCCAAAGAATAATGCTAATTCTAAATACTTCAAAATCGATCAGTGTTAATTTTCACTTCAGACGAAATATTCCAAATGGTCTATGCCCAAACTATGATATTCAAGCTTCTGAAGAAATAAAATTTTTGGGTACCTACCTAGACGACAATTTAAATTGGGAAAAACAAGTGGATCATATTTGTGCCAACTTGAATAAAGCATACTATGCCATAAAGCAGTTGAAATTCAGTTTGGATGAACCTGGCTTACTCAACATATATTATGCCATGGTCTATTCTCATCTAAGTTCAAATGTTATGGCCTGGGCAGGGCAAGGGATTTTTCCAGAATTTTCTTAGCGCAGAAACGCGTCATAAGGCTAATCTTCAATATGGACTTCCGAGATAGCTGTCGGCCCGTTTTATAGATAAAAAAATATTAACAGCCTCTTCTATCTTCATCCTCAAATGTATTATGTTTGTCAGGCAAAACCCCAAATTATATGAGAAGACTGCTACAGAACGCAGTCATAATACAAGAAATGGTGATCTTTTGAGAATCCCACAACATCAAATGTCAAATTATAAAAAATCCCCTCATTATAATGCCATTACTTGCTTCAATAAGTTACCAAATGTAGTCAAAAGAATTAGAAGTGATAAGATATTCCATGATTGCATTAAAAAATTTCTTTTAGAGAAATGCTATTATAGTTATCAAGATTTCCTAACTGACAATCTCACAAATAATTTCAATCAGTGTTCCCAATTTTAATTAGGGTAAATTTTGTGAATGTTGTAAAATGCTCGCATACCTTTTATGTATGTGAGTATATATGTGTATTTGTATATATTTATATAGGTAAACCTGTGCTCGTTTTTATTTTTTTGTATTTTTACTTAATTTTCTTGAAACTGACTTACCATATATACCAAGTGTATCAAAAACGGTGAATAAAAATTATTATTCTTATTATTATTATAAGAAAAAAAAAGGATATAATCATCTAAACACACGTGTTTGGTAGCTGGGTGCAAACCTTCAAGGGGGTGATACACTAGCCCATGTAGAACATATTCATACAAACATTTTTATTTTCTAGCGCGTTTTTGATTTTTGAGGGAACTTTTACGATTTTTAGTACAAAAACCCAAAATTGGTCAATTAAATGCTAATAACTTCTAATCTTAACAGAAATGTCCGGTTTTTTTCATTTATTTTAGTAGTCTTATGTGTCCCCAATCGTACTAAAGTAGTTTGAAGCACCATTGTATCCAAAAAAGTTATGTACAGAGCATTTAAACTTTACAAAAAAAGAAAGAAAATAAAAAATCTGACCTTTGATGCCAATTAAAAAAATAAATAAAATACATACAGGTGTTCAGACACTTTTAAAACATGCGTAGTTATTGCTCTTTCGTTTGAGGTATCATTTATCTAGCTAAGTCCTAAACTTTTTTAATTAGGGTACCTGAACCAGTTAAAGGTCGTAAATATGGATTTTTTTGGAATTAAAGAAAAAGTAATTTAAATGAATTTTAGCTCGAAAACCTTCAAACTGAAATCCTAAAGCAATATGCGATATTATTTTTAGACTTACATGGAATAATAAGAAACTTAGCCCAACTTAAAAGAAGAGAAAACTGAACAAAGGCCGGTGGCGGTGGCATTTTACAACAAAGAATTTGACCTGAAGTTAGTCATTAATTGGAATGCATTCTTTTGTTATGATTTAGACCTTATGCTGGGGCCATAAAGTTGCTTTTGAGTTTATCAATTTTTAGGTACCTGAGTTGAGTAATCATCTTGGACCCCTCGCCGGGTCGATTTGGTTGGCCAAACAAGTTCTCTAGTCACTGCTTTGCCCTTTCGAGTTGCGAGTAGACGTTGGTTTTGTGTTCCCCATTCACCGTGTTCAGTTGTAGCCTTTCGCTCCTGCACGTGTTGTTTATTTTGGACTATCGAACTTTTTGTTGTGTGTGCTGCCATGGCTGAGTTTACGAGTCATGAACAAGCCGATATCATTTTTATGTATGGCAGAGCTGATGGTAACGCATCTCTGGCACGACGTTTGTACCAAGAACGTTACCCGAACCGCAGGTAAATTAATTTCTAATTCTAGCGGTAGTTAAATTTTGCCATTTTCACCTTCAAAAGACGTTAAAAATGAGTTATTTTATTGCAGGGTGCCTAACGTCCGTGTGTTTTCCAACACATATCGTAGGCTGTCTGAATCTGGTATTCATCATGCTGAACCTGCCGTAAATCCAGGAAGACATAATGTCAATGTTGAGGAGCAAATTCTCGCAGCCTTCGAAGCGGATCCCACCATCAGCATCAGAGTTGTAGCGAGAGTTAAACCTTTCGATATGGAAAGTGTGGAGTACGATGCACAACGAAAGAAATACCCGTTTCACGGCACGGGTGTGCAAGGCTTGAGGAAACGGATCCGGCGAGACGGATACGGTTCTGCCGTTTTGCTAAACGCTGATATTGACGACGCGTGGCTCTTAAAGTCCATCCTCTGGACTGACGAATCGAAGTTCTCCAGGGAAGGAATTACTAATTTCCACAACCTTCATGAATGGGCTGATAAGGACAATTTTCAATAAAAAATAAATGATTTTATTATTATTATTTTATTACCCATGTTCAACACGTGTTTAATTACCTAAATTAACTAATTTTATTGCATTTTTGTTTCAGATTTCTTTCCAAAGACAATTTTCAATAAATGTGTGGGCTGGGGTCATCGGACGCACATTGGTTGGCCCACACATTTTGCCTGACATTTTGAATGGACAAAATTACCTCGAATTCATGATAAACGACTTGCCAATGTTACTCTATGATGCCGAAGTGCCAATATTGGACATGGACAGGCCGATCACATTTCAGCAAGATGGATGCCCAGCACATTGGGCTGTAAGCGTCCGCGAACACCTGAACCGCTGTTTTCCTGGCAACTGGATCGGGAGAGACGGACCCATCCCCTGGCCTGCCAGATCGCCCGACCTGACTCCGTTGGATTTTTTTGTGTGGGGTCGGGCGAAAGAACTCGTATACAAAACAGAAATCACCACGAGAGAAGAATTACTTCAGCGAATAGAGGCAGCGTTTGAAATTATGAAACGGGAAATGCAAATGAAAGTAACCACAACTGAAGTACGAAATCGTTGTAGAAAGTGTATACGCAATGGTGGAGGACATTTTGAACACCAACAATAAATTTTTACAGTACAAAACATTTTTTTCTTTAATTCCAAAAAAATCCATATTTACGACCTTTAACTGGTTCAGGTACCTCTAATTAAAAAATTTAGGACTTAGCTAGATAAATGATACCTCAAACGAAAGAGCAATAACTACGCATGTTTTAAAAGTGTCTGAACACCTGTATGTATTTTATTTATTTTTTAATTGGCATCAAAGGTCAGATTTTTATTTTCTTTCTTTTTGTAAAGTTTAAATGCTCTGTACATAACTTTTTGGATACAATGGTGCTTCAAACTACTTTAGTACGATTGGGGACACATAAGACTACTAAAATAAATGAAAAAAACCGGACATTTCTGTTAAGATTAGAAGTTATTAGCATTTAATTGACCAATTTTGGGTTTTTGTACTAAAAATCGTAAAAGTTCCCTCAAAAATCAAAAACGCGCTAGAAAATAAAAATGTTTGTATGAATATGTTCTACATGGGCTAGTGTATCACCCCCTTGAAGGTTTGCACCCAGCTACCAAACACCCTGTATAGAAATATGAAAGAAATAAAAATATCTTCCACGTATAACCACTCAACGATTATATCCGACTTGTATTCGCATAGATATCCTACCTATCATGTATCATTTCAAATTTCCCGCAAGCAGAACAGTGTTCGGATGGTTTCGTACACCTTCGGAATCGTATGAGCAAGGGTTAGACGCTTGTCACACAGACTCGTAAATAATAGAAAGAGTTAGGAGAGAGAAAGTCGCATGGAGGGGGCATAACGCTTTTTTCTTACGTGACGATTTCCACCAGTCAACACCTACCGCGAGCCGCATGAAGGAACTTCGTTCCAAAAACACTAGATAACTCAAAAATCAACAAAAATGTGTAACAGAGAAACAAATACAACACAAAAACTATTCTCCACTGAGTAAGAAAAATATGACATGACTTGAAAAATTAATAATAGGGATTCAAAACTTGCAAATAAACATATAAAATCAAATACTTCTGATTTGGTGGCATCACTGTCATCAGATGTTGTATTGATTGGCTGGAAGGCTGCCATTAACTTGATAGACTTCTCTATCCCAAGGCGATATTATTCTCACTCACCTGTGCAATTTCATTACTACTTTGTGCAATTTAACTTTCCCATGGTCGGAAAAAAGCCATATTTTCCAACAAAACTCAACATAACTATAGAATATTTTAAAACCTATTTATGTCGGCCCACATCCAGACCAGATACGCTAGCTTTTATTTATTCAGACCTGTTGAAACAGATATATAACTCATGATCTTTTCCTCTCAACGTATCGACTTACCTACAAGCATTAACATTGGCTTGCGGTCCGTCTTGATTGGCTGGAAGGCTGCCATTAACTTGATAGACTTTTCTATCCCAAGGCGATATTATTCTCACTCACCTGTGCAATTTCATTACTACTTTGTGCAATTTAACTTTCCCATTGTCGGAAAAAAGCCATATTTTCCAACAAAACTCAACATAACTATAGAATATTTTAAAACCTATTTATGTCGGCCCACATCCAGACCAGAGACGCTACTGGCTTTTATTTATTCAGACCTGTTGAAACAGATATATAACTCATGATCTTTTCCTCTCAACGTATCGACACACCTACAAGCATTAACATTGGCTTGCGGTCCGTCTTGATTGTCTGGAAGGCTGCCATTAACTTGATAGACTTCTCTATCCCAAGGCGATATTATTCTCACTTACCTGTGCAATTTCATTACTACTTTGTGCAATTTCATTTTCACATGGTCAGAAAAAGCCATATTTTCCAACAAAACTCAACATAACTATAGAATATTTTAAAACTTATTTATGTCGGCCCACATCCAGACCAGAGACGCTACTGGCTTTATTTATTCAGACCTGTTGAAACAGATATATAACTCATGATCTTTTCCTCTCAACGTATCGACTTACCTACAAGCATTAACATTGGCTTGCGGTCCGTCTTGATTGGCTGGAAGGCTGCCATTAACTTGATAGACTTTTCTATCCCAAGGCGATATTATTCTCACTCACCTGTGCAATTTCATTACTACTTTGTGCAATTTCATTTTCCATGGTCGGAAAAAAAGCCATATTTTCCAACAAAACACAACAGAACTATAGAATATTTTAAAACCTATTTATGTCGGCCCACATCCAGACCAGAGACGCTACTGGCTTTTATTTATTCAGACCTGTTGAAACAGATATATAACTCATGATCTTTTCCTCTCAACGTATCGACTTACCTACAAGCATTAACATTGGCTTGCGGTCCGTCTTGATTGGCTGGAAGGCTGCCATTAACATGATAGACTTTTCTATCCCAAGGCGATATTATTCTCACTCACCTGTGCAATTTCATTACTACTTTGTGCAATTTAACTTTCCCATGGTCGGAAAAAAGCCATATTTTCCAACAAAACTCAACATAACTATAGAATATTTTATAACCTATTTATGTCGGCCCACATCCAGACCAGAGACGCTACTGGCTTTTATTTATTCAGACCTGTTGAAACAGATATATAACTCATGATCTTTTCCTCTCAACGTATCGACACACCTACAAGCATTAACATTGGCTTGCGGTCCGTCTTGATTGTCTGGAAGGCTGCCATTAACTTGATAGACTTTTCTATCCCAAGGCGATATTATTCTCACTCACCTGTGCAATTTCATTACTACTTTGTGCAATTTCATTTTCCCATGGTCGGAAAAAAGCCATATTTTCCAACAAAACTCAACATAACTATAGAATATTTTAAAACCTATTTATGTCGGCCCACATCCAGACCAGATACGCTAGCTTTTATTTATTCAGACCTGTTGAAACAGATATATAACTCATTATATTTTCCTCTCAACATATCGACACCCCTACAAGCATTATCATTGGCTTGCGGTCCGTCTTGATTGGCTGCTGTAGAACTAGACAGCTGTCACTCAAACCCACGTTGACTATCGGCAAATGTTTACAAGTAGTACACATTATTTTTCATTCCGTTACTTGGCATATACGATCATGTTAGCGAAGTGAGTTTTTGATTTGCTAGAAACAGCTTCTGCAATTGAAAATGGTTTAACTTATACCACTCATTGTCAACAATATTTATTGTTCACTTAATTTGATATAAAAGTGATACTGCATGAACCTATGTCTCCTTATATCCTGTTGAAATATGATTTGCTGTTCGAGTTCTGCATCCTGCCGTACTTCGAATTCAACAAGTCTCAAATTTGACCAATGTAGGCTACAAATAAATGATAAACGGAAAAGTTCATTACTTACCCTCACTTTGGAGGATTGATTTTCCAACATACCTGAAATTAAAAAAAGTTGGTTAGTTTATCAATATGATTCACAAAAAATGTGAAAACAGGAATATTCTTGAAATATTGATTCTCGAAAAAGTCTGAAGAAACCTTGCATAAACGAAGTTCATTTTGAGAGAGAAATAACTCCAATATCTAATATATCAAGTACAACAAATTATAGATAGCGACATCTATAATTTGCGAGGCAAAACTCAACCTAGTACCATGGAATTCAAAGGAAGAAAGTTTCTTACACATCGATAGGTATACAGCCTTTGAATTCCATGGGCCTAGGTTGAGTTTCCCTTTGCAAATTATAGATGAATTTGTTGTATGTCACATATTTTTTCTTTGCCAGAAAGTCAGAAGGTATTAGTGCTCCAAGTGATTATCTTTAATTTCGAGAAAGACCACATAGCCCTTCTGATGACCGGGAAATCTTTTTCGGAATTGAATCAAAATCACTTCTCTTTGCTAAATATTTAATATTTGTAGATGTCAATGTGCTGCTTTCAATGAAAAAATAAGGTCTTCACTTGTGTGGCTGTTTGTTGTAATAAAAGAACCCCGTACGTACGAAAGCGTATGGGAAATTGGCTCTCGGTCGAATTGGCTGAAATTTTATTACGTTATAGTAGGATGGGTAATTAGAAAAAAGTGTGAGTTTAAATGATTTTGTATGTTTAGTTTCTGAGATATAAGCGGCCAAAATTCGTAAAAACGTCGTATTGGGGTAGGATTGACAAAGAAAAAAAACTGTTTTTTTCGTCGAAATAAGACAAAGTAAGGATGAAAATGTATTGATCGGAACTCATGAACTTGTTCAATTATAATCTTATTGATGATAGTACATTAGGCTGTATACGGGGCATAGTCGAAAAAATCATTTTTCCGGATTTTTGTTCCAGCCCTATTTCAAAACCATCAAGTTAGATTTTGTCAAGATATCATAGTTTCAGTCCATTGTAGGCGAAAAAACGTGTTTTGATTCTTGATGACTCTCTCTGAAATATATATATATATATATATATATATATATATATATATATATATATATATATATATATATATATATATATATATATATATATATATATATATATAAGGTAGTGTCGGTGAATAAGGCCCGGCAGTTAATAAGGCCCACCAGCATTTCTTCTTGAAGTCTGGTACTTTTTTCAAAACGGGGAAGCTATATGATAATATCGTTGAGTTCAGCCCGCCGGTAACTTCACGAGGGGCAAGTGCAGTTTTACGCCGATCATATTATAAGTTCGCAATACGGTAGGTCATCTCTTTTCATCCAAACCATTTTACTTGAAAATATGAAAAGGTCGCCATCATTTGCTACAACACTGGTAGTATATTTGCACTAAGAGAAAAATTAAGAGCATTGTTTACATTCCTGAAAAATGCATGTTCAAGAAAATCGTGCCCATCCGATAATAAGGCCCAACGAATGATTGCGTTATAAGGCCCACGAGTCTTGCGTCGGAAGAAAAAGTTTTTTTGCTTTAAAAATTAAATTTTTATGTTAGATTTTTTTATTACTTTTGTTACTTTATTCAATGTTAGAATTTTATGTTACTTTATTAGTTTTGTAAAAAAATATGTTCATTTTTGTTTTATATAATAATTCTAATAATAATATATAATAATTCTTTCACGTTTCTCGGTTTTTATTAAAATATAAAATATTATTTATCCAATAAATATACAAAATTCTACATAACTTGCAATGGGCTTCATTACCCTACCATGCGGGTAATAAGGCCCGACAGCAATTTTTTTTATTTTTGCCTTATTTTCGTTATTCAGGTTTTGAAGGAGGCCAATGTTGATGTGTACATGATAGCAGACAAACAAACAAATAAACTCATCATGTTCCGAAATTTGTTGTATAAAAAATAACGCGTTTTTTTTTTACAAACATTAGGTGGGCCTTATTTACCAACACTACCTTATATATATATATATATTTATATATATATATATATATATGTTTTAATTTTCGAGTTTACTCCTATACTGAAAACAATTGAATTATCGTTTTTTATTACAAAAAAAAGGAATTAATTGCTACTGCTCATTGAATAAAAG
Source organism: Gonioctena quinquepunctata (assembly GCA_018342105.1). Taxonomy (NCBI): domain Eukaryota; kingdom Metazoa; phylum Arthropoda; class Insecta; order Coleoptera; family Chrysomelidae; genus Gonioctena; species Gonioctena quinquepunctata. The sequence continues at coordinate 290,648 of JAFIRS010000242.1, forward strand.
ATAGGGTAACATTCTGACGAACTCAATTGTTCAATATTACCTTTCATTTAGATAAAGGGTGCGTTAATTTTTTTTTTAGGTCATTTACAATGTTTTTATTGAATATCTAGAAAACTGTTCCGTTAATTTGGACCATATTTTACTCACAATATTTTGAATATGTTGACTATCAGTATAGGGGTACACTCGAAAATTAAAAAATGTATATATTTCAAACAGAGAGAGTCATCAAGAAACAAAACACGTTGTTTCGCCTAAAACTATGATATCTTAACGAAGAATAACTTGTTGGTTTTGAAATAATGCTGGAAAAAAATCCGGAAAAACGATTTTTTTTACTATGCCCCGTATACACCCCAATGTACTATCATCAAAAAATATATAATTGAACATGTTTATGAGTTCCGATCAATACATTTTCATCCTCACTTTGTCTTATTTCGACTGGAAAAACAGTTTTTTTCAATCCTACCCCAATTATATCTCAGAAACTAAACATACAAAATCATTTAAATTCACACTTTTTTCTAATGACCCATCCTACTATAACATAATGAAATTTCAGCCAATTCGACCGAGAGCCAATTTTCCATATGTTTTCGTGTTCTTTTCCATGTGTTTTTCAGTGGGATCTGGGATCAAAAATGATATCAAAATTCAAAAATAAAAAATAGCAGCTGGTTTTCTCACTCAAAGTCTGAACATACGAGGTGTTCGATTAGAAAAACTCATATTGCGCGAATTACTGATTATTATTGTAAGTTCCTATAGAGACACTTCTAAGAACTGAAAAAGAAAAATTATCCACTCCCACAACCGCGTCACTGTGGCGTCGATTCTGACCTACATGCATGTTTAATTCACCTTCGCAAACAAGATATTAACGATCGAAATCTATTCAATTAATATTCCGAGAGATTATTTATGTGTAAACCTTGCGTAATTAATATCAAATCTCCTTAAACGCATACACAGAAATGATTATTCACTGTATATGGAATAGGGAAACGAAAACATGATCTTTCTCGTTGATTGTGTGAACAAATTGGATCATTATTGAAGGAGACAGTTTATTTATTTCGTTTATTTGCATATATTAATTTTCGTGTAAATGGGAAACTTGTGTAAACAAATTACTCTGATGCAGCATAGCAGTCAGTTTATAGCGATTAATACACGCCTATTCCAAGAACCAATGAGATTTCTTCAATTTCTTAAAATCGACCAATTAACAGTCATTTTTAATGACAATTCAACTCATGTATAAAAAATCGAATATGCCACAGTGCAATTGTCAGTTTGACAGCAGCAAAAGTTAGCTGCAACTTTTACAGCGACAAATGCACTAGTGGTTTTTTCACTTATTTATTTGTTTATCAATTATCATAATTTTATAACATTAACCTACAAAATAATTTTTTCATCTCCATAATACTTTTATATATGCTGATGATGAACCTATAGAGGTTCGAAACATGTTCACCTAATCGATGGTATCGATCTAATCGATTGTTAATATTATATTGTGGAGAGGACTTCGTGTTTTTCTTCTTCATAAAATTATTGCGGTGTTGGTTGCCAAAATAAATAGTTTGACATGTTTGTCAACAACTTATTGAATTTCTAAGCAGTAACAATGAGTCGATTCGGTGAGTCTATGAACGCCGAAATTAGTCAAATTGTTAAAACCTGTGTGCCAACAGTTGCGACGCAATCATCAATCTGGCGATAATTTTCTACGTTTGCAAAAATATATAAATTTGAGCCAGATACTTCCATCGAGAAATTGAATGTAATATTGCAAGATTGGGCATTTAATATGCGAAAAGGCAACGGACAAGACTACAAAGAAGCGGTAGTCAAAACAATTTGGAACACCACCGCTAAAATGCTGCAAAGTAAATATTATAACGAATTCAATATTGTATTTAACCCTTTCAACGACGTTCAGTTTAATTCATCACGAGCTGCACGTAATGCTAAACGTAAAATCCTACAAGCACAACCCGAAAAGAGAAAATCTAGTGCATCAGCTCTCAATAAATCTGAAGTATTTGCAATGGCCAGATTATATGACGAAAATGAACCGGAAGGACTTCAAAAGAAATTATATCACATTTTGGCGTTTGAATTAGCTTGGCGCGGAGGAGAAGCAGCTTACTGCAAAACCACTTATTTCGTATCTGAAATTGAAAATAATGGAAAAGAAACTGGACGTATCGAGTATAATCCTCTATTTTCGAAAACGGGACAAGGCGGTAACATTAAATTATTTTAAGGTTGTAGACGATGTGTCCATGACAGAAAAAAATATAATTTCAACATAAGAAAATTCGACTGTTGTACCGAATAGTTCAAGTTCAAGTCATTCATGCAATGCACATTTAATAATTATACTTTTTATTTTATTTGAGAATTAGCGCATCAACCACTAGAGTTATTAGCGCAACAATACATTACATTTAGATTGGGTGGAACATATTAATATCTGTTAAGAATGACATGAGATTAATAACGTTACAATTTCTTCCCAAAGTTTCATGTAGATTTTGCGATATTTGGTATTTGTTTCTTGCTTCTTGAAATTTGGGACATATTTCCAGGATATGTATCACAGACACTGTTGCATTACACACTTCACATATTGTTGGTTCAGAACGTGACAATAGGTAGTCGTTCGAAAATTTTGTGTGCATTTATTTGGAAATTTTTTAAAAAATTAAAATTAAATCTACCTTTACTTATGTATATATTTTATGTTTTCCTTTTAAAAGAAAAAAACCCACAAAAAGAATAATTACTGAATAGTTATTAGTTTAAAGTAATTGTTTTTACATAATTTTGGAAGTTCTATTTATTTGTAAGCCTATGTATAATATGGATAGATAAAAATGTCAAAATACTATAACACAATCAATTTCATACACTGTGATAATGATTATAACCCATAATTGGTAAAAAGACAACAAAAAGTCTAGATTTACAAAATTTTCATGAATAAAAAGTGATCAACACATTTATAAATTTGAAACATACAGTATATGAAATTGTACCTAACTAAAAGTAGCCAATGGTAGAACAGCAAACTTCTTGATGACAATAGCCAATCAGGGAATAGATGGTCATATGTAAAATTGGAAATTGTGAGAGAATAGCAACTGGGTGGTGTCATAAGCAATTATTATTGAAATATATAAATAGTAATAAGAATGGAAAAATAGTTGTATATATAAATTATATAAGATGAACCCAAACAGTGAAATGTGGCAATTTGGTGCGCGAATTCAAAAATTCAAATGAAAAAAGAGGAAGGAAAATTCGTATCTAGGTGACAGAAAACAAAGCCAAATGGAGATCGAAAATAAATTTACAAGGGAATGCCACGCAACATTTTGAGAGAAATAAAAATGAAATAATTCCAACGTTTGAAGAACAAAACCAATATTACCTTAATTATACAACATATCCAAGTGTCCAAAGCTGATTTCTGCATATGTATGGTTCCTGATTTATGGTATTGGAGTTCCTGAGAGAGCTTGGAGTGAGAAGGGATCCAGTTTCAGGGCATATCTTGAATACCGACATTTCCAGCAGGTATAAAAACTTTAATAGTGCACATCCGGTCCATGAACAATATCACAAATAACGTATCTCACATCTGAAGAACTTTATTTCACTTTATTTTGCACCATAACAGAAAACTTCACTCTCAAGGAAAAAGTGTGGTTGTGTCTATCTATCCATGATTTGATTTTATGATTATCCGTGAATATTTGTAGATTCACATTAGTATAAGTTATTTCTCGTAGGCCAGGTAAAATTAAGTCTTCCTGAATAAAGGAAATAATTGCTTTTTGATACTTTGTTGTTTGTTTTCTACAATGATCAACAATCATAACAATGACCATTGAATAAACTGAAATTAGACAGCAGGGGTTAGTGGCTCTATTGCTTGAACCGGCTATCTGAGATAAGAGGTGTACCAACTGTGCTAGCTGTGGTAAGAAAAATGATAACAATTGGCAGCAACGTGACGAGAGAACAGTGACGTAGCTAGCAATTATTATTACATCATTGCAATATTATACAGGGTGAAAATACTTATCTATATCATATCAATCTGGCTCACAAAGAATAGCGAAAGCTATTAGCAATTTTCATTAAATAAAAACAATTTATATTTACAATTTATCATTACATAACAATATATATCCGGGAAAAAAGTACTCACTTTTTTCGGAGAAAAAAGTAATTTCATAAAAAGTGATATTTTGTTACCTGTCAACAGAGATAAAATGTCAAACTTTTTTCTCGTCAACGAAAAAAAATGTTTTTCAGAATTTTTCAATGCGAAAATAGAGGTTTTTATTTAAAATTAAAGAGTTGATGCCGATTTGCGGCTTTATAGATGTAGGACTAAATATATTTGAGATAAAATATCAATTTTCTAATCCAACTGCAAGTGGATAAATCTCGAACGAACGTCCCATGTACATCATCCTGTATACAATACTCGTATCCTCGACTTCTTAGAAATTCCATCCATTTTGAAAAATATCAATTTCTAAGCTCATTTTAACAATCATTCGATTGCAATATATTAGTTATATGAGTTATATACGAGGTCATACTTCCTGTTCACCTTTACAATTTCACTAATTTTCCATCTGTAATAAAATTACTCACTTAATGTCATAGTTAATTTCGGTTTATGGATTCCACGTAATATTGGAATTGCAGCTCGTAAACGAGCCTGCATTCTCGTCATTAATCGTTATGAAGGTGCCGTAAAAAGGTTTCCCTTTTCGCGCCGGAAGTCCGGAATCGATTCAAATTGGCACAAAGGGACGAATCAATCAATCATAGTTATCTGAGAAATTGGAGCGATGATGGTGATTTATCTAAATTTTATCAAAATACTAGCAGACCCGACAGACGTTGCCCGGTCCAAATTTCTATATTCCCTATTTTTTTTTCTTTCGTCCTCGTAGAATTTATTTTTTGTTTTTTTTTTGGTTTGACTCTGCCCGCTTCCCCTTACCTCCTCATCATGTTTTCCCGTTATCCCGTTTTCCGTTATACCATTTTCCCGTTATCCCATTTTCACCATATCCCGTTTTTGCGTTATCCTGTTTTCCCGTTTTATTATTTATATATATATATATATATATATATATATATATATACCGAGAGTCTACGGAAGATGGCTCGCCTCTATAACTTTTTTGTTTTCGGATATATATATATATATATATAATGGAGTTTGAGTTTCTTGGGGTTTCGGTTCTATTTGTGAATGATAGTCTTCTTTTAGGAGATAAAAATTTATTTCGTCGACGTTTCGACCCCATTCGAAAACATATCTAAATATATCAGTAACATCCTGTCAAACATAATAAATCAAAATCCTTATTACGTTAAAGACTCCTGGCATTTTAAATCATTGGTAAAAAATATTGAAATCCCGGACAATCACGTTCTAGTATCTTTCGATGTAATCTTTCTGTATACTAACATTCCACTTCAACTTGTGAAAAGCATAATAATGAAAAAATGGAATGCAATAAGTAACTTCACAAAAATTCCCCTATTCGATTTCTTGGAAGCCACCGAAGCTTCTCTCACGTCAACATATTTCACTTTCAACAATCAATTCTATAAACAAATAGAAGGGTGTGTGATGGGACTATCAATCTCCAGTGTAATAGCACAGTTAATAATGGAAAATCTGGAAGAATCCGCAATACAAGAACTAAATTTCACATTACCCCTTTTCCTACGATATGTTGATGATTGTTTACTGATAATTCCAGAAGACAAGATAGATTATACAATCAATATTTTCAACAAATTTCATCCCAAATTGCAATTCACATATGAAATAGAAAATAATAAAAAAATTAATTTCTTAGACCTTACGTTACATAACATCGACAACCATATTGAAACAGAGTGGTACACAAAATCAACCTGGTCCGGCAGATATCTGAATTATGAATCTCATCACCCCATCTCCCAAAAAAAATCTGTTATCATTGGGCTTGCAGATCGTGCCATCACTTTGAGTGATCCAATTTTTAGACCGGAAACTATTAAAAAAGCTAAAAAGGCATTACAGCTCAACAACTACCCCAAAAACATGGTCGACAGCATTTTCAAAACACGCATTGATAAATTTTACAACAACCAAAATTACCCAAAAACTCCCAACAACAGTTTTCACATTTCCATTCCCTACACTAAAGGATTATCCGAAAAAATCACGAAAATACTAGCTCCACATAACATCAGTGTCAGCCACAAAAGCACAAAAACCCTGTCGACTAATTTTTCAAAACTGAAGCCCAAAATTCCACAAAATAAAAAGACTTACGTAATTTACAAAATTCCATGCAATGAACCAACATGTAACAAAGTCTATATCGGCCAGACCCTTCAATATCTTGAAAATCGCCTGAAATCTCACAAATATGCAAAATGTACCATAAAACAAAAAAAATAACGATCAACAAAACGTGAATTCCTCGAAATGATTCATATAAAGAAAACTAAAAACAGCATAAATAATAGAACCGACATCACTAACTTAAACAAAATATACCATAATCTACTTTGAAAAATACTACCACCTACATTCACCGTCCATCACGCCATCTAGAACAGAATCGACAAACATCATATCTCCAGAAAAGCAAGAAATTATCAATTTAAACAAGTAGAATCCCACAAAAACTTCCGTCCACCGACAACCCAAGTCGCTTCAATGATAGTTCACATCCATATCAACCAGCCTCCTTATCAGATTGCCCACGTTTGATTTTCAATAAAAAGAACAACAACAAAGTCTCCCGGTTATTTATACACAATGAAGAGGAGGAAAAAAATTGTATGATTATGGAAAATGAATCATCTGCTGCCTTTACACTTTCCTTTTTTCGAAATATTGGTCCAGCTAATTATTGTTAGGTAAGTCCATTTCATCATTAATATTGGAACTTTGTGTCAACGTAAAATATATTTGTAGTTCCTGAAGAAGACCGTGGACAAGGTCGAAACGTCGACGAAATAAATGTTTAACTCCTAAAATAAGACTGTCATTCACAAAAAGAACCGAAACCCTAAGAAACTCAAACTCCATTGTATATTCCTGGTTCAAGAAACTTAAAACAACAAATATATATATATATATATATATATATATATATATATATATATATATACCGAGTGCCCATGGAAGATGGCTCGTCCCTATAACTTTTTTGTTTTCGGAGATAATAGAATGGAATTTGAAGGATCTGTGTAATGCATAAAACTTCATTTTTTGACAAGTAACTCAACTTCATGCAAATTCCGGATTCACCGAAAGTGACAAACTTTCGATTTTTAAATAGGACACCTGGTATATTTTCGGTTATTTTTTGTCTCCATATGGCATTTAGAATACAACCATGTATCATTTGTTACTGTTTGTAACCGTTTTTTTTATTTTTTTTTCGAAATAATTTTTATTCTAGAAGGCTATGGGATACGTTCAAATAACTAATTTCAGTCCTAAACTGTTTGTAAAAATACAACTTTACTGTTTTCGATCAAAATGTTGCAGCTATGTGACGTTTGATTTTAAAATTTTTATTACTATTTTTTTCAAATGGCAACATGGTGGCTCGTCGGGTTAGAAAAAAAGAGCATTTTATTACGATTAATTTGATACCGCACTTTATTTGGTTGTAAGAAAACTTTCGATAAAAAATTGAAAATATAACGGTAGAACTTTCGTTAAATGAAGAATCTTATTGAGATTAAAATAAGATTTAAAATCATCGAGTAGCCTGTGATCAACACAACTGAAACAAAATCATTAAATTGTTGCGGTGAAAATTGACGTGTCGACATATTATTTTACATCTCTTCTACAAAGTCAATAAGGTAGTTATTGTGTACCTCATTGTTTGAAAATCATGGAAAATAACAATATTTATACAAGAACTGAAAAAGTTGATGTTATTAGTTTTTGGAGAGAGTAGGCAGAATTCAACCGATGCTGCACGTCTCTACGCACAGAGATGTACAAAATATCTGAGGTACGGAGATGCTGAAAGCCATATCGACTTACCTACAATATACAATCTCTACCTGCACCGAGATGAAACTGAGTTATCAGAAGGTGCACTTATAAAACTTCAGAAAGTGCTTATAAAGGGTGGGGCCAAAAATTATGCGTTCCTTGAAAGGCTATATAGAACACACCATTCAGGACAGAAAAGTACCATATTTTTTTTTCTTAGAGTCATCCATTTTCTCAATAATTAAACGTAAAAATTTGTATAAAAAAGTTATAACAGGCAACCACGCACTCAATGATACATTCATCGCCGATGCCGCCAAGGGTGCAGTGTGCACGTAAGTATTCATTTAAATACTTGGCGTCGTTCTCCATTTGGAAATATCACGATATGTTACTTATGGTGAAGCTCATTGTAACGTTCAATGTACCAATAAAACTTTATGTTGAACGGTATCCAGCAATATCCGAAGTTTTGTAGATGAGTGCGAAAAACGCGAGTGGATGAACGCATTTTTTATGTTGCCGAAGACGATCCAATAGTATTTACATGGTCTGTGGTTTTTAACATTGCTCACATTCCTCTAAATAACACGTTGTACAGAAAAAAAACATTTCTATAAGAGAAAACTTATACTTGTCAATATACTTAATAACCAAATTCGACGAAATTCGACCATATACTATAAACTCTGAAGTGGAAACTCTCAGATATTACCGGTTTCGGCAAACTTCAAACCTAATCACCCTGGCGGTGTTGCAGGCTGTTGGAAACTATATACCCATAATAAAAACTGTTTAACAAAAAATTAAAACGACGAAAAAAAAAACTGAAGAGCAAGAAATGAAATGAACTTTTTCAGTCTTAATAACTAAGCTCCTGAACTAATGTAAGTAACTGACTTTGAGTCGGCGCCAAACAAGCAAGTTGATTACATAAAGCGTAAAATGATGGCAGCGGGGTGCGCAGCGGTGTCGTGTCCCTTTGCCGAAAATTGCCGAGCGTTCTCGAAGTCAATATCAGCGAAACAGCTACCCGAACGGACACACCCGTCGTTGCGAGTGTCACCCGACCCGGCACTATTTTCCAAAACTGGTTCAAAAAATGCGAAATGAGCCTGATAATGATGGGAACGATTCCTTTGTTGTGAGTGGAGAAAAAGAAATAGATGTTCTGGCATATGTTCAAGTAAATATGAATACGTCACTCAGGGAGATCGCAAGATAATGAGACATTTCGAAGTCTTCTGCTGAATGCAATAAACATTTAACTCGACATTTCAATAAGGTAGAATGTTCACATTGCAGGCTGCCTGAGATAGATGTTCAATTTCAATGTGTGAAGAAAACAACTAACCTTGTTATATTCAAACTGGTGATAAAGTCAGAACAAGTTGACTTCATACTTTGCTTTGAGGCACTCATCATAATTATCAGTCACTTGTAAGAAACAAACAACACAAACAGTACTGAAAAGGGAAACATTCGAATTGAATATTGTTTTGAAAAATAATATCACGACCATTGTAGTGATTCAGACATCAGAACAAGTGAACTGAACACTGTTGCCAAGCAAAATTATCGCATGCACGACAAAGCTGTCTATGAACCGAAGTTTGTTAGATTCTACTAGTGTTTCCTGATTGGCTGGTGAAGGAAAGATCCTAATTAGCAACCAATCAAAAAGCAGTACGCGATGTGCAGGAGAATTAATTTGAACATTATTGTCTTTGTCTTCTGCTGGCTCTTGAAACTCAACACCGAGCTGTTTCGTGTGTATTTTGAAGAGTAGAAGACAAGATGAATAACTCGTCGCATTTATGAATAAAGTAGCGAATTTCAATTATGGTTGGATTCTGGAGTCGCCAATCACTGTGCGGGCGTTTTCGTACTAGATATCTAGTACGAAAATGCCCGCAAATTTTGCATTGAAATATTAGGGAGGCGACTAAGGGTAACTTGGATTTTTTTCTTGTTGCGTGATTTTAAATCTGAATATTGTTTCTAATTCTGAACAACTTTTCTAAATACAGTTTTTTGATAGTGTCGAAAATAAGGCTAGTTTACTACTGATTAAAATTCTTTTTTTTTGTTGTCCCCTGTTACAGCGTTTGGAAATTAATTTTAAGACTGCATGTTTTCCGCAATACACCAATTTTTATCAGGGGTAACATTTTCTGACAAATGGATAATAAACAAAGTCTCTCGTATGGTGCAAACTTTTTAAAACTCACTGTATAACGATTATTCCAAATTGGATTGGTGAAATGAAATATTGTGGAAGATTTCAAAAGTTAACGTTTTATAATAGAAGAGTGGTCCTTCCATTAAAAAAAAAGAAACTTGTTAATATCGCAATGCCATATTTTGTACATTTTCTAATTCATATTTTTATATTTTCACATCTTTAACATTTAACATCTTTACATTTACTCATTTTACATGTTTGGATTTACTTATTTTACATGCTTTTAATTCATATATTTGTATATTTTATACTCACTTCATTCATTCAGCATGTATTCATTCATTTGATTCGATTTATTGGCAAGATATTAATATAAAGGTTAGGAATGCCCACAACAAGTTTTCTTCGTGGAATATCTCCGATTTATTTTCTTTTTTTTTCATCATTCATGTCCATGCCTGTAACTTTAATGAAAATGAATATTATTATTATTATTATTGGTGTACTTAGTTTGGTTTATTTTTTTTGGAACCACGATGAGGGATTATTCTGAAATTGCCTTATAGTTCGATCACTTTGTACTTGATCGGAATCGAATGTTGATAAAAAAATATAATATTTCAATGTATCCATAAGAATATAACTAAATCAGGCACTGCCAAGAAGTAACCCAAATCACAAAAAATTAATAATTAGAAAGAGTTTTTTATTTCTGCAAACGAGTACATATTTCAAACTGAACAAACTCTCTTTTCATTACAAAGTATGAAAGGACAAGTATATACTCTGTCCTGTTAATAAAGCCAATGTACAAATTAAACGTACGCGAAGCGCCATCTTGGTGTAAATAGCGATATATTGTGAGCCAACTCAATAACTTAGTGCAGAAGTCTTTCTGAAGAACATTATTCTCTTTAATTCGGCTTCTTCTAAGTGTAAGCAGTGCTGTGCGTGCCTATGATGGTAAACGGTACAGGGTGATTGTTGAAGAAGAATTTCATGAAATTACCTGAATTTCAATCTAGTATGGAAAATATAATAATAATAATCTATTGAAACCTGTATGACCAAATACATGATATAGGATACGTCGACATACAAACAGATATGAATATAAAATACAGAATATAGATGGACATGAATATAAAAATACAAGTGCGAAAAAAAATACAGACATGTTAAACTCTTGGGGTATCAAGTTTGAATGTTCCGGGACGCTGTAGAATAGTACATTGTATATCTAGTAGGAAAGGCTGAACATTCCCGGTATACATACCTACTATTTTTCAAAGGACATAAATTATTAAAATATATTGTTAAAATTTTGAAATGAGCATCATTAATTTTTTTCACAAATAAAGAGTGCCATGAAATTTGTTTTGTAACTATGGAAACAAAGTAATATTGAATTGACAAACTTGACGCATACAAAGTTTATTTTTTGGCGAGTTCCCAAAGCGTTTTCCGAGTTTTCGAACGGAAATGCAAAAGTAAAGTGTAACATGATGGAGTGATGATGACTGTTCCATTTCTGGGACTCCCCCAGAACTCACGGAGGCAGTAAATACTGTTCCATTGGATCCAGAAAATGTTGTAATGGCACACTTATTGGAGCTTGGTTCCGAAATTAAATCTTCAACTTTGTGGGCGAACTATTCAATGTTGTTGAAGGCAACCCTTAAATAGACATGATGTGGATATATCTAAATATCCAAAACTTCGTTCATTATTGAATGGCAGACAGAAGGTTATAGGGTAAAAAAAATTCAAGATTTTTAACTGAAGAACAAATCAAAAATTTATACGGGAAGCTTCGGATAAAGAATATTTAATGATTTAGATCACAGTCACAAAACTTCAATTTTCATTCGGATTATTTACATATTTATTTATTATTGTATTAATATTTGGTATTTCTAGAGCTTGTAGAATGGACGAGTTAGTTGAATTGACCTTACAAGATGTAGGAGAACCACAATCAAAGCTTTTAGTCAGCATACCAGACTCTAAAACATATTATGTTTTTGTGTTTTCAGAAAAACTTGTTCTCAATCATTTTTTCAGTTTACAAATAACGGCAAGGAATAATATTTCCAACAGTTACTTCCGTTGCCGTTGTCACTAAGTGCAAGGAAATATTGACTTTTTCTTTCAAAAATGTCAATCAAGGTATGTAGTTTTTATTTCATGTTTGATAAGGTAAATTGGTCGATTATTTACTCAGTTATTAATAGTTATTTTCTGTGCTGTTATAAGAATGAACGTGCGTACATCTTCAACTTTGTTAGACTTTACAAAAAATGCACCACGACTACCCGCTCTGAGAAAATATTTAATAGATAGCCTGAAATCTCTATAAAAACATATCAAAAATTTGCTTGCTCATACTTGCATTTTTTTTAAATATTCAATCAATTGTGAGCCTCTGCAAGAGTGTATCAAAAATGCATCAAATATATTTTGACCACAATGAATTAACACTTCATTATTTTGTAAAAAATCGACTTTTTTGATAGAATGTGACTGTCTATAAAAAACAATATTTTAAGAAGATTTTGGATACTGATTTTGCTAATTGAAGTTAAATATTCAAAAAGTAATCATTTAAAACATTTGATAATACCAAAATTACCCCCTTTGAAACCAACCGCTTTGCGACAAATTTTCCTATGGTTCTTGTGAGCTTTGAAAACAATTCAGCAAAAAGAAGGCTTAAATCTGTGACACGTTCTTTTAATATTATTCATGATTCTCATCAGCCTTAGAAGCAATTCCGCGCGCGAAAAAAAGATCGAATCTGTTTTTTTTCGAATTACCCCTTCTAAAAACCACCCTTTCGTGACAAGATTTTTTAAATATTTTTTCCCTGATTCTCGTCAGCCTTAAAAGCAATTAATTCCGCGAAAAAAAGGCTTGGATCTGGGTTTTTTTTGTCCAACCACCCCTTCGTGACAATGTTTTTTACACGCTTTATATTAGCTTCACTTGTATGTTTGTAACCGTATGTTTGTTTGTAAACGACTCCTTTGAGCGCGATTTTGACCCACTTCTAGACCTACGAATGATTTGAAATTTGGCAGGTGTACATAATTCGGTGACAATGCATTGAGAAATTAAAAAAAAAAAAAATAGAGGACGAGTTTTGTGATTATGGTCCGAATCGCTTCAAAATTGGTATCTGAGGGTTTTCGTGGTCAGAGATTATGATTCTTTTGTCAAAACTAAAAAATGCAAGATGGCGGCTCCAAAATGGTAGAAGAGTTTTGTGATTATGGTCCTGTTCTATTCAAAATTGGTATGTGGGGGTTATTGGGGTCCAATAGTATGATTCTTTTGTAAAAATTGGAAAATTCCCGATGGCGGCTCCAAAATGGCGGACGAGTTTTGTGATTATGGTCCGATTCTATTCAAAATTGGAGAAAAATAGTTAAAAAATGAAATAATAATAATAATAGTTTGAAAAACTAAAAAACACGCTTTAATAGAAAACAAAACAGACTCCTTTGGGCGCGATTTTGACCCACTTTAAACGGTCAGATTTCATTCAAACTTTGTAGATTTATCGAGGACCGATGACAATACACTAATTTGATAAAATTATTCCATTTTTCAATAGCAAAAAAATAATAGTTAAGAAAACTAAAAAACACGCTTTTATAAATAAAACACGTTTTTATAAATAAACCAAACTAAAAAGTAGAAAATAAATAATACTTTAAAAAAACTAAAAAACACGCTTAAAAAAACTGAAAATAGAAAATAAATTTTAATAAATTTGAAATGAAGAATAGTGTCCAAAATTTTAATAAATATACATTAATAATAGTGTAAATGAGGAAAAAATGTATTTTATTTTAAAATAATAATAATAGTTAAAACAAACTAAAAAAACACGCTTTTATAAATAAAACAAACTAAAAGTAGGAATAATATAGTTTAAAAACTAAAATTTTAGAAAACCATACTAAAAATATAAAAGAAAAAATTATTTTTTCTTAATTTTATTTTTTTAAAAAAAGCGTGGGGTCTGGTATCAATATAATAGTACATTCACACCTGGGGCGTAAAGTAAGAAATGTCTCAGATCACAGGTAATTGATACCATGCACCCTACGCTTTTTTTTAATAAAATACATTTTTTTCTTAATTTATATTTTTTTAGTCTGGTTTTCTATAAAAGCGTGTTTTTTAGTTTTTTTAAACTATTATTTATTTTTACCATGATTCTCGTCGTCGCCTTCAGAACAGTTCGCGAAAAAAAAACACCCCTTCCAAAACCTCCCCTTTTTGACAAATAACAATTTCTTATTTTTTTCATGATTTTTAACAGCCAAAGAGGCGATTCCAAAAAAAAAATTAATTAGTTCCGTTTTTTTCGACATGTGGACCACTTTGAGATGGTTGAAAGGCAAATATATAACGCTGAGCTCCTGTCCTGTCCGTACATAAGATTAATTTTCTGATGATGAGTAATGTCTTCCAGTGACAAATTAGCCGGTTATATACGATAATAATCAGGTCGTTAACACGTCTGGACATTCACAAGTTCGCAAAGTCACGGTTTGGATCGACTGATGGGTTTCTAGAAGAAAGCTTTCACACTTCGAAACAAATATAGGTAGTTGGAAGGATTGATTCAGATAAATCCAATTAGGAAAATGTGACCTCTTCGAGAGTTCAGGCTTCGGGGACTTTTGATTATTTCGAGATATTGTAGGACCAACATGAATACCAAGAACATTCCTTCATTTCAAAGTTTTTTTCGAAAATATGAACTTGAATTTAAA
The DNA here is from genome assembly GCA_018342105.1 of Gonioctena quinquepunctata. Lineage (NCBI taxonomy): Eukaryota > Metazoa > Arthropoda > Insecta > Coleoptera > Chrysomelidae > Gonioctena > Gonioctena quinquepunctata. The sequence continues at coordinate 305,685 of JAFIRS010000242.1, forward strand.
AAATTATAGTTTGGAAAACTTAAAGAAAAACACGCTTATTACTTATAAGGATTAAAAAGTTGAAAATAATAATGATAGTCTTTGATCAGAAAATGTTATCTTGTGTAAAAAAAGCGTGAGGTGCTTGACATGAGTTATCTTAATCATTATGAAAAGTAAGTGCGAAGAGCACCTCACGCTTTTTTTACATAAGAGACCATTTTCTGCTCAAATACTATTATTATTATTTTTAAGTTTTTAGTCCTTATTACTATATTAGCGTGTTTTTTAGTTTTTTTGGACTATAATTTTATTTTCAACTTTTTAGTCCATATTGCTACAGAAGACTAAAAAAGACCACGCGAGAAAAACTCTTCGATTTATTCATCCCCATGGGATGGAAGTTTATACGAAATTATGGTGAAGGAGATGCATGCTGACTTATGGTTAATGAGATGCATGCTGCCTTTCATGAATCTGCGCATTCGCCATATCTTCGAAATGTTAATAATTTTTTTCTGACGATCTTAGTAAGACTACCTACCAGGTCATAGCTATGAAATTATTGTATTGTCATCGGTTCTCAATCGTGTGCAACATTTCAAATAGTTAAAGTGGGTCAAAATTAATTTCGAAGGTTCCGTTACCTAGTCATACATACATGATGTTTCATAATTGAAAGCTGATCCTAAAGGGCGATAATCCTTGGATGATTTTAAGAAAAAATCTTCATATGAACATAAGTCCGCAACCGCTTTATTTCTGAGATACACGATGTTGAAATTAAACAAACAAATCAGTTCTTCCCCAATATCTCTAAAACCGCTTTGGCTTTTTTTTTCCAATTTTGGTACATGCAAAGTGGGCATAAAAATAATTTTTTTCCATGATAAAGGATTTCTTAATTTTCATCAGTGCCATATTTTTTATCAAAATAATTATACGCCACTGTCTTCTCTCCAAATAAATATTATTTTTGTAATTATCCTCTATCTTCTCATAAAAATGGTATCTTGGCTTTTTTTCGTCCGGCGAACGGTTTTTGAGTTAGAAAATAAAATGCATTCATTTGCTTGTCCCCATGCGGTTCAAAGACAGTTGAAGGAACGGGAGCAGGAATACATGGGGTAAGGCCAAGAAGGGACTACATAATACCATTTGGCAAATGCTCCACGATATTCCAAGCTCAAACACATGCTATTATGCTATGCATTCAGAAGAATCTAGAAAGTGGTTATAGGAAAAAACACATCTACATTCTATCTGATAGTCAAAGTGCTATCAAAGCACTCAACTCTATACAAATAAAGTCTAAACTGGTCTGGGACTGCCTCCAGAACCTGATCGAGCTGGCAAAACACAACAAGGGAAATTGTATTCACGGACGAAGCTAGTTTTACTAAAACCAGGATCAGAAATTTTCATAATAATCATTTTTGGGCCGAGGAAAATCCGCATGCAATCGTGGAATCTCATCCCCAGGAGCAGTTCTCATTAAATGTCTGGGCTGGAATTATTGGAGATTACCTAATTGGACCTTTTTTTACCACGCAGATTAAATGGACTATTATCGCCGATTTCTTGAAGATAATTAGCCAATTGTGTTGGAAGATGTTCCTATTTTAATGTGGTTTATGCACGATGGTGCATCTGCTCATTTTAGTGCTCTGGCACGCGACTATTTAAACCAAAACTTTAATAATCGCTGGATAGGTCGTGGGGGAACAGAGTCATGGCCAGCAAGATCCCCAAACTTACACAGTCTTGATTATTTTTTTTGGGGACATCTTGAAACTTTGGTGTACAGTCAACCAATTCTAACTCAGGAAGAATTGCGAAACCGCGTAATAGTTTCCTGTGAAGCACTAAGGAATTCTTCAGGAATTTTCCAAAGAGTACGCGAGTCAATGAAAAGGAGGGCTGAACTGTGCATACTTGCAGGAGGCGGAAATTTTGAACAGTTAATTTGATTCTGGTATTTTTTGTACATGATAGCTATATTTTTGAAAATATAAAATTAATTTTTATGCGTACTTATTAGAAAAACTAAATAATAGTTAAAATTATAAAAATCTTGCCTAGATCCTTTGGTTACCACAATTGTGAAATTAAGACTAAGAGTAAAAATCGAATAGGGACAAGCAAATTAATGTATTTTATTTTCTAAATCGAAAATCGTTCGCCGGACGAAAAAAAGGCAAGAAACCGTTTTTATGAGAAGATAGAGGACAATTACAAAAATAATATTTGTTTGGAAAAAAGACAGTGGCATATCATTATTTTGATCAAAAATATGACAGGGCATGTTAACAGGGACCCCACTGATGAAAATTAAGAAATCCTTTATCATGGAAGAAATGTATTTTTATGCGTACTTTGCATGTACCAAAATTGAAAAAAAAAAACAAAGCGGTTTCAGAGATATTGGGAAAACTGATTCTTTTGTTAAATTTTAACATCCTGTAGGTATCTCAGAAATTAAGCGGTTACGAACCTATGTTCATATGAAGAATTTTTCTTAAAATCATCCAAGGATTATCGTCCCTTTGGGATCAGCATTCAATTATGAAACACCCTGTACATATAGGTGAAGTTAATAAAGCATGTATAACAAATACATAAACATACTATTTAAATTCTTCTGGTACATTTCTTAGGATACGAATACACAAACTACTAGAGAATTCTTTCGATTGTGTCTTTTAAGTTCTTAGAATACCACCTACAGTGGATATCACTATCCAGCTTCGAAAAAAATTATATAACTATATTTGTAGATGAACTGGAAGCCACATTTTTCAACCAAATGTATTGAAATGTGGAACAATACTTATTCATTATAGAATAAAAATACTATTATTTGGTTATCATGTCTCTATCGACTGGCCTATAACTGTCAATAATATTTTGTTTACTCATTTTCTGCGGTCAAAATTAATTCGAGAATTCTAATGATAATTGCTTCCCACAATCTCGATTTTTATATGATGGCGAAAGCAACAACAATTCTATAACAGTAGCAACAAAAAATAATGGTATAAGCGAGTTAAATTTTGCCAGAAAATAACAAAGGTGCTAGGCCATCTTGACGTTAGGCTAGCAAAGTCTTGCTTTTGCGAATTATTCAAGAGTCACAAGTGTTTTGAATCATCATGTAATTACGAATATATAAAAGGTGTGTTATCATAGCCAGAAGGCTGGCGCTACCTCAATTATTTCTCCATCCATACGGGGCATATGGTTTTGGGTGCTTTAACACAAGTGTTTTGAATCATCATGTGATTACGAATATACAGGGTGATTCAAAAATACTTTGACAAACTTCAGGAGGTGATTCCTCACAATATTCTAATATGAATTGTCCAAATAAATATATGTTTGGAAACGCTTCGTTTCCAAGATACAGGGTATTAAAGTTTTGTTTTTATTTTCGTTTTTTTTTTAATAACTTTCGAAATACTGACCTTAATTAAACGAAAATTGGTATTGAGAGGTTTTTTGAGGTGTCGAATTCGAACCTGATGTTATCATTGCTCTTACTCGTAGGGGGCGCCACCTACACGTCTTTTTCTTTTTTGAAGATTCAAAACTTTTTTGAGCGTACTTCTAGCACATTTTTCAGTAAAAAAAAATCAATTCTCTTATCATACCTATAAGCAACCGTTTTCTAGATATTTGGACTTGAAAAATTCAAGTCGATTATTTGATAATCGATGGGTGTTGAAGTTATTACCATTATTTTGCATTTTTCACAAGAATGCTTAGGAAATTAATTTGACGTTTAAGCAGTTTTGTTTTTTTGTAGGGGGCGCCACCTATTCAATTCATTTTTACTCGTTTGAAATAGTTATTTTTGTATCAAGGGTGCAAAATCTGTAATTGTTTTAATAAAATTTGCAAGAGATATCAACATTTTATTTCAAGAAATTTTTAATATGTAGAATAAAATAAAGGAAACTAAATTGTATTCAAATGAATTGTTCAAAGTGTCCACCTTCAGCGAAGATACAGGCATTCAGTCTTCTAGTAATTGAATCTCGTACCCGCTCAAAAGTGATTGGTTTGTATCTTATTGTTTCACAGGCGTCTACTATTCGGTTTCTTAGATCTTCCTCGCTACTGGAGTTTTATAAACTAGTAACTGGTTAGGTTCTTCTACACCCCTACCTATCCATTGATTTGGTTAGACAGTGTTAAGGAATTCCCTGGCTACAACTCTAAAATGGGCCGGAGCCCCATCATGCATAAGCCACATGCGGATACGAATTTCTAATGGTACATTCTGACGTAGTCTCGGTAATTCATTTCCTAAAAAGTCTCTGTAAGTTGCGCCATTCAGTCGGAACGGAAGAAAGAAATAATAATAACAAACTTTATTCATGGTAAGTATAAATTTCAATTGCATACAAAACGATAAGAACAAGTTGAGGTGCGATAAGTACTGTTGTACTTGTTTCGCAATAAAAATAACAGAGGTAGAGAATAATTAATCAATATAAATAGACAATAAAATTTCCTAAATTACCTAAATAATCAATAAATTTTCCTATCTGTGACATTGTGTAAAAAGAAGAAAAATTAAAATATGAGCTATTTAACAAATTCATAATAATATAGATAAAAATTGTTTAAAACAGGGATAGAAAATTCATAAACATATAGATACATCAAATGGAACGATTATAGAAAATACATAAGATTGGTATCAGTTTGCCATAGGATATTCATTCAAGTAGATTTATTACAAATTGTCGTTCTTTTTCAAAGAGGAATAGTTTCAATTTATTCTTGAACATAGGTCTCGAAGTTATGTTTTTCATGTTGTCTGGTAGTGTATTATAAAACTTAACTGCAGAGTAGGAGTATGCCCTTTGAGATATAGATTTTTCCAGTATAGTTGGAAAAGTGAGTTGCGTATGGTGACGTGTGTTGTATTGATGGTTCCTAGATTATGCTTTATTTCCACTGAAATGGTAATTCACGTTAGTACAATAATAATATAGTTGTCTAAGGTCCATAATTCGACATTCTTTATATAGTCTATCAAGTAATTATCAATTACATTCACAGAAAATTGATACTGATAATGTATTTCACTAACTGCGTGCGGATTTTCCAGAGCCCAAACATGATTTTATAAAAGATTGTGATAGCATTTCGGGAGAAGTTTGCTTCGTCCGTAAAGTCTTAAAAATTGAGAATTTCCAGCCAATTTTCTCAAAAACCACTGAAACAGTAAGTCGTTGGGGAAAGTCTGGTGGCAAAAGAGCTTGTACCCTTTGAATATGGTATGGATAAAATTGTTAATCGTGGTTAATGGTCCGAACTGTGGCTGAGTAGAATTGAGAGCTTCAGCAATTATTCTTGTACTTGTTTCTGCATTCTCCTCGAGAGCGTTCAAAACAGCTTCTTCTAATTCTGGGGTTCGGACTGCTCGTGGTCTTCCAATAATATCAGCTGCCCTCTTAAAGCTACCTGTTTCTGCCAAACGACGGTGGGGACTGGTAAATTTTGGGGCTGAAGGCAGTACTCGACTAGGAAATCGCTCCTGGTGAATACGTCTTGCTTCCTCAAGGCCATAAACGAAATGCATATCGGCTAAATGAGCATTATTGTTTAAATAATACATTTTTTCAAAATTAGTGTTTAAAACTTACAGAAACTTCAATAAAACAACAAAACGTTTAACTGTCACATAATATGTGATTATCAAAACTATTTGAACGTCAAATTCATTTCCTAAGCATTCTTGTGAAAAATGCAAAATAATGGTTGTAACAAGGGTAGCTTTTTTACGTAGATATGATAGAGGAATTGATTTTTTTACTGAAAAATGTGCTAAAAGTACGCTCAAAAAAGCTATTAATTTTCAAAAAAGAAAAACGTGTAGGTGGCGCCCCCTACAAGTAAGAGCAATGATCAGGTTCGAATTCGACACCTCAAAAAACCACTCAACACCAATTTTCGTTTAATTAAGGTCAGTATTTCGAAAGTTATTTTACAAAAACGAAAATAAAACTTCAACACCCTGTATCTTGGAAACGAACCGTTTCCGGACATATATTTATTTGGACAATTCATATTAGAATATTGTGAGGAATCACCTCCTGAAGTTTGTCAAAGTACTTTTGAATTACCCTGTATAATAACGAGAGCAACAACAATTCTGTAACAATAGCAACAAAAAATAATGGTATAAGCGAGTTTAAATTTTGGAATCTTGACGTTAGGCTAGCAAAGTCTTGCTTTTGCGAATTATTCAAGAGTCACAAGTGTTTTGAATCATCATGTAATTACGAATATATAAAAGGTGTGTTATCATAGCCAGAAGGCTGGCGCTACCTCAATTATTTCTCCATCCATACGGGGCATATGGTTTTGGGTGCTTTAACACAAGTGTTTTGAATCATCATGTGATTACGAATATACAGGGTGATTCAAAAATACTTTGACAAACTTCAGGAGGTGATTCCTCACAATATTCTAATATGAATTGTCCAAATAAATATATGTTCGTTTCCAAGATACAGGGTATTAAAGTTATATTTTTATTTTCGTTTTTTTTTAATAACTTTCGAAATACTGACCTTAATTAAACGAAAATTGGTATTGAGAGGTTTTTTGAGGTGTCGAATTCGAACCTGATGTTATCATTGCTCTTACTCGTAGGGGGCGCCACCTACACGTCTTTTTCTTTTTTGAAGATTCAAAACTTTTTTGAGCGTACTTCTAGCACATTTTTCAGTAAAAAAAAATCAATTCTCTTATCATACCTATAAGCAACCGTTTTCTAGATATTTGGAGTTGAAAAATTCAAGTCGATTATTTGATAATCGATGGGTGTTGAAGTTATTACCATTATTTTGCATTTTTCACAAGAATGCTTAGGAAATTAATTTGACGTTTAAGCAGTTTTGTTTTTTTGTAGGGGGCGCCACCTATTCAATTCATTTTTACTCGTTTGAAATAGTTATTTTTGTATCAAGGGTGCAAAATCTGTATTTGTTTTAATAAAATTTGCAAGAGATATCAACATTTTATTTCAAGAAATTTTTAATATGTAGAAAAAAATAAAGGAAACTAAATTGTATTCAAATGAATTGTTCAAAGTGTCCACCTTCAGCGAAGATACAGGCATTCAGTCTTCTAGTAATTGAATCTCAAAAATTATTGGTGTGTTTCTTATTATTTCACAGGTGTCTATTATTCGGTTTCTTAGATCTTCCTCGTTCGCTACTGGAGTTTTATAAACTAGTAACTGGTTAGGTTCTTCTACACCCCTACCGATCCATTGATTTGGATAGACAGTGTTAAGGAATTCCCTGGCTACAACTCTAAAATGGGCCGGAGCCCCATCATGCATAAGCCACATGCGGATACGAATTTCTAATGGTACATTCTGACGTAGTCTCGGTAATTCATTTCCTAAAAAGTCTCTGTAAGTTGCGCCATTCAGTCGGAACGGGAGAAAGAAATAATAATAACAAACTTTATTCATGGTAAGTATAAATTTCAATTGCATACAAAACGATAAGAACAAGTTGAGGTGCGATAAGTACTGTTGTACTTGTTTCGCAATTAAAATAACAGAGGTAGAGAATAATGAATCAATATAAATAGACAGTAGAATTGCCTAAATTACCTAAATAATCAATAAATTTTCCTATCTGTGACATTGTGTAAAAAGAAGAAAAATTAAAATGTGAGCTATTTAACAAATTCATAATAATATAGATAAAAATTGTTTAAAACAGGGATAGAAAATTCATAAACATATAGATACATCAAATGGAACGATTATAGAAAATACATAAGATTGGTATCAGCTTGCCATAGGATATTCATTCAAGAAGATTTATTACAAATTGTCGTTCTTTTTCAAAGAGGAATAGTTTCAATTTATGCTTGAACATAGGTCTCGAAGTTATGTTTTTCATGTTGTCTGGTAGTGTATTATAAAACTTAACTGCAGAGTAGGAGTGTGCCCTTTGAGATATAGATTTTTTCAGTATAGTTGGAAAAGTAAGTTGCGTATGGTGACGTGTGTTGTATTGATGGTTCCTAGATTTTGCTTTATTTCCACTGAAATGGTAATTCACGTTAGTACAATAATAATATAGTTGTCTAAGGTCCATAATTCGACATTCTTTATATAGTCTATCAATAATTATCAATTACATTTACAGAAAATTGATACTGATAATGTGCGGATTTTCCAGAGCCCAAACATGATTTTATAAAAGTTTGTGATAGCATTTCGGGAGAAGTTTGCTTCGTCCGTAAAGTCTTAAAAATTGAGAATTTCCAGCCAATTTTCTCGAAAAACCACTGAAACAGTAATTCGTTGGGGAAAGTCTCGTGGCAAAAGAGCTTGTCCCCTTTGAATATGGTATGGATAAAATTGTTAATCGTGGTTAATGGTCCGAACTGTGGACTGAGTAGAATTGAGAGCTTCAGCATTTATTCTTGTACTTGTTTCTGCATTCTCCTCGAGAGCGTTCAAAACAGCTTCTTCTAATTCTGGGGTTCGGACTGCTCGTGGTCTTCCAATAATATCAGCTGCCCTCTTAAAGCTACCTGTTTCTGCCAAACGACGGTGGGGACTGGTAAATTTTGGGGCTGAAGGCAGTACTCGACTAGGAAATCGCTCCTGGTGAATACGTCTTGCTTCCTCAAGGCCATAAACGAAATGCATATCGGCTAAATGAGCATTATTGTTTAAATAATACATTTTTTCAAAATTAGTGTTTAAAACTTACAGAAACTTCAAAAAACAACAAAACGTTTAACTGTCACATAATATGTGATTATCAAAACTATTTGAACGTCAAATTCATTTCCTAAGCATTCTTGTGAAAAATGCAAAATAATGGTTGTAACAAGGGTAGCTTTTTTACGTAGATATGATAGAGGAATTGATTTTTTTACTGAAAAATGTGCTAAAAGTACGCTCAAAAAAGCTATTAATTTTCAAAAAAGAAAAACGTGTAGGTGGCGCCCCCTACAAGTAAGAGCAATGATCAGGTTCGAATTCGACACCTCAAAAAACCACTCAACACCAATTTTCGTTTAATTAAGGTCAGTATTTCGAAAGTTATTTTACAAAAACGAAAATAAAACTTCAACACCCTGTATCTTGGAAACGAACCGTTTCCGGACATATATTTATTTGGACAATTCATATTAGAATATTGTGAGGAATCACCTCCTGAAGTTTGTCAAAGTACTTTTGAATTACCCTGTATAATAACGAGAGCAACAACAATTCTGTAACAATAGCAACAAAAAATAATGGTATAAGCGAGTTTAAATTTTGGAATCTTGACGTTAGGCTAGCAAAGTCTTGCTTTTGCGAATTATTCAAGAGTCACAAGTGTTTTGAATCATCATGTAATTACGAATATAAAAAAGGTGTGTTATCATAGCCAGAAGGCTGGCGCTACCTCAATTATTTCTCCATCCATACGGGGCATATGGTTTTGGGTGCTTTAACACTTTGATGAATAATCTCCACTCATTAGCCATTAATAAACATTTTACGTACGATAATAAACGGGTCGTAAACACGTCCGTAATTCGACGGCGGATACGCTCGGAATAGCTCTATATTCGAAAAATATTGATCCAAAGTTGTTCGCGCAGGATGAGTGCTGAATTTCCTCTTACATTCATTATTTTCTGTACTCATTCTGTTAAACATCCTATTATTACGATCAAATAAGCTTTTTTATTGATGTTGAAATATTTGCTTTTGCGCACGATCCAACTTCGTGGAAGATGAACTTCACTGAACTAAATATATAATAGTTTAAAAAAACTAAAAAACACGCTTTTATAGAAAACCAGACTAAAAAAATATAAATTAAGAAAAAAATGTATTTTATTAAAAAAAAGCGTAGGGTGCATGGTATCAATTACCTGTGATCTGAGACATTTCTTACTTTACTGCCCTAGGTGTGTAATGTACTATATAATTATTGATACCATGCACCCCACGCTTTTTTTAAATAAAATAAATTTTTTTCTTATTTTCTATTTTTTTAGTCTGGTTTTCTATAAAGGCGTGTTTTTTTTTCATTTATAAAATATTTATTAACAAATGGATAAGTTTTTTTTTTTCAATAAAATATTTATTAAGGTAAAGATGAATATAAAATATAAAATGTAAATAAGTAAAATGTTCTATTCAAAACTGTGATTTGGTGTCCTCTTGATCATAGAAGAGGACGTATGCTTCTCCACTCACGATAGATTTTGGTGATAGCGGTGATACTCTCGAGTCATTGTACTCGTGCCATGTGCCTGCATAAGGGTGCCTACAGTAAGCCGCGTAGTGTCCATTAAAAGTTGTTTTCTAGTTTTTTTAAATTATTATTTATTTTCAACTTTTTAGTTTAGTTTTCTATTAACGCGTGTTTTTAGTTTTTCAAACTATTATTATTATTATTAATTTTATTTAACTATTATTCTCCAATATTGAATAGAATCGGACCATAATCACAAAACTCGAGGCCATTTTGGAGCCGCCATCTTGAATCCTTCAATTTTGACAAAATAATCATAATCTCCGACCCCAAAAACCCCCATATACCAATTTTGAATAGAATCAGACCATAATCACAAAACTCGGCCGCCATTTTAAAACCACCATCTTGAATTTTTCAATTTTTACAAAAGAATCATAATATTCGACCCCAAAAACCCCCACATACCAATTTTGAATAGAATCAGACCATAATCACAAAGACTCGTCCACCATTTTGAAGCCGCCATCTTGAATTTTTCAATTTTACACAAAAATTTCTTAATTCTCCGACCACGAAAACCCTCAGTTACCAATTTTGAAGCGAATCGGACCATAATCACAAAACTCGTACGCCATATTGGAGCCGCCATTTTGTTTTTTTTTACACAAAAATTTCTTAATGCATTGTCACCGGAATTATGTACACCTGCCAAATTTCAAATCATACGGACGTCTGGAAGTAGGTCAAAATCGCGCCCAAAGGAATCGGTTACAAACAAACAAACATACAAGTGAAACTAATATAAAGCGTGTAAAAAAGGTAAAGTGTTTTTTTAGGTCTTACAGGAAGTTAAAAAAAAATGGTTTAAAATTATTTTTAACCGCCAACTTAGTTGCAAAGCAACCCTCGGAAGTCAGAGACTTGTGTGAGTTAAGAAGACGGGGACCTTAGCTTTTTAAGTGTCATCCGAAGCACTACTCGGCTGGTAACCGTGGACAGTCCGAAGGATTGATATCTAAATACCAAGAATGTTCGGTTGGTGACCTATCTCCTCCCGCTCAACAAAACTACAGAAATAAATTTTTATTTCAGTAGCCGTGCCGATAATCGAACTCGGACCATCTGGACATCAGCCAGCGCATCTACGCTCACGGCCACCAACCCAGTATATTCATATATATATATATATATATATATATATATATATATAACGAGAATATGAGAAATCTGTTACGAATCCAAAGGAGATCACCATCCGTCTACAGCCTGTTTCATGGTTTCCCAATCATCAGGACGGCTTGTGGTCTCTTTCAAATTCGTATCAGATATCTCGTAGGTTATTACCAATCGGTACGTACGGAAATATGAACAGTATCAAATTATAGATAGCGACACCTATAATCTGTGTGGTGGAGCTTAGACCTGTCATCGTGGAATTTTGAAGATACGAGATTTCGTACAACATCAATAGGTCACCGACAGATGCCAGCATAGACCAACCCACGATACCAATAGTCGTACTCCTAGTGCGTTTTAGGGACGCAATACAAATAACGAGAATATGAGAAATCTGTTACGAATCCAAAGGAGATCACCATCCGTCTACAGCCTGTTTCATGGTTTCCCAATCATCAGGACGGCTTGTGGTCTCTTTCAAATTCGTATCAGATATCTCGTAGGTTATTACCAATCGGTACGTACGGAAATATGAACAGTATCAAATTATAGATAGCGACACCTATAATGCGTGTGGTGGAGCTTAGACCTGTCATCGTGGAATTTTGAAGATACGAGATTTCGTACAACATCAATAGGTCACCGACAGATGCCAGCATAGACCAACCCACGATACCAATAGTCGTACTTCTAGTGCGTTTTAGGATCGCAATACAAATAACGAGAATATGAGAAATCTGTTACGAATCCAAAGGAGATCACCATCCGTCTACAGCCTGTTTCCATGGTTTCCCCAATCATCAGGACGGCTTGTGGTCTCTTCAAATTCGTATCAGATATCTCGTAGGTTATTACCAATCGGTACGTACGGAAATATGAACAGTATCAAATTATAGATAGCGACACCTATAATCTGTGTGGTGGAGCTTAGACCTGTCATCGTGGAATTTTGAAGATACGAGATTTCGTACAACATCAATAGGTCACCGACAGATGCCAGCATAGACCAACCCACGATACCAATAGTCGTACTCCTAGTGCGTTTTAGGACGCAATACAAATAACGAGAATATGAGAAATCTGTTACGAATCCAAAGGAGATCACCATCCGTCTACAGCCTGTTTCATGGTTTCCCAATCATCAGGACGGCTTGTGGTCTCTTTCAAATTCGTATCAGATATCTCGTAGGTTATTACCAATCGGTACGTACGGAAATATGAACAGTATCAAATTATAGATAGCGACACCTATAATCTGTGTGGTGGAGCTTAGACCGTCATCGTGAATTTTGAAGATACGAGATTTCGTACAACATCAATAGGTCACCGACAGATGCCAGCATAGACCAACCCACGATACCAATAGTCGTACTCCTAGTACGTATTAGGACGCAATACAAATAACGAGAATATGAGAAATCTGTTACGAATCCAAAGGAGATCACCATCCGTCTACAGCCTGTTTCATGGTTTCCCAATCATCAGGACGGCTTGTGGTCTCTTTCAAATTCGTATCAGATATCTCGTAGGTTATCACCAATCGGTACGAACGGAAATATGAACAGTATCAAATTATAGATAGCGACACCTATAATCTGTGTGGTGGAGCTTAGACCTGTCATCGTGGAATTTTGAAGATACGAGATTTCGTACAACATCAATAGGTCACCGACAGATGCCAGCATAGACCAACCCACGATACCAATAGTCGTACTCCTAGTGCGTTTTTAGGACGCAATACAAATAACGAGAATATGAGAAATCTGTTACGAATCCAAAGGAGATCACCATCCGTCTACAGCCTGTTTCATGGTTTCCCAATCATCAGGACGGCTTGTGGTCCCTTTCAAATTCGTATCAGATATCTCGTAGGTTATTACCAATCGGTACGTACCGAAATATGAACAGTATCAAATTATAGATAGCGACACCTATAATCTGTGGTGGAGCTTAGACCGTCATCGTGAATTTTGAAGATACGAGATTTCGTACAACATCAATAGGTCACCGACAGATGCCAGCATAGACCAAACCCACGATACCAATAGTCGTACTCTAGTGCGTTTTAGGACGCAATACAAATAACGAGAATATGAGAAATCTGTTACGAATCCAAAGGAGATCACCATCCGTCTACAGCCTGTTTCAGGGTTTTCCCCAATCATCAGGACGGCTTGTGGTCTCTTCAAATTCGTATCAGATATCTCGTAGGTTATTACCAATCGGTACGTACGGAAATATGAACAGTATCAAATTATAGATAGCGACACCTATAATCTGTGTGGTGGAGCTTAGACCTGTCATCGGGGAATTTTGAAGATACGAGATTTCGTACAACATCAATAGGTCACCGACAGATGCCAGCATAGACCACCCCACGATACCAATAGTCGTACTCCTAGTGCGTTTTAGGGACGCAATACAAATAACGAGAATATGAGAAATCTGTTACGAATCCAAAGGAGATCACCATCCGTCTACAGCCTGTTTCATGGTTTCCCAATCATCAGGACGGCTGTGGGCCCCTTTCAAATTCGTATCAGATATCTCGTAGGTTATTACCAATCGGTACGTACGGAAATATGAACAGTATCAAATTATAGATAGCGACACCTATAATCTGTGTGGTGGAGCTTAGACCCGTCATCGTGGAATTTTGAAGATACGAGATTTCGTACAACATCAATAGGTCACCGACAGATGCCAGCATAGACCAACCCACGATACCAATAGACGTATTCTAGTGCGTTTTAGGGACGCAATACAAATAACGAGAATATGAGAAATCTGTTACGAATCCAAAGGAGATCACCATCCGTCTACAGCCTGTTTCATGGTTTCCCAATCATCAGGACGGCTTGTGGTCTCTTTCAAATTCGTATCAGATATCTCGTAGGTTATTACCAATCGGTACGTACGGAAATATGAACAGTATCAAATTATAGATAGCGACACCTATAATCTGTGTGGTGGAGCTTAGACCTGTCATCGTGGAATTTTGAAGATACGAGATTTCGTACAACATCAATAGGTCACCGACAGATGCCAGCATAGACCAACCCACGATACCAATAGTCGTACTCCTAGTGCGTTTTAGGGACGCAATACAAATAACGAGAATATGAGAAATCTGTTACGAATACAATTGAATTAACTTACTAATTCATGAAATTATTTTCAGTTCGTGTGTCAGCGTTAATAAAACTATTGTTTGAAGAGAAGATTCATTTTATGGTTGAAGAGTATTTTAATAATTCTTCATTCATTGTATTATATGTGACTGATGAAGGAACATCGAACGGAATCTGTTAAATTTCAAAAATAAGTGATGAATACAGGGAAACCACGTCAGTTTCTGTTTGAAACAGTTTATCTCGAAATCGGTTCGAAATCGAAATAGGATTATCTGAACAAAGTCAATATAAAATTGGATGTAGAGCTCAAAAATGAAGAAATATACAGGGTGTCCATTTGAAAAAATTGACATCCACTCATTTTTTCATGTGAACAAAGTATCTGCATTTATTAAAGACTCTGTATGAGGCAAATAAAAATATGACCCGAAGTGGAAATCCTCATGGTATCACTCCACTCCATTTCGAATTTGATCATCTTAGTACCAGAGAGTTCAGGATTATCAGCGTTTATAATAGTACATGTTTGGTGAACAAAAAATCGAAATGAATTTATATCGTCTAAACGGTAACAGATAGGTATAAATAAATAGTAAATGAAGTTGTTGACAAAGTGATGAGAAATCATATTATATTATATACAGGGTGTTCCATTCGAAAAATCGAAGTAGTCGCTACTTTATAGTAGAAGCGGCAACGCCGCATCGTCTAAAATTTTAGGCGTGTAGATCATATTAATTTAGGCATACTGTGGAATTTTCAGGTTGATCCGTTGTCTGGTTTGCCAGAAACGCTCATCGTGAAAAACCCTGTTTACGCCTAGTCGGGCATACAGCCACTCCTATCGAGATAGAATCCCAATGAGATAGGGGATACTATGGAGTGTTTCTTTCTGTCACTAGGTACCGCCGGTTGAAAGTTACTTTTTCCGGCGTACCTACAGGTGATTAAGCTTGATGAAGTTTTCATTTGTGGTGGGTCTCGCTTCTGCCAGAGTTCCTCGGATCTCTGACTGGTGACTACTCCGTACTGATGAGGGCCATAAGCCTGAAACCGGTATGCGGATCGTTAGGCGGACCTGGCATAAATTAAACATAATCAAGTTTAACAGAAAGGAACATATGCAATCAATTTTCATTTTCAATGGAAATTTGCATAGATTGGAAGGAATGGATATTTACCATAAGTGATTTAGTATACTTCTATTATTTGTTCGACCTTTTTCTGCACCTGGTACTAGAATTTTCGTTCTTTTCTGTCATACTGAACAAAACGGAAAGTATGTGATTTATTTGTTGGGTATATCAAGTCCAACAGATAATTACTGTGTTGGCGAACCTGACATTTCCACAAACGTCCTTGAAATCCCCTCGATTCAGGGAGAAAAATAGAACCAGTCCTATTCATTTTCATTCTTCAAACAGCCAAAAAAACTTTTTCCTAAGCCTTAGGTCAGTGAGGGAGGTTAGGTTGTCTGAAAAATGCAGTGTTGCACCATTGAAACGAATAAACCAATTAAATTCATTTAATTTTCACCAGAAAATGGTCTATGTTTTTTTCAGTGAAATATATGGGAATGTGGAGTAATCAATTTATTCTTCATACCAATTCACTACATTTTGTACTGATTATGTTTCGAATTTGAATCAATACCAAATACAGTAAGTTAGAATATATTCATGTTGATTATTCCACACTTTTTAGAGATCTCTGTATATTCACATTTTTGCCGTGTTTCTAAGAAAAAATTCTCATTTAATTAATTAAATAAGTTGTTTGGTAAAATATTTAATCTTTGGTACTCATTATTATTCCAATTTTGATGAACTTTAAACAGTTAGTCAATTTTTCTCTATCGCAAAGCAATATTTCACAACTTTTGAAATGTCCATTCATTGAATTCATATCAGTCCAAAAAAAAAAATATAAAATATAATAAACTATATCTTCATGTGTCAATTTTCTTGATATCCGAATTGAAATTATTATCAACGAAATGCTTTAATCAGCAGTCTATAGATCACACCATACTAACGGATGTGAAAAGTTATACAAAATACTTTCCAGATATTGAGTCAGTATCTTCCCAATTTCACCAAGCACATAAAATGGATATTCATGATGATCATTGTGGGCATTCACTTGATATTTATTGTATGTACATGCGTTATCTGGGGGGTTTGAATAATTTATTTTCCACTTCCTAGCGATCATAGCAAAAGATTTTAAAGGTAAAAAAAAAGAGTGTGCTTCAGACCACACGACTGAAATAAAACTTCTTTAGCTCCTTCTATATGTATGTATATATATATACAGTGTCCGGAAGTGAAAAAAAATATCTTTGTAGGTCAAAAAGTGCCGCTTATTATGTTTATGGGATATCCCAAATTTCAATCAATTACCTTCAAAACTAAAGGAGATACAAGGGGTGTACCATGATTGTGTTACATACGGTATATATACACTGTCCGGCATAAAGTTCGCAGCATACGGAAAACTTTTTTATTATAGATTTCTCAAAAAAAATGATTCGCGATAAAAACCTCTGCTTCATCCCAAACATGAATTGCGAATACCAAAATTGAATTTTATACGACCCTATACGAGGTAAATAGAAAAGTATTCTTTGTTTTCAAAATAATATGGTCCCATCACTTTATTTCTCGCGGTAGAATTCAAATTCATGGGGAAATATTGTTCTAAATCGAATGTTGATCCAGAAATTCGAATCATAGCCACATATGACCATTCAGGAGAACCATCCAACAGCTGAAACCATAATCATGGGAGATTTTAATGTACATAACGCTGCCTGGCTCAAATTCTCTAACAAAACAGATGATGCAGGTCGTCAAGCCGAGGCCTTCGCCATCACTCATGGTCTAGAACAACTGGTCGAGCTACCAACCCGCATCCCTGATGTCAACAACCAGTCTGCCAATACACTAGATCTTTTCCTCACCACCAATCCTGACCCGTATAGAATAGAAGTTTGTGCCCCACTTGGAAACTCTGACCACACCCTCATCTCCACAACATGCTCTTTCCATTTACCATCGAGCTGCACAATACCACCCCGTCTCATGTGGCATTACAATTCGGCCGACTGGGAAGGTCTTCGTATGTTTTTCTCAGCGTTTCCATGGAAGAGAGTTTGTTTCTCTTCAGTAGATCCAACACGATGTGCTGAGACAATTTCTGAAATCATCATGTTGGGGATGCAAACTTACATACCGAATACCGAAAGAAGAACATCATCCGATAAGACCTGGTTTAACAGAAACTGCTCTAGAGCTGTGGCTTCCAAACAGGCAGCATACCATCGATGGCTAAAAAATCCGGGCCCTGAGACCAGAGCAGCATATGTCGAGGCTAGAGGCATATGTAAAGAGACAATAGAATGCTCAAAAGATGCCCACAAAGCCAAAATAAGATCAAAACTTGCTGAATGTCCTAACGGATCCCGTTCATTTTGGTCTTTCGCCAAAGCTGTGGGAAGAAATTTCACTTCCAGCTCATTTCCTCCCCTAGTTGGTTGGTTGGTTGGTTTAAGGCTGACGAGCCAGAGACAGGGTTGGCACTTAGCTTCCCTTGACACTGCGACCAGCTGGGGTCTATTGTATCACTCTGTCGTCAGTGGTTCCTCATTCAAACAGGTTTGTGCCTTCAATTAGGTTTAGAAGCCTGTTGATAAGGTTCTTCGGATTCATGCCTGTTTCCGGGCTGATCTCTCCAAAGATTCTGTGTCGCCTACTACTTAGGGCGTCACAGTCGAAGATTGAAGACAAGAGTTAGACCCGAGGCCTCCCTCTGTCTCTTGATGACAAGCCATTCTTCAGTATCTATCCCCATGTCCTGGGTTTTGATGAGCTGAAGAATCTTTTTGGTTTCCATTTTACCAAATGGCTTTGGAATCCACTCTGTTTCCGGGAGTTTCTCAGTAGGTGTTCGACCATCTGCTGATCCCTCCTCGGTTGGGTTTACGGTTTCTGTTGCCGAGTGTGATTCAACTGGAATCTCCTCGACTTCCATACCCGCTATCGGTGTTGGGTCTTCTTCAACTGGAAGTTCCCCAGGGTTGTTTGTGTAGGGGAAAGGGTCGTCCACACCTGCGGTGCCCCCTGCGCAGGTGTAAGGCAGATTACTCTGGGAGGTCGCCATGTATCCCAGAGGCTCCGTTTTTTTTATACCTGACTGGCTCAGGTATCATCCATCCCTCGGCACGGGTCGCTTGACGCCTTGGATTAAGCCATGTTGTGGTGGCATTTGGTTTGAGATTGACTTAGAGATCCGCAGGTTTGGACCATTTCTGGTCATTCCCACTGGATTTTCCTTGTCAACCCCGTTATCCAGCGATACCACTTGGAGGTAGCCACCTAAGTTTCCGCAACCCATCTTCATCTCTCGTAGGAGGTGAACATGTGTTGACGCAAACTACTCGCCTTTCCTCCCCTAACCAAAGAAGATGGAACACTAGCAACGACTGCCCAGGAAAAAGCCAATATCTTTGCGCACCTATTTGCTGGAAATTCCACTCTGGATTCATCGGGAAAACAACCCCCGAACATTACACCTATTGACAGTCACATGCCCGAGATCACCTTTCGCCAACGTACTATCAGAAAGATTCTGCTGGGTCTCAACACCAACAAAGCCTGTGGATCTGACGGAATCCCGCCGATTGTTCTCAAGAAATGTGCCCCCGAACTAACACATGTTCTTTTGCAAGTTGTTCAACCACTCTTACAATTTGGGGGTATTTCCGTCCAATTGGAAAATTGCAAGAGTACAGCCAGTCCCTAAAAAAGGCAAAAAGGCCCTACCTAGCAACTACAGACCTATCGCACTGCTATCTATTATTTCAAAGGTCATGGAAAAAGCCATCAACATCGAGCTCATGAAATATCTGGAAGACTCAGGAATTGTCAACGATAGGCAATATGGCTTCCGCCATCAGAGATCAACTGGTGACCTGCTCGCTTACGTCTCACATATATGGCAGCTATCTATTGAAAAGCATGGAGAAACTTTAGCTGTGGCATTAGATATCTCCAAGGCGTTCGATCGAGTTTGGCACCAGGGACTCCTCGCCAAGCTTCCGTCTTATGGCTTGCCCCCTCAGCTGTGTTCTCTGCTTGCTAGTTTTCTCTCAAACAGGTCTCTCCATGTAGTGGTCGATGGAGTTTCATCTGACACTCTACTCATAAATGCTGGTGTTCCGCAAGGATCCATTCTCGCACCAACACTATTTCTACTTCACATTAACGACCTGTTGAAAGCAACTTCATGTCCAGTACACAGCTTTGCCGATGATAGTACCCTCCATACCGCTTTCTCTTCCAGGGCCCCTATATCAGCCCGTGAAACCAGAAATGAACGAGGAAGAAATGTTAATAATATAAATATGGACTTGGCAACAATTCTCGAATGGGGATCTAATAACTTGGTAGAATTCAATGCAAACAAAACACAAGCATGTCTTTCTCTAGAAAGCCGATCTCACTGTGCCTAACATAACTTTGTCAGGAGTAACCATACCACTGAAGCCATCCATATCGATGCCTGGTATTACTATCAGCAATAACCTTTCCTGGGAAAATCACTGAGGTCCATTGCCAAAAGTGCATCCCAAAACTTGGTTTTCTGTTTCGTGCCAAGAGCTATTTCACCCCAGTCAGCTGCTTATGATCTATAAGGCACAGATCCGACCTGTCCTGGAATACTGTTCCATATTTGGAGTGCGGCACCTAAACATATCCTGAGGCTATTGGATTCTGTCCAAAAAAGGGCAATTCGTCTCGTCGGTGATGCCTCGCTTACAAACTCGCTCACTTGTCTGGAACACCGTAGAAAAGTTGGCGATTTGTCTCTATTTTATAGATATTTTCATGGGCGATGCTCTTCTGAAATATCAACAATCGTTCCTGCTTTGGCAGTCTCTTTGAGATTAACCCGTCAAGTTCAGTCATCACACCCCTTCGTGGTCACTTTGGAAACCTGCAGAACATCACTTTCCAAAGACTCGTTCATCCAACGAACAGCGAGGCTTTGGAACTCATTGCCTAGGAGGTGTTCCCGAGGCATACAACCTTCAGAAATTTAAGAAGAACACCAACTCCTACCTTCTTTCCCTAGGGTTCTCACGATGTTCTCTGAACATTACAGGATATCCCTTTTCGTGGGAACCAGAACATAAAAAAAAAAAAAAAAAAAAATTTTCATATTTCAACTTTTTTTCCCATTTTTTCCTCATCGCCCTGTACAAGATGAGGAATATTATGCTAGACGAATGGTATATTAATAGATATGATGATATCACTCTCTAAATGTTTTCTCATTTCTCCCTTCCATCGGAAAATCACATTAATTGAATTATGTGACGGAATTTCACAAAATCTTGCTGCAAATAGTAAATAAAACTGAATTGTCTCCAAGACATGATGCCAGAATGCCAATCAATTTATTTTCGCAATACAAATAAAAAATTTTGAAACAAATATGTCCTATGCTTTATTCTACGTGGAGTCCTCCATTCTCAATACACTGCATAGTACGGCGGTGCATTGCTTCATTAACATTTCTTAGTATCTGGGGAGCTATTCCCCGAATACAATCCCTGAGAGTATTCTCCAAATGACGTATATTTTGAAATGGTCTTCTTGAATATACCTTCTGTTTGAGATATCCCCATAAGAAAAAATCCAAGGGGGTGAGGTCCGGTGACCAAGCGGGCCCTGCGTTATTGGAATATCTACCAATCCATCGATTTGGAAATGTTCCGTTTAACCATCTTCTCACTTCTAGCGTAGAATGAACGGATGCACCGTCATGTTGAAAATACATTCCAGCTCTCATGTCCAGAGGAATATCATCTAAATAATCGGAGAGAAACGTCTGCAGCATTCTTAAGTATGTGGCAGAATTCAGTGGTTGTCTGAAAAATACTGGTCCATTAATAATGTCATTAAGAATTCCGCACCAGACGTTAACTTTGAAGTGATATTGATCTCTACATTGTATCCTGAAATGGGGATTATTATCTGCCCACCACCTGCAATTCTGGGAGCTGACTACCCCATTTGATGTGAAGGTGGACTCGTCGCTATAAAGAATTTTTTCCGAAAACTGTCTATTATCTTCCATCATAGACTGAAACCAGAAACAGAAATCCAAGCGATTATCCGGATCTCTCGGTTTCAAAGTGTGTATGAATTTTGGTTTATACGGTTTGAATTTATTATTACCTAGAACTCTTTTCATTGATCGATCGGACATACCAA